>JARLTB010000110.1:4925000-5370000 GCA_030141615.1 Unio pictorum
GGAGTCTGGGAACATGAAAAGTCCGAAACAATGAATGACAAAAAATAATAAATTGGTAATCTCTTCCCCTATTCCAAAACCCAGAATTTCCAAAACACATTTCTGGCCAAAACAATAACTATAAGCATTAGTCTTCATACAATTATCTACACTTTCTTAACTCTTCACCTCTGCCAGGATTTTTAACCTAATTAGTCTAATCAAATGGTTTCATGCCATGTAGATACTGTTCTTGCACTGAGAAACTTGATCATAAGTACCAGTCCATCATACTGTTTTTGCACTGAGAAACTACATTATAAGTACCAGTCCATCATACTCGTTTTGCAATGAGAAACTACATTATAAGTACCAGTCTATATTGGTTTTGCACTGAGAAACTATATTATAAGTACCAGTCCTGCATACTGATTTTGAATTTTATCCCAATATGTCTATATTAAAAGAAAAGTTCAAATTGTATCTCATAAATTTAATTTTCCAACATTTTCATCATTATGATGATGCAGAATTTTCACTAAAACTTAGTTAAAATTCCACAAAATCCAGAATAGCTGCATCTCAATATATTTTTTGCACCTGGTTTGTACATAGTAACAAAGGACTATATTAGCTTGCATTGTATCCATAACTTTTGTTTTCTGTACAGTTTTTTCCCAAATTGTTTAAATGTATAAAAAAGGAAACTGTAATCAATATACATTTGATTATAGAAAATCATGACTGAACACTTTGCCAATTTTTCATTATTTTGTATTAATTTTCACACTTACCATATCTCCAGCTGTAGAATCACCTGCCACAAATCTTGATCCAGCACCATCTGAAGCTAGGAATATAAAAAAACAAGCAAAAGAAGAAAATGTAATGAATTAATTCCCTCAAGTGTTTGATTTGTATTTGTAAAATACATATGCCCCTTTGTAATCTAGTCTTAAAAGTCAAAGTCAAAACAATTGAAAATATGAAAAATATGAAAATACATGTACTGAGAAAAAATAACAAACTATATTGAACTAAATGGCACACAAATGTGATGAGCCAATCTACATGACTAACAATTTGTACTTTATTTAGGTCGAGTGATCTCTGAATAAACATGCCAATAATCTTATTACAAAAAAAATCAATGTCCGTAATGTGCAAAAATGATAAAAATTGAAAACTCACTCCAATGATATGAAATCTAATCTGAGCATGTACATATACTGGTACACAGAAACATGCCTGACAAAGCATCAAAGTCATGAATTAAATATGGAAAGGACAGGTAAACAAATGGATGCAAGCAAATTAAGATGGCGCTTCTGTACTTGTATATTAAAACTAAGCAGGTAATGAATGTCCATGATGCGGTCATGTGATTAGTTTTCCCAATTATGATCTATAATTTAAAAATGTCACAGTGCCTCCACAATGAATGTAAAAAGATGTTATAAAGGTAATGATCAGAAATGATACAATATTTTATAATCAATTAAAAATAGCTCATTTAAAATCTGGAATTTGTAAATATGAAGCTTCGGTGAATATTTTTATCAGCAAATTAGTTTTATTGAATTGACAACTGTGGGTAATTAAATGTACATTAAAAAAAGAACTTCTTACCTGAAAATCATAATAATTAACAGATGCATGATCATATGACAGAGAAACTCATACTTCTGCACTTATGGACCTACCATATACACATGTGTGCAAGTCCAACTGCAAATTACAAAGACCTTGATCTGCTAGCACATTATGTGCCAGCAGAGCAGGGTCTACATTGTTTTTCTCTTCTGATTACTTACAAGGAACTATATAGATAGATCTGCTAGCACATTATGTGACAGAAGATCACAGTCTAATCAGTTTGCAGTAAGAGTCAACTCATGAGCGGGTATATATGGTATAATAAACTGCATAATACAGCATTTAGCCTTTTGGTATATGCCACAAGATAAAAGATCTGTACCTCTCACTGCATATCCATCTTTGATTGAGGCTGGGAAAGCCGGTAATGGCTCTGCAGCAAACACATCACACGAAAGATAGCGTCCAAGACAGTCTAAAACAAATATTAGAAAATGGATTGCTGTCTCCAAGAGAAAATGTTGCTATTTTGTGATCTCAAGTACAGACTTAATGCTCTTCTGAAATAATCACTCCTGCTGGGTCTATTATTGGTCATGCAATTGTGGTAGTCATGTTAATTTCTCAAAAATTACACTCTAGAATCTATCAAATTTAGGTAAATCATGCATCATCTTTGCAAGCATTACCTTTATTTCTTCATAAATCCAACCTATGTTTAGAAAATACCTACTCCAATTTTTTTAATAAATTTTAATACCTTGCTCATGGGTCAGTGAAAGCCATATAGATGTCAACAATGCTGACTATAACTCTTTAAACAGAAATTAAACTGATATTCTCTTTTTATCTAAAAATATTTGCATATTCGTTATAAACACCTTATATCAACAAAGAGCCAAAATTCCTAGGTCAACACACATAATTTTTTTCCAGAAATGTGGGGAGTTGTTGTCATAATGTTAGAACATCAATCTATAGTTTTGAGTATTTTGAGTACCGGTAAAAACTCTCTCTCTCTCTCTCTCTCTCTCTCTCTCTCTCTCTCTCTCTCTCTCTCTCTCTCTCTCTCTCTCTCTCTCTCTCTCTCTCTCTATATATATATATATATATATGTCTAAATGATCATGAATCGGTGTTAAAACTATGCACACTAGAATAGGGAGATGTGAAAAAGTTTCATCATGATGAACAAGTAAATATTATCATCAATCATCATCTCTGATGAAGACTTAATCTGTTCATGTAAAATTTCACAGAGTGCTGGGCAATCTCTGATGAAGACTCAATCTGTTTATGTACAGTTTCACACAGAGTGCTGAGCAGAGATGAAGACTCAGTCTGTTTATATACAATTTCACACACATATATGCTAAAATGTCCTAAAAATTGTTCTCTACATTTTTTGTTTCCTGGCAGTAAGTTGAAGGATAACCAAAATGTTGCAATGCAAGCCTTTTCATTACAAGATGCAACTGAAGTAATTTTTGTTTGTTGCTTGTTTCTAACAACACTTTCAACACATTACTGGCTATATCATTATGAATTGGGAACAGAGTGCCTTTCCCATAGAAATACCAACCCCACCCTCACCTCCAACTCTTGGATTACAAGTCTGACACTAACATTTGTGCTACTGCAGCTCCTCAGCTATGTTTAAATAGCAAACTAATAAAGGTAACAAAACAACAATAGATAAATGTAACAAAGTAACAATAGATAAATGTAATAATATAACAATATATAAATGTAACAATATGATAATAGATAAATGTAACAAAATAACAAAATATAAATGTAACAAAGTAATAATTGATAAATGTAACAAAGTAACAATAGATAAATGTAACAATATAGCAATAGATAAATGGAACAATATAACATAAATGTAACAGTATAATACATAAATGTAACAGTATAATGATAATAAATGAAACAATATAACAGATAAATGGAACAAAATAATAAAAGATAAAAGAAACAATATAACAGATAAATGTAACAATATAACAAGATAACTGTATAAATATAATAGATAAATGGAACAATATAACAACAGATAAGTATAACAGTATAACAAATAAATATAACAATATAACAGATAATATAAAAATATAACAACAGATAAATAGAACAATATAACAACAGATAAATGTAAACATATAAAAAAAAATAAATGTAACAAAAGATAAATATAACAGGAATACATATATAGAACTAATCTGGGGATTATTTTCGGCACACACACCATGTAACTTGTTACAGTTAAAATCTGGCAAATTAAGGGTCCAATGATAGAATTTAATATAAAAAGATGTTATGGGGCAGGAGAATTTCATTTAAAGGAAGTTTGGAATGTCTAAATATAGAAGTGATATAATGAAGAAATAATGTTATGATTCAAAATGTGATGTGAGAATTTTGTTGATCCAGTTTTCATTACAATTTTTGTGATTAGTACAATTTATGCAACTGCACTTCCAAGAACAGATTCTATGTAAATTTACTGAACCCCAAACAACAATTCACAAAACTGCATTTGTAATTAATGGATATGAGATAACTGAAAGTCTCACTAAAATCTCACTCAATATTTTTCCAGAACTTGGTCAAGGTTATCACATTGCCATTGCATGATTCTGTCCTTAATAACGTGTTTAGGTGAAGATCTGGGAAATACCACCATAAAACAGACAACAGGCATCTCATTTTATTGGATGAAATATTAGTTTTTGAACCAATTCTATACTGTAAGTACATTCCAGTGATGAATGGTGAATGAAGGCTACATGTTGCTTAGCACCAATATAGGGGGTAATGACCCTGGTCGTCAAAGAGTAATTAAGATAATCAGTAGACTAGCAGTGCAGTTGATGCTACATGGGGTACAAACAAGTTCATGATACCAACATTTGGAAGCAACCATATACACTGACTTAAAACATGAGTCAAGTGCAAATAACATAGACCTTGATCTGCCTTCCCATGATGCAATGGTAGAACAGGGTCTGTGTTGTTTGTTATACCGATTACTCCTAACAATATGTATAGACTCTGATCTGACAGCACATTTTGCACTTGGATTAGATTTACAAATCAGTATACGTGGCTGTTGGGAAAAGCGAGTATTATTGGCTTACCATATACCTGTACACTGAGCATCTGTCTTAATGCTATTTAAATTTCAAGTTACTTATACAGCACACAATTGTAGCAAATTTGGGAGAGAAACTATCTTCACAAACCTATTTTTGTCCAAAACTGAGAGAAAAAAATAATAAGCATCAGTAACTCGTACAGAAAATTGTGTAAATATCATGCTGAATTAACTGTATTTGTACATTTTTAAAGATTCCAAAATATTATTCAGCAATATGCCTGTCTAGAACGGGTGTTGTTTCTTTCACTGTCAAGCCCCAAGAAGTAACATAATATAGTGAGACCTTGATAACACAGACAGCAGGCTTGTTTTGCAGTTCTGCAGTCAGAGGTTCCGTCTGCACATATAACAGGTAATCTATTCAAGAAGGACCAGTGGTTGCATCAAGAATTTTAAAGACTCCTGCAGCTCTAAGTCTACCTCATGCAAAAAATATCTCACTATCATCAATTTTAGTTTGCTTAAACGTGTTGCAAAAATAATGTAAAAGAAAACAAAATTTAAACTGTTCAAGTGCAAAACAAATGCACGTGTTGAACCCCAATGAACTCAAGGAGAATGTTATAGTTGCTGCACATAGGATGGTTATTTCATAAAAACTCATTTCAATATTTCTGCTCTTTATTTATATTATATGTGTAGATCTGAAGGTCATGTAGTTTTATAGTAAACATGTTGATATGCAGGACATGTAGTTTTATACTATATGTGTAGATCTTAAATACATGTAATTTTATATGTGTAAATTTGAAAGAAATGTAGCTTTATATAATATATGTAGATTTGAAGGACATGTAGTAATATATTATATGTGCAGATCTGAAGGACATGTAGTTTATATTATTTGTGTAGATTTGAATGACATGTAGTTATATATTATATGTGTATATTATATGCATAGATCTGAAGGACATGTAGTTTTATATAATATATGTAGATTTGATGGACATGTAGTTTTATAGTAAACGTGTTGATCTGCTGAGCATGTAGTTTTATATCATTTATGTTGATATGCAGGACATGTAGTTTTATAATATATGTGTAGATCTGAAGGACATGTAGTTTTATATGTGTAGATTTGAAAGAAATGTAGCTTTATATAATATATGTAGATTTGAAGGACATGTAGTTATATATTATGTGTATATTATATGTGCAGATCTGAAGGACATGTAGTTATATATTATGTGTATATTATATGTGCAGATCTGAAGGACATGTAGTTATATATTATGTGTATATTATATGTGCAGATCTGAAGGACATGTAGTTATATATTATATGTGCAGATCTGAAGGACATGTAGTTTTATAGTAAACGTGTTGATCTGCTGAGCATGTAGTTTTATATTATTTATGTCAATATGCAGGACATGTAGTTTTATAATATATGTGTAGATCTGAAGGACATGTAGTTTTATATATGTAGATTTGAAAGACATGTAGTTTTATATAATATATGTAGATTTCACGGACATGAATTTTTATAGCAAACATGTTGATCAGAGGGACATGTAGTTTTATATTATATGTACAGACGTGCAGGACATGTAGTTTTATATTATTTGTGTAGACCTGAAGGTGATGTATTTTTATATGTGTTTATATGCAGAACATGTAGTTTTATATTATATGCATAGATATGCAGAACATGTAGTTTTATATTATATGTGTAGATATGCAGAACATGTAGTTTAATATTATATGTGTAGATATGCAGAACATGTAGTTTTATATTATATGTGTAGATATGCAGAACATGTAGTTTTATATGTGTAGATATGCAGAACATGTAGTTTAATATTATATGTGTAGATATGCAGAACATGTAGTTTTATATTATGTGTGTAGATATGCAGAACATGTAGTTTAATATTATATGTGTAGATATGCAGAACATGTAGTTTAATATTATATGTGTAGATATGCAGAACATGTAGTTTTATATTATATGTGTAGATCTGACGGACATATAGTTTTTATATGTAGATTTGATGGACATGTAGTTTTTTTATAAACATGTTGATCTGCTGGGCATGTAGTTTTATAATATATGTGTAAATATGCAGAATATGTAGTTTTATATTATAAGTGTAGATATGCAGAACATGTAGTTTTATATTATAAGTGTAGACATGCAGGATATGTAGTTTTACATTATATATGTAGATCTGAAAGACATGTAATTTTATATAGTTTTATATATATAGATTTGAAGGACATGGAGTTTTATATTATAAGCGGAGATATGCAGAACATGTAGTTTTATATTATATGTGTAGATATGCAGAACATGTAGTTTACATTATATATTTCAATCTGAAAGACGTAATTTTATATAATATATATAGATTTAAAGGACATGGAGTTCTATAGTAAACATGTAGATCTGAAGGACATGTAGTTTTATAGTAAATGTTGATCTGTAGGACATGTAGTTGTATATGTGTAGATTTGAAAAATATGTAGTTTTACAGTAAACATGTTGACCTAAAGGGCATGTAGTTATATATTATGCATGTGTATTTATTTGATGGGCATGTAGTTTTATATCATATGTGTACATTTGAAGAACACATATTTTTATAGTAAACATAATGATCTTAAGTATGTAGTTTTATGTTTGCAGATCTGTTGTTGTTGTAGGGTTTAATACCATTTTTCAGCACAAGATTGGCTATACATGGCAGACAGTATCAATGGGGGAAGAAGAACCCTGTAAAATCCACTAACCCACAAGAAGCCACTGGCAAGCTGTGTAGATCTGACGGACATGTCTTATATTATACGTGTAGATTTGAAGGGCATATAGTTTTATATTATATGTGTAGATTTGAAGGACGTGTAGTTTTATAGTAAACGTGCTGGTCTGATGGACATGTAGTTTTATATAACATATGTAGATCTGAAGGACATGTAATTTTATATTATATGTGTAAATTTGAGGAGCATGTATTTTCATAATATATGTGTAGATCTGAAAGACATGTAATTTTATAGTATACATGTAGATGCAAAGGACATGTATTCTTTTATTATACATGTAGATATTAAGGGCATTTCGTTTTATGTTATACACATAGTTCCAGTTTCATTTATCGCATTCAACATCCATCTTTCCTTTTGCTACTAATGGAAGAAATACTAAGAGCCAATATATAAGCTTTCAAATACAAATACAATATATATTTGTAGAATAAAAATTTGTACATGTGAACATAACACTGAAAGAACATAGGGCTGTTTGTGGAAGAATATGTAAAAATAGGGAATCTGACAAAAAAAGCAAGGAATGTAGGAAAAATTAGGCCATTGGAAACAATGAAAGAAAAAGTCACATTAGCAAGAAAAGATGTATGCAACTAGGCAGCAAAAAGGGTTAAAACTAAGGTCTAAACGTGATATGCAACTAGGCTGCAAAAAGGGTTAAAACTAAGGTCTAAACGTGATATGCAACTAGGCTGCAAAAAGGGTTAAAAATAAAGTCTAAAAGTGATGGAAAAAAGCGTGAGTCTATCCCTGCTCAAGATTGTACTTTAAAAACATAGCACAAGATAATTCAACCAATCAAGTTGTGAGCCCTGGTGCATTACCATCTTTATTACATGATACGCCTCAACTTTTTATAAAAATGTTGGGAAATATTTAGAAAATGACATCTTTGTCTGATATTAAACCCATGGAATATTTTGACAAATAATATTAGTCTGGCACCCTGGATTTGTCATGAAAGAAAGAAATGTCTATTAGCCAGGTAAAACTCGTTCGAGAGCCAGATGCCAAGGGGAGGTTATGAAAATGTAGTACCTCATCCAGTGTATAATGGTTGAACTTTATACTTAACCAACAACTTAACAAATCACAAAGATCATAATATATGAAGAAAACTAATTAAAGATTAAAAGAAAAATAATCAAAGGTTGTTTTCTTCTTACATGTACAAAAGTGGTTAAAACATAATATATGCCATAGATTTTCAAAGTTAGAAAGATTGGTATTCATTTTACTTGATGGTAAACCATCTTAGGGATATATAGGTTGCAAGTAAAAAAAATCTATCTGTGTGGTTCCCTGGTGATGTTCCAAAGAGCACCCAGGATGGTCCATATGACCTGACAATTAAACCTCACACGTGGAGTGCAGAACTCCAGAAGCCAACAAAGCCTCTTATTCTAATAAAGGCCAATATAAAATACATCAATTATTGGCCCTTGAAAGCCACCATCTCAGCACAATGAAAAATTTGCTTTGTTTACAGCACAGAAGTATAATACCTTCGTTACTTCACAGAGACTGCTTACAGAAAATGAAAAACAGACATACCAATGCATATGAATATGCAAATGCATGCAAAATGTACTCCATGAACACATATGCACTCAAAATTTCGACTTGTAAACACCATAAAAAGAAGCAGGTAAATGAATACATGTACACTTATCCATGACTTTTATTAACACGTTAACCCCATAGCACCGCATTTACATGGTAGGAAGTAGTAGTACTGCCAAGGTCTGTAGCGTCGAGGTCATGCATGATACACTAGAGAAGGGTGGTATTATAGAAAGGTAGACAGATTTAGCTCTACAATGATACCAAATAATCTGGACATTTTAGTTGCACTACAAAATACAGAGGGAAAAACCTAATTATTTGACCTGGGGTTTTTTCACCCAAAATTTGCCCATGGATGGAATCCGATTTTGTGTCCAGATTTTAGACTTTATGGCCTCAGATCTAAGGTAGACTGGTCTGAAGTATACACAGACAGGTGAAGCTGTGCAAAAAGTAGGATACGGTGGACATTTTTAATATATGGTCTTCTCCATATGAAAATTATGAGTCCGTTAAGCAAAAAAAGAAGGAAAAAAAAAACTCCATCTTTTCACCTTTTGCTCAAATTCCAACAAACTAAACAATGGAAAACTGTTTTTTAGCACAACTAGGCATTGGGCTAATGTAAAATTGCTTGGAAGTCGATGTATTAAGATGTATTCAGAAATAGTTGCCAAAATGTGTTTCCTACTCACATTCCATTTGAAAACAGCAAAAACCTCCAGGGGTCAATGTGTTAATTATTATCATACACATTTAAAACCTGTCCTTAGCAAGGCAATGACTGCCTTAGATTCTTAATGTAGCGTTAACAATTATAGTCATAATTTCTGTAGTGAGGCAGTTTATAATGTCTAACACCAGGGCACAATGCCATAGACATGTAGCATCATCTCCCACCAGTCACATTATCCTGACACAAGGTGGACCAGTCCTATACTAACCTCTGAATGTTCAGATTGAGTTAGACACTCCCATTTCCATTGCATATAATTGCTAGAGTATTAAAAGGGTAGCTAAAAACCACCACATACTGTGAATTTGTTTATTTTCATGGATAATAATTTTCTAAGTATTGCAAGAAATATTATTTTCTTTTAAAACTTTAATTTGAAGCCTGGTAAGTGATTCTTTTTTCCTCCAAAGTCACAGATAAGTGTTAATCAGTTTGGTGTGCTTTATGAAAAGGCAAATACAGTAATCCAAATATTGTGTGATATCATCTTCTGTCTCTTTCATATGCAACACTTTCTTTCTGTGACAACATAAAAGATACTGGGAATTAAAATGACACCTATACACATCCTGCTTAACATGTGTACCATGTCTGGTTGAAATGCCTTAAATGGTTTGAGATTTATGCTAGGGTACAAACATATTTATGGACACCCAACAGGCAGACAAACACCATAATACTACTCAACTGGAGGAAATATAATAGGTACAAAAATACTGTCAGAGTCTCATAGTTCTAATTAGTTAAAATATTCATATTTAAATTAAACATATTCTTGAATATTTTGTTTCATTAAAAAGTTAAATCGTTTTTCAGTTGATCACAGCTCAAAGAAAGTTTGTAATATTTACACCTAATATGAACAATGACTTGAGTACTGGTGTAAGGTTTCATGAAGGGAAGAATAAATCCTGCCCCCACCCCAACATCTTGGGATCCTTGGATAAGTGTTTGCTTAATCTTAATTGTACACATCACCATCAGCCCAATCTCAAATCTCAAAGGCATCATATTCCTAATTAAGTTCTATATATATTTGCTTGCATTTTCTACATTTTGAAACAAACTCAGATCATTAGTTTTATAACTTAAGATTCAAAAAGATTGTCTAATTTGTGTTAGGCATTAACTGGACAGATCTCCTAGTTGTTAGAGCATCTGATGCAGAAGCGGGAGGTCATGGGTTTGATCCCCAGCCGAGTCATACCAAAGACTTACAAAAATGGTACTAACAGCTGCCTAGCTTGATGCTCAGCATTAAGAGATTAGTGTTAGGACTGGTTGGCCCTGGTGTCAGGATAACGTGACTGGGTGGGACATCATGCTACATGTCTGCGGCATGATGCCCCAGTGCTAGACATCACTATAAACTGCCTCACTGCTAACACTGTAGCGATATGACTGATAAATTGATAAAGCTATGTTAAAAATCCTAATCAAACAAACAAACAATCACTAAATGGACACAACATACCTCATGTACTTGCTTATCAGTCGAATTCAACAGCAAAGTGCACAGACCCAAATCTGCCATCACATAATTTGCTGGCAGATGTGGGTCTGTGCAGTTTGTTTGGAGTTATCAGTAGAACTAGCATTATAGACCCCGCTCTGTGAGCACATGATGCTATGGTAGATAAGGAAGTTTGTTGCTTGCAGTTTAATTTGACTTATAAACAAGTACAGACAATAGAAGAAAACCAGCATTAGCCAGCATTAGAAACTAGAAAAAGCTGCATATGAATGAAATATTGGACTTTCTATGCAAGTGACCTTTCTATGCAAGTGACCTTTCTAGGACAGTGAAAATCACAACTGATTTCTCTGTTATCCATTATGAAAGTCATGAGGCTAAATTCTACAACATTTTATATTCTGTTTCAATTTTAATGCTACTTTCTACTGGATACGCTCTTCAATGGCCAATATCTTCCAGGAATACCGGTAATTAACAAAAAGATATTGTTGATTTTCTTAGGACTTACAGTAGGATGCATTAACAGGTAACTCATTCAATTATTGTAGTGATGCCGAAAATTGCATTGGAATTGTATGACATTACTACAATTTCCAAAAATATGTGTATACAAATGGGTCTGACCACAATAATCTCCATGCCGTGCTCAACAATAATGAGGAAAACAATGATATTTCATCTGCTTTGGAGATTGCCCAATATTTGGACACTTCTACTTTTCCTCATAAAAAGTATAGTTTTTTTCAAGCAAATTCAGGCTTTTTATATAATAATAATAATAATAATAATAATAATAATAATAATAATAATAATAATAATAATAATATTTTATATATAAAAGGTATAGTTTATTCAACCAAATTCAAGCTTATTTAATAATAATAATAATAATAATAATAATAATAATAACAATAACAATAGTAATAATAATAATAATATTTTACATATAAAAGTATAGCTTATTCAACCAAATTCAGACTAATGTAAGTCAGAAAAGCAGTGGTTTTAAAGTTTTACGGCACTTTTCAAGGACAATACTACAATACAGAATGGGGAAGATTTAGCTGTAATCAAGGAAAGTTGCTCCTTTACTGGATCTGTCTGACAGACTAGCCATGGTTAACACCTGACCAAGATATCAACAGTGAAACTGGATACCTGGATGTTCACCAATCATGTAAACTGATTGTACAAGGAGCTAATTAACACAAAACTCTGTGCAATATGAGATGACAGCCAACAGGTGTATGGTTTCTCACACCTTTTTTGATACAGGAAGATAAAACACTTCAATCTGCCTGACTAATCAGAGTTCCTAGATACTATACAGTGTCTACACTTTCTAGTCACTATGGTCAGTTTAAAACTATTAGACTTCAATGCTCCCTACCTGAAAACCTGACAGTTTCCTCTTCCATAACTTCTGAATGTTGAAGCACAATTTGAAGGGCTTGGTCTACAGTGATTATTGGGTAGGGAGACTCTCTTGGTCTGAATGCTACCTTACTCACATCTACATGGCCTGAAAATAAATGAATTCTTTATATCTAGATACATAACTAGATCTTAAATGTGATGATACACTGGAACGCTGCATTATACAATGGCAGATCTGGGTGTGTGCAGTTTGCAGTTGGACTCAACTAGATCTTAAATGTGATGATACACTGGAACGCTGTTTCTAAAGGTGCAGGCACATGTACTCCACACCCAACCCCAACACTGCAATATGAAATTAGATCTTTTGACTTGCAGTCTTAAGGGAGACAATGTTTTCCTAAAGATCTGTCCATAAAGTTTGATATGCAAAACTCAATACATGTGCATAAATGACTGCTTCTGATGTAGCTAAAGGGAAATAACTCTTGAGCATATATATATATATATATATATATATATATATATATATATATATATTAAATAGGGAAAGGATTACTCAAGTTGCTGGAAGGCATGCACATCTGGGTAAAAATTAAGCAAATAACTTTGTTGTGCTTCTTATACTTTTCTGTTAAATAAAAATACTATTTTTTATCCATATTTGTTAAAACTTACTTTTGCATATCTTAAAACATTTCTGTTTCCATGATAGACATAAGGATATGATCTTTCTGATTTTTGCAAGTTTTCAAATAAACTTACTTCCATGTTGACAGTGATGGTGATGGTCATGACCATGTCCCTGTTGATGACCTTGACCTGTCTCTGGCCCTACCCTTGAGCTGGAAGAGCTGTTGTCACCATGATGATGCTTGGAAGCATGGTCTGCTTTGGGGATAATACCTTGACTTGAATTAGATGGTCCTGTACTGATGTCCACTGATACTCCTTCATTCTGGGAGAGAAGAAAAAAGAAATACTATAACAGTAAATGGTAAAGCAGTAACAGTAACAGGAAACAATACTGCTGTAAGAAAGTAATTACAGACAGTTGGTGACTGTTGTTGTTGTTGTAGGGTTTAACGCCATTTTTTAGCACATGATAGGCTATACATGGCGGCCAGTATTAATGGTGGAGGAAGAACCTGAACCACAACCCATGAGAAGCTACTCGCAAGCTTTCTCACATATCCACATTTGCTGAATCTGAGACTTGAACCCAGGCTGACAGAGGTGAGAAGGCAGTGATCCATAATGGAGTATTTTAGACCACATGGCCATTCACGGCCCCTATAGTTTGTGACTGACCCCTGACTATTCAGTTAATGAAACTTATCTTGATATATGAACACAACTCAAAACTCCCAAATTAAAAATTGTGCTTCAGTATTGTGTAAACACTATGATGATTTCAAATTTGCTTTAATGTAACCTCAATCTGAGCAACATTACTGAGGACTAAAATTCATCAAATCTGAGCTAGTGTTTAATATATCTAATCATTAAGTTCTGTGTCTACAGCACCTGGATATGATAATGCAATGATTACTGTAAATAAATTACAGTAACTTCAAAGAGGTTAACAAAAAGAGAAGAAACAAATATACAATCATGTACAATAACAGCAAGTGAAGAAAGGCAAAGGATTTGCAAAATTACATTTTAACCTACTTTCTGGACATTATAAAGTGCACAAGCCCAGGATTGAACCAGATGGTTGAAGGCTAAAGTCCCATAACTTTGTAACTTTGCCTTTGATTAAAATACAGTTCAAATCACAGAACTTTCAGTTGTTTTATTTTTAAAAATTCTCAAATGAGACAGTCAAAGTGTTATGTCAATGGTATACCCTGGGTCCTTCAAATAGACTGCCAAATTTTCATAACAAAGGTACCACTTGGGTCCCTAAATTGTGCTGCAGGCTGTAAAATTCCATGACAAAGTGACACCCTGGATCGCTAAATTAGGCTAAGAAATTTACATGAAAAGGTACACCCTGGGTCCCTGAATTAGGTTGTCACATTTCCATGACAAAAGTACACCCTGGGTCCCTGAATTAGGCTGTCAAATTTCCATGACAAAAGTACACCCTGGGTCCCTGAATTAGGCTGTCTTATTTCCTTGACAAAAGTACACCCTGGGTCCCTGAATTAGGCTGTCAAATTTCCATGACAAAAGTACACCCTGGGTCCCTGAATTAGGCTGTCAAATTTCCATGACAAAAGTACACCCTGGGTACCTGAATTAGGCTCTAAAATTTATATGACAAAAGTACACTCTGGGTACCCAAATTAGGCTCTCACATTTCCATGACAAAAGTACACCCTGGGTCCCTGAATTAGGCTCTCACATTTCCATGAAGAAGTACACCAAAAGTAGTATCAAAACTGATTTCATGGATATGAGCTAAAGTTGTGTGTACAGAACATATCAAGAATACCTATCTGGTCTGCGATCCAAGTACATGTATGTACCTGCTTTTTAAAATCATCAAACAAAGGTACTTTGCCTTAACTGTCTATGGTTAGTAGTGTTATCTGATCTTCTGAATATTTACTGTTTTCATATCAGAGTTAATTTTTCTGTTACAAAGTCTGTTGTACATTTTTCTGTTACAATGTCTATTGTACAATTTTCTGTTACAAAGTCTGTTGTACATTTTTCTGTTATAAAGTCTGTTGTACATTTTTCTGTTACAAAGTCTGTTGTACATTTTTCTGTTATAAAGTCTGTTGTACATTTTTCTGTTACAAAGTCTGTTGTACATTTTTCTGTTATAAAGTCTGTTGTACATTTTTCAGTTACAAAGTCTGTTGTACATTTTTCAGTTACAAAGTCTGTTGTACATTTTTCTGTTATAAAGTCTGTTGTACATTTTTCTGTTATAAAGTCTGTTGTACATTTTTCTGTTATAAAGTCTGTTGTACATTTTTCTGTTACAAAGTATGTTGTACATTTTTCTGTTATAAAGTCTGTTGTACATTTTCTGTTATAAAGCCTGTTGTATATTTTTCTGTTATAAGTCTGTTGTACATTTTTCTGTTCAAATGTATCATCTGCTTTCCCTCATTAATGATTACATTATGTTTGACTTCTGCAAATTTGTAATGCAATAATTCATTTCAGAGTTAGTTTTGTCTGAGGTTGATAATTTTGATCATCTTCAATATTCACTAATGCCTGCTTCAAATGAAATATACTTGCCTAATTGGTATTAGCCATACTTCTGTTCTGCATATTTAACTGCAGAACCCCTATAATGCACACCATTGTAACAAAAATACATATATAACACAGTTGTCATTGTTCTTAATTATTTGCCCAAGAAGTCTCTTATTCCTTGACACCACATAACATTATCCAAGTTGAGAACAGATCAATATAATTTATTTAAGCTTCAGAAACATGTTGCTTAGATATAACAATTATTATTCTTAAACAGCCATGATTTATAATATATACAACCCTTATTCCAACTGTTATATCAAATGGCTGGCAGTTGAATTATACTATATATTTCATTGGTATTTTGTTCTCTCATTCTCACAAACATATGCCACACCCACACACTCACTCACGCCATCACATACACCCACATATTTATCAGTTTTTCAAACTTGCTATACCAGTTGCACTTGGCAGTTATGGACCCCAACTATGACATATATGAAAACCTTTGATAGCCCAAGCAGTGTTGTTTAAATAATGCCTATTAAACCCCATGGGATAGGAAATGTAGCCAAAACCCAGCTGCAAGACAATGGTTTAGTTCAAAATCTGGATGCTTCAATAATAGATCATTACAGTATGCATGTCACATGACCTATCTTGTTGCAATACTGGCTTCATCAGCAACAAATGGTATATAAACCTCTTACTGACAAGATGAAGTAAGTGATCAGTTGAACAAATGGATCAACCAGAAGAATCCCCTCTGATGAGTTACAATAATAACTAAACTTGTCTGGGGCTGGGGGTGACTAGACCACTCCAGCAGATGGGGAAGCACCTCCACACATCTATCTATTCACTATCTTCCTTAGAAAATTAATGGGGTCCAAATTTAGACCATCACCAAAGCATGTAATGAATGTCATATCAAAGGTGTTAATTTCATCTTTGATGATTTACCATTGTTGCAGGGATGTCATGTGGCAGTTTTTTAGAGAATGTTACAGTGCTGTATTTACATGGTCTGAAGAGTGACTTCAATTTTGGGTATGGTTTTGACTGAACTTCATGCATGGACTAATAACAGGAAGTCGGTTCATCTGTGAAATGAATTTTCAGTTCTGGAATGTGTCCCCCTCAGTATGATATGTCTACTCATGTAAAATGGGTATAGCCATACATTCTATAATGTGCATGTAACTCTGAGCTTTTATGTCTTGCTGTTTCTACAAGTAATCAATTCTTATTATATCTTCATTCAAAATATAGTTCAAATCTACCACTTTTGAAAAATACAACAAAATTTATTATAAGAACTCCAACAATTTATTTTTACCTGTCAATATATTAGAGAAACTTGCCCAGAACCAGACTGGAAATATGAGTTGCAGATTCACTGTTCAAGAACAAATGACAATGTACACAACATGCTGTTAATTGATTACTTTATTGCTAAATATAGGGAGTTTAAAGCCAAACACTGGACATCTTTTGAGATGTTATAAGTAACAATTGAACAATATGCTCATGATTTTTCCAAGCATCAGATGAAAAATGGCTGACCATTGCCAGAAGGGAGATAAGATGAAAAGATCAACCATAATAAATTTATTTCAGCTGGCACATTAGGGTAAGTGTTTTGATTTTGTCATGTTTAAATGTTCTTGTATTGTTCAAGATGTTTTAAGGGCGGCTCTACATTTTTTGTCTAATTCATGGTAAAATGCTACAATGTGTGCTTTCTCCCAATGAGAACCATTGGCTAAGAAACAGTGCATGAATATCTGAGTATTAAGCTGAGTAGAACAGGACCTGAGTTTGCACTGTGTGTTTCAAAGGTATCCATCTTTTGTATTTCATGTACATAAAATTAAGTTTAATCTGTAGATAAAATATATCATTTAACAGTATAGTACAAGCTAATGATTTTAAATTTTGAGATAAAATATTCATAAAAGCATAAATATATCATGTGTTTTCATCATCATCATCATCATCATCAGTCTCTGGACCTAGTGTGGTTGTTGAGGCCCTGTGCTGCTGAACATCTGACCAGTTCCCTGAACTTTTCTCGATCATGTGCCAATGCCTGTGTCACTGATAAACTTGTCCTGGTCCATTTGGTGATGTTAGTCAACTTTTTCCTCTGTCTAACTCTCCTTCTACCACCTCGGACACTACCCTGCAGTACTGTTATGGATAGACTATTGGCTCTAGTGACAAGGCAAAACCATCTCAGCGTTCTCTTTTTGACAGCAGTGAGGTCTTCATAATGGCCTACTTTGTGCCATAGACCCTGATCTGCAATTCTTCATTGTGTTTTCATTGTTTATTTAAAGTATTTTTTCTTCTACTTTAATTTCCAGTTATGAACTCATCAACATATTTGGTATCTGAGCCAAGAAGAGAATCAAGTCATTTTGGGTGAGACTCAGGAATACATCTTAAGTCCATGTCATGAACATCCTTCATGGAGTGAACATAACATAATTGATTATTGGCGAGCAGAAAGCAACATTACAAAAATGCTCAATTGAATGTTATAAAAAAAACTCTTTGAAGTGAACTATAAGCCATAAAACTCTTCCTTTTTCTTTAATTGACAATATAATGACTCATATTAATTACTGTAACATCAAAATCTAAATTACATTTTAGTTAAAACCTTTCTGTTTTAATGGTATATCTATATGAAGAAAATATATTTTATGGCAAAAAATGCCCTTATTTTCTTTTTAATCCCCTTGAAGAACATAAAATTTATGCTAACAAAAACATCTACAGTTTTCAAACCCAATCTACTGATCAAACTTTGTACTTCTACTGGTCTGAGATCCTGGTTCTCTCACATATATGTCTAAGCATCAGAAGGCACCTCATGTAACTTAGTTGACATGTGCACCAAATACAGTTAAAATACCTTTGACAGTTTTAGTTTTGCTCTGGAACAAACACATTTACAAACAGAAGGATGGATAATTGTCAAGATACATGGTGGGGCGGGAAGATACGAGACAAATTTCAAGATAAAAATTATGATTTACATGCCTGAATGTATGTATACATCCATGCTCAACATCCACTATATGGGAAATACTGTGTCTCATAGTGTGATTCTGACCAAAAGACACAGGCACACAAAACAAACAGCCTCTACCTTAGAAGTGACTCTCATTATAATTTTTTAGGATACTATCTTCAGGAGCAGACTAGAGCTTCCACTTAGCACTTTGTTGCTGTTGTAACTCAGTAGTATTCTGTCTTAACAAGGCAAAACAAAAGCAGTAGAAGGAATACAAAATTACATCAATACTGTCATGGTATAGAAGAAAGCAAATGTTAGCATGGGTATGTTAAACCCTGAGGCTATAATTTCTCACTGGCAAAATGTCTGAGGTGTCCTGCGAGTTTATTGACATAGCGATAAACTCAAGGCGTGCGGTTATTTTTTTTGCCAAAGTCAGTTATGTAACCTTGTTCATAGGTAATTGGCAATTTCTTGTTGGAACAAGGCAGCGTCCAATTTTATCGTAAACATCTTTGACAGACGGTTGGGAGGGGCGATATCTGATCATTAGGAACCAACCTCCAATTGGAATTGAGTTAGGCGTGTCAGATATTAGAATCTTAAGTTTAAGTAAATCATCTTGAGACTCAAAAATAAGATTGAGAATTTATATATATACAAAACAATATCAGATAATCAGATGCATTTCTGTACATTGCACTTCTACAAGCGTACACAGATATGCACAATCATGCTCTGATATATACACTTAGCAGGGAGAATGTGTATTTTGATGGGCTCAAATGCTTCACCAAAAAACTGTAATGGCCTATCGTATGTAATTAATGTTAGTGTGTTTTACACAGCAAAAAGTATATGCTTTGCTAATGTCTGTGTATGTATTCTTTAGAAGCTTTTAGCGACCAGAGGGAAGTACTCAGTGCAGTGGTCCGAGTCTCTGGGAGACAACGGAAAAAATGTTTTAGGGACCAGTGGGAAGTACCCAATGCAGTGGTCCGAGTCTCTTGTAGACAAAAGAGAAGATAGAAGGAAGGTTGAGGTACCAAAGGGAATTACCCCAGTTGGTCCGAGTCTCTGGAAGACAAGAGAGAAAAGGAAGGACAGAGGGAGAAGTGACGGGAGAACGGAAGAGACAAAGGAAAAGAGAAGAACATACAGATGAGTAGAACTCAGAACAGAAGGGAAAATTTCACACACTAATTCAAAGGATGAACATAGCCATCAATTGGTGGAGTGAGATGAGATTAGCTGAATTGTATTTGAGAGATTACTGTTTGAATTATATTAAATTGTCGTTATTTAAACTTCATTTTGAATATTCATTAATTTAACTGTTGGCACCGCTGACTGGGGGCTCAGAGCTTTGCATCTCTCTATCACTACTTCAATTTCTGACAAAAACGAGCCAGGGTGGGTACTCTATATTAATTTAAATAAATTGGAAGCAGCCCACCCCAAAAAGGGAAGCACCTAGCCCTTTACAAATATATACTTATCCAGCATTTGAGATAAACACAGAGGAAAGGAAAAGGGCATTGAAAGTTGTCCTAATTTTGATATGAATCTAAAAAATTATACCATAGTTTTCATCTAAATATAGAAACAAAAAGAACTGAGAGGATTTCCTTCTTTAAAAAAGATCTTTTATAAAACTGATATATATACATCCCTTTCAGGACAGGTTTCCTTTAATTCCTTTTTTACGCAACAACAAAATAAATATTGTTACATGTATTGTGCGTTCACATTATTTTAAAAATACTTTTTTTTAGCATTATAAGGATATGACTAAAATTCTGCTATAATTGCTGTCAGAATAAAAAAGGAATTGCTTGCTTGTCCTTTTTAAGGGAATTTGGCTATAGTAACAATACTAGAATTGATGTAGTATTAATACTACAAAGCTATCCCCCCAAACCCTTGTAGTAACATTACCCTATGTTCAGGCACTAATTTTATGATCTCTAAAACCTGATGTAGTAACAATACTACAACTGATGTAGTATTAATACTACAAAGCTATCCCCACCAAAACCCATGTAGTAACATTACCCTATGTTCAGGCACTAATTTTATGATCTCCAAAACCTGATGTAGTAACAATACTACAACTGATGTAGTATTAATACTACAAAGCTATCCCCCCAAACCCATGTAGTAACATTACCCTATGTTCAGGCACTAATTTTATGATCTCCAAAACCTGATGTAGTAACAATACTACAAGTGATGTAGTATTAATACTACAAAGCTATCCCCCCAAACCCATGTAGTAACATTACCCTATGTTCAGGCACTAATTTTATGATCTCCAAAACCTGATGTAGTAACAATACTACAAGTGATGTAGTATTAATACTACAAAGCTATCCCCCCAAACCCATGTAGTAACATTACTCTATGTTCAGGCACTAATTTTATGATCTCCAAAACCTGATGTAGTAACAATACTAGAATTGATGTAGTATTAATACTACAAAGCTATCCCCCCAAACCCTTGTAGTAACATTACCCTATGTTCAGGCACTAATTTTATGATCTCTAAAACCTGATGTAGTAACAATACTACAACTGATGTAGTATTAATACTACAAAGCTATCCCCACCAAAACCCATGTAGTAACATTACCCTATGTTCAGGCACTAATTTTATGATCTCCAAAACCTGATGTAGTAACAATACTACAACTGATGTAGTATTAATACTACAAAGCTATCCCCCCAAACCCATGTAGTAACATTACCCTATGTTCAGGCACTAATTTTATGATCTCCAAAACCTGATGTAGTAACAATACTACAAGTGATGTAGTATTAATACTACAAAGCTATCCCCCCAAACCCATGTAGTAACATTACCCTATGTTCAGGCACTAATTTTATGATCTCCAAAACCTGATGTAGTAACAATACTACAACTGATGTAGTATTAATACTACAAAGCTATCCCCACCAAAACCCATGTAGTAACATTACCCTATGTTCAGGCACTAATTTTATGATCTCCAAAACCTGATGTAGTAACAATACTACAACTGATGTAGTATTAATACTACAAAGCTATCCCCCCAAACCCATGTAGTAACATTACCCTATGTTCAGGCACTAATTTTATGATCTCCAAAACCTGATGTAGTAACAATACTACAAGTGATGTAGTATTAATACTACAAAGCTATCCCCCCAAACCCATGTAGTAACATTACCCTATGTTCAGGCACTAATTTTATGATCTCCAAAACCTGATGTAGTAACAATACTACAAGTGATGTAGTATTAATACTACAAAGCTATCCCCCCAAACCCATGTAGTAACATTACTCTATGTTCAGGCACTAATTTTATGATCTCCAAAACCTGATGTAGTAACAATACTACAACTGATGTAGTATTAATACTACAAAGCTATCCCCCCAAACCCTTGTAGTAACATTACCCTATGTTCAGGCATTAATTTTATGATCTCCAAAACCTGATGTAGTAACAATACTACAACTGATGTAGTATTAATACTACAAAGCTCTCCCCCCAAACCCTTGTAGTAACATTTCTCTATGTTCAGGCACTAATTTTATGATCTCCAAAACTTGATGTAGTAGCAATACTACAACTGATGTAGTATTAATACTACAAAGCTATCCCCCCAAACCCATGTAGTAACATTACCCTATGTTCAGGCACTATTTTTATGATCTCCAAAACCTGATGTAGTAACAATAGTACAAGTGATGTAGTAGCAATACTACATAATTTGCCAACAATATGGAGATTAACATGGATGAAACTCTAGTGCACTTTGATCTTGATGGACTGATGATAAAATGGGGGTTCAATGTGTGAGAATTAGCATGACTGGTGCAGATTGATAAAAGAATCTGATTTTGGTCCTTACAGTTTCCACTTCAAGAGATGTGTTGCCTTCAACGATAATTATTCACGACATGAGAAAGGTTAACAAATATTCATGCACCGAAATAATGGATCATACATGTGCAGGAGAAGGGATGTGTAGATGAAATGATGATGCAGTGGACTAGAGAGTTTAATCTCAATTGCAGTTTTATATTTTTTACAATAACATTAAAGTTGGAGTGTGTTTTCCGACATGTAATTTTGGAATGATTTATAAGTTGTCCCAAAACTTACTACTAAAAAAACACGATGTGCTCCAGAACATACAGTGCACAAAGAAATTGCTTCAAAAATTAATTTATGGTGTCCCAACAAATATGGTGTCCTAACATATATGGTAAATACAGTAATACTGCTACAGAGATGAAGTTTACTGATATGCATTAATGTTTTTAGTTAATGTGATAATATTACTATATTGTTACTCCTGACAGCCTTGTTGTAATGATGTTATTTGATAATAATTCTTTACCACTTTGTTATATCAAAACTCTTGCAGTAATATCACCATATTTGTAAGGTCATTCTTGAGTACCATTGTTTTAATCTGCAAAACCATTTGTAGGTATTATTACTATAAAGCTGAAGTTTAAACCCATGCTATAATGCTACTTGCTGCATTTCTACATTGATAAACTTGAAATCCTTTTGTAATAATGCTGTTCCAAGGAGACTGCATTGTTCTGAAGCTCTCATCACCAAGCCTGGTTTAATAGTATGGCCAGTAATAATACAGTCTAGATGAAATTGTTGAAGGTGCTATTTATACAAGATATTCAGTATATTGAAGTACTTGTACACAATATTTTAATCATCATAAAATATAGATATTTTCAACACTAATGTAAGGCACAATTTCTTTCTCATTTAATAGAATTAAAATGTCAGTAGCATCTCTTGCTGTTATTTCTGGTAGTTCTTCCAAATAAGGCAGATATTTGGTAATTCTTTCATTAGGAGATTGTTTGAGTTTCATATAAATTCTGTTCTGCTCTTCCATTGATCTCTTTTCAACATATAGCCTACACAGAGAGTCATTGTCTCCACTGATAGAGTGTTTTCCTTATCAATTTTCTGAAAAGATAAAATAGTTTATTTGAAAACATTGCAGACACTAGCATGGAAATTTTGTTAATACTACTTTGATCCACCAAACGCATCTCATACAAGTATTCTAACCATATACTATCAATATCTGAATCAATGATCTTCAATAATTTAAAATTCCCGTTATTATATTTAGCTTAACTACTACAGATATTGCAATATTTGCTTATATTATTAAAATAAAACACATTTAACATGTTTAATCATAGAAAAGCTACTTAGGTCATATCTCTAGGAAGTAGTTTCAATTATGTTTGCTTCTGATTTGAAATGGTAGTTGGTGGGGAGCAATAATATTACCATCAGCATTCAGATTTATTTTACTTAATTTTTCATATTAATATTCCAGGCATAACTATTACGTTTCTTTTGTACTTATATTGGTACATCTTCTACTAGATATACATACTTGTTTCACAACTGGGCATACTTGTCACAATCTTCTTTTTACCTTTTCTCCGCTTGTGTTTTTAATGAGAAGTAGGATATTGAAGAATCATATAAAATAATGTAATTGCTAACTCCTACATCTGAGAAAAAAATGGTAGATATTACAATTAATTACAAGCAGAAAATATAGAATCCACAAATATATTGCATTTATTTTAAGGTTTATAAATATTTTGTGGTATAACATTTAAGATGCTACATACCTTGGTCCTTTCAGTAAATGATGGGTTTTCCATCTGGCTATCCTGGAAGCAACTGTTTGAATCTGCTGGTTTTTTAGACATTATTGATGATCCAAATGCATCAACATCATCTTTCTTTGTCATGTTATCATCTTGAAAATTGATGGCTTCCTCTGCAACTGATATATCTGAAGCATCGTAACTTTTTGACTGATCTTCTTTCAAAGAACTTCCCAATTTGTCAATAAGTGATGTACCCAGAACTTCAATACTTTTGGATATATCATTATCCTGCCATAAATTATTGTCCATTAATGAGGTTCCTAAAGCATTATCATAATTTTTTTCCATAGAATTGCCAAGTTCATCAAAGGCAAAATCTGTTTCACTGGCCATTTCAGCTTTATATGGCAATTCCTTCAAGGATATACTTCAGGCAGCTTATAATACTATCACCTTTAATAAGCCATATGTTTACTTTTACTGCTAGATATTAACAGTTATAATACAAAGCATTGGCATTACATGAACAACATCTAGCATAGCTAATGTTAGTGATTGGACTCTCTCAAGTCAAAACATTTCTACATTAATTAGAGAGCCATTGGGATCCCATTCAATGCCCAACAGGTGCTGACATTTAGCCAACCATCAGATCTCAGACACTAGCAAATTTTACAATTATAGTCCAACAACCCCCCCCCCCCTCCCCTGCTTCTTGCTATGTCAGTCAAAAGAACTGCACTGCCATTCTCTGCAACTGCTATCAACAGCTGTCAACTTTGATCTTTTCACACAAGGGATTTGTCCCTCTATTTGAAGTAATTATAAAATAACTTTACCAAACCCCAGGTTTCTCCATAATACAAGTGGGTGGGGGATATTATGCTTTCCTTCATTCTTGAAACAATCAATTTCCTTGCATGCATTCTGATTAAAGTATATTTAAAAGTGGTATACTTATTACAATGGATGTAGACAGAAATAGGCTTGCATTTTTGTCCTACAGAATAATGATTACATCATATGGACAAGAACTTTGAGTATGTATGTATGTATGTATGTATGTATGTATGTATGTATGTATGTATGTATGTATTGTTACATGTTTAGGCTCGAATAAACAGTAACACAGAAAAAGTGAAAACAAAAAGCTTTGTATAATTTAACAAATAATTTATATCCGTGGAAAAATTCTGTAAAAATGAAAAAATAAGAACTTACAGTTTCAAGAATCAAATCCAAAAATAATCCAAGAATAATCCATGAATTAAATTACAAAAGTCCTAATAACAAAATGTTCTAATGAATTCAAGTTCGAGTCCTGATGGAAAATCCATGATGGATGACGATGACATATGCTGTAGTCTGTACAGTGTGGTCATTTACAGTTCCGGTGTTTGAAATCCGAATAAAATTTGTAAGCAATGTCTTTCCAAAAATTCTATATGAGCACTCTTCAAATATTTCCAGAGAAAAAGAATTAATCCTTTTGAAATCCAAATGATCTGAAGATAATTATAAGTCAAAATCTGGCTAAAACAAAAGAAAACAACTTGATTCCAAGTGTAAAAGCCAGAAACTGAGAATATTTCTCTAAAACAAAGGTTATATCGTATTCTAAGATGCAGTTTTGAAAATCACCCAAGTTGCGAAATCAGAAGAGGGAGGACACGTGATCGTGTTTACATATAAAACATGTACACAGAATATGGCCTTGATTAGATGAATGATTTTACTCCAAGAATAAAAAAAATTGTTTACATCTTAAATCATGTAGTCCCATCATGACCTTCACAACAACCAATCATTTTAAAATAAAAATAGAACTTATTTAAGTGGCTGCTACCAATTTTGAATCAAGGTCAGGATCCAGGCCTACACTTGGTGTTTACAAAAAGAATGATTCAGGTCAACCGATTTTCTGGAAAAATATCATCTCCAGTGAATAAATTTATATTATAATAGCATGTAACAGATTAAAAAATTGAAAACTGACAAACAAACAATTAAATTAAAATATATATTAAATCAGATATACATAGCAAAATGAATGTATGTATGTATGTATGTATGTATGTATGTATGTATGTATGTATGTATGTATGTATGAGTTTAATTTGCTAATAATTGTAACTGATGAGATGAGCCACTCTTCAGATTTGCGCAAATTCATGTGGGTGCTCTTAGATCTAATTGAGCTTAATTTAATTTTACTTTTTTTTTGAAACAGCTTCCAAGCTCAATATCAAGCTCTAATAGTCGGGGTTGGTTTATAAAACTATTATACACATATGTAGACCATCTCCAATAATATCCTAAACTTCTAAGCCTAGAGACTTGAACAGTTTGGAGGACATGTGCAATATTATTAATAAATCAACCCATCCATGTATCTAGGATCGTATAATCCCTAAATTTTCATCAAAATTCTCAAGGGAACAAGTAGATTTACTTTCTGTTTTTTGGGGGAAAACAGTAACATTTCCAAGTCTGGACATAGTTATATTTATTCAATCAGAAACTACTCTTGGTTTTACATCTTAATGAATATCTCTCTCTCTCTCTCTCTCTCTCTCTCTCTCTCTCTCTCATAATTAAGAAATATATTTCAACTAGAGTGGTTTTTCACACACTCCTGCTGGGGAACTAGTGATGTTTTTGTGACCACTGCCCCCCCACCAAAAAAAAATTGCTAACCTAGCCTGCACTTCTGTTAAGCAAATTACCCTGTAGGAAATAAAAATATCTACAACCTCTCTCTCTCTCTCTCTCTCTCTCTCTCTCTCTCTCTCTCTCTTCTGTTTACATTATTTGTTTGGTCAGATATTTAAGAATTTATAAAGGCCTAATTGGTTGTTAACACCTGCTGTGCATCTAACTGTGTTTTACTGCCATCACCAGCTTGCTAAACAAGTATGGGCTCACAATTAGCAAATTCCTCAGTAAGGAGAGTGCATGGATCAGATGTTTACAGTGATAGCTTGGTGTATGCTCTTCATCTTTAATCTGAAATACATTAATCCATTTGCTCTCTTCTACAGATATAATTATCTAAATATATTGAAACACAATAGCATTATCTGACCATGATGGCTTAGAAGTGTCTATGTTGTTACTGCTGGAAAACAATTTGTTGCACATAGATGACAATAATAATAATAATAATAATAATAATAATAATAATAATCCCTTTTGATAACTGTTGTTGAACAATTTACTGCCAATGATGAGTTTATATTTATTTAAGAATAAGCTAATCATGTGAAAATGTTAGGAGGTGACTGCTAATTGAGGTAAGAATTTTTGTAATCGAAAGATCAACATCCAAAAAGTTGTTGTTGTTGTTGTTATTGTGGGGTTTAACACCATTTTTCAGCACACGATAGGCTATGCATGGAGGCCAGTATTAATGGTGGAGGAATAACCTGGGAAAACCCTGGGGAGAACCACCGACCCATGATAAGCTACTTGCAAGCTTTCTAACATACCCCCATTGGCCGAATCCTAGACTCGAACCCATGCAGACAGAGATGAGATGGCAACGGAGAGTGCATTAAACCACTCGGCCACTCGGGGCCCCTCCAAAAAGTTAAAAGAAGGTATGAAAGCATTTCAAAGACTGCTGTAATATCCTGGTGATCTAAATAATTTATTTATGTATATAATTTTATGATTCTTAGTTGAACATTTTTTTGCCATCACACTAAAGTGGATTTGGAATGGGCATTCTGATATATGGATATAAGGACATAAATTTCCTGAAGGACACAAGCAAAATTTTTTTTAAAAATGCACAAGGAAGATTTTTAAGGACTTAAACTATGTGATAAAGGAAGATATAATGAAAATAACACATGACTTCATGGTAAAAGTAAAACATGAATCTTTGGAAACTGTTGTTTTTGTAATAGAAGAATATTGGGAAAAATGAATAATGAAAAACCTCTGATTCTGGATGAGATCAAACCTCTCAATACTAAAAGACCACTGACCAAGTATGTAAGCAAAACTTATAAATATAACTTTTTTTAAAATTTAATATTTGGAAGTGTTCCTTTTCTTACAATGTTCGTCTTATGTTCGATATTTAACTTAATTAAATTGTTTGTAAAATAACTTTTTTCCTATCTAACCGCTAGTGGTTAGAGCATCCACCTCGAATGAATGAGGTTGCGGGTTTGAACCCTGGCCGAGTCATACCAAACACTTCTAACAATGGTACTAACAGCTATCTCGCACTCTGCATTATGAGGTTAGTGTTAGGATTGGTCAGCCTATTGTCAGGATCATGTGACTGGGTGGGACATCAAGCTACATGTCTGCGGCTTGATACCCCAGTGCTATACATCACTATAAACTGCTACACTTCAGACATCATAGCGATATTACTGAATTTTTTTAAAACTATGTTAAAAATTCAAATCACACACACTTGCACATTTAGCCTTCTTTCTATCTTGACAAGGAAGATAACTATTGGTAACCATGCAAAACTGTAAAGGATGTTACCAAATTACCTATTTTTAGCAATTATTTTTTTGTATAACTGGAGTTCTATCTTGTGTACTTACAAGGAGAGTTAGAAAACCAAATCATCTAAAGGCTTACTGCCGGGTTGGAGAGCATCTAAAATTCACATCTTTGATGTGGATCATGTAGTACGAAAACTGGTCTTAGGGTGCAAGGGACAGTTTGTATGATCAAATTTAATGTTGCATACATCTGTCAAATAAAATTTTTAAACAATAAACAATACACGAGGTCATAAAGGTCCATGATTTTGGATAGGCATAATAAAGCAAAACATAAGAATATCACTCACTTGGCCTAATCAGTCAATGGAAGTTCACAGAATAAAAGGTTGTTGCACCCCAACCCCAAATTTTTACATGCATTTTTCGTGTTCGAAGGCCTGCCATTTTTGAGAGCACATGATGCTCACAGTGCAAACACTAGCCCATTCCCTGGGTAATAATGCGCAAAACATTGTCTACTTAATAGCTAGATGTAAGTCAAAATATTTGTCATCCATGCAGTTTTGAGATATTCTACTTGCCTTGAACCAACATGTATGTTGCTATAACTAGCTAGCTCTGCTTCCTAGTGGACTATTGGTATTTCATTGGCTACATACTGTGCAGAGATTATATGAGGTGTACATGCCTCACATCAATTTCAGGAATAATACAAACCTAAAAGACCTAATTAACAAATATATCCATATCTTTAATTATAATATCTAAACAAAAGTCATGCCATAGCCTTAAGTTAAGAAATTTGCCATCTACAATATCTTGTGGGTGGTGTTGGGTGTTGGTGAAGGGTATCCATTGGAAAGCCAAAAGCAAAGCTAATACCATATGAACAGCAATGAAGCACACTACACAGGCTGCATCATTTTGATTGCTGTAGATATTTTAGATAAAAGGTAAAAATAAAAAGCAAAGTTAAAAGATAAGTGACAAAACAATAGTCACAACAATACTCTTATTGAATTACAGGGCATTGGTTTTACCATTTTAAAAATATTTCTGCAACATTTAAGATAGTTCTCTTAACAACATTGACAATTTGTGTTTTAGATATCACCTGTCACTTTGTTTACTTCTTCTTTTTCCTCTTTTCTCATTATCTTATTGACAGTATGAATCTTTGTTTTATATGTAACCAAAGAATAACAAATCAATGTTCACTATTGCAGTTTTGGAGAAGAATGTCTCTGCAAGTACTAGAAGTAAAGTGCTTAGCAATGTCAAATATTGATTTTAAAATATGGAAAATGGATGAATTCTTGAGAAATGCCTTCATGGGTTTGGGGAACCCAGTTAAAAGAAGGGATGGCAAGAAAAATAAGCTAATACTTAATATATCTATTGCAAGATTCGCATATTATAAAACAATGGGAGACATATATTAGATCATGTTGGGGTTATGAATGTATCTTCAATTCTGTTGCATCCAATTCAGGGGAATAATTTGAATAATTTTTTTTACTGAACAATAACTTTCAGTTTGCAATACACAGAGTAAAAGCAGATGTAAATGGCAACAAGATAGTTTTAAAATATTTCAGCTCAGAATCACAGGTATACACTTATAAACAAATAACAATATAGTTTCACAGTATGCAGATGACACCACTCTTACCCTGGATGACTTTAAGAAATCCTTTAAGTGAACACTAGATGTTATCTGCTAATATTGTAAATTTTTAGGACTCTGTATAAATAGTGAAAAAAAACAATGTGTATTGATATAATCAATGCAGTGAAAAACTACCTAAACTGGTTTACTTCCTACTTAACCAATAGAGTGCAAAATATTTTTTTTAAATGAACAACTTTCTGAAAGTTAAAAATATTAAATGTGGAGTACCACAAGGCTCTATCACTGGACCTCTCTTATTCATTCTATTTATCAACGATTTACCTCTTAAGATTGGAACTTCAAGTTCTTCCATTGACCTCTATGCAGATGATACTACACTGTCTGAGACTGGTAAAACCAAAACAGTACTTGAAAATAACTTACAAGATGCTCTCAACAGACTTCAGGTATGGTGCAAGGAAAATAGTATGATTATGAATACAGAAAAACAAAAGCCCTACTAGTTACAACACAACAAAACCGAGCAAGCTAGATAGTGACAAACTCCAGGTTCTATTTGACAATGTGAGCCTAAATATGACCTATCAAAATAGAATTCTTGGTGTATTCATAGGTAACAATCTTACTTGGTCTATTCACATTAAACACATTTCAAAAAGGTTAATTCTTATCTTTGGCTACTGAGGAAAATCAAAACATACATTCCTCTTCAATATAGGGTCATCTTTTATAAAAGTTATATTCAGCCATATTTGGACTACTGTAATGTAATTTGGGGTAATACCTCTAATTCAAACATAACAGCACTTTTAAGAGGGCTTGCCATTTAATTCTAGATCAATGTATAGACAATTTTCAGGATGCAATAAAATAATATAAAGTTTTTGAAAATACATGAAAGAATATTTTTTAGAAAGGCCAAATTGATGTATAAAGTCTTCAGAAAAGCCATTCCTGTCTATCTTAGCAATATCTTTCACCAAAAGAGATGCTGATGGTGCTCCAAATTTAAGCTCCATAAAAAGAAAAAATTAAATTATACCAAGGCCAAAGAAGGAATTGTTTAAAAAAAGTTTTCAATATGGTCCAGTGGTATAGAACAACATTCCCAGTGACATAAGGCTAGCTCCTAGCATTTCTTCTTTTCATAATCAATGTCTTAAATGGATGAAATCTTTAAAAAAATTTACAGTTCTAGTACCCAAAAATATACTGCCTGCTTTTCTGTAATTTTGCATCATTTTCATAGCTGAGTTTTTCAATGCAGGATGATATTTTATGTTTTATATATGTTCATGTTTACACAGATGCCTGTGCATGTGTTCCGGGATTGATACTTTGAATTTTACAATTACTTAATTATTTAGTGTCAAGCCAGACTTTTCACATCATGTTGTATATACTGTATATATTGTACATAGCAGATAGAAGGCCTCAAGATAGATTGGTTCTGTACCTAACTGAGTTACCTTCTCTAAATAAAGTCTTTATTATATAAAATATAACTGGAAGTACAATAAGGTACTGTGAAGAATATCATTTAGATTGGAATACATCTTATTTTATGTATGTAGGAACATGTGTTACATTCTCTATAGAGTTAGATGATATGGTCAGCTTAATTATGAAAGCAAATTTAGCGAAGTTAAATAATTACTTTTACAGTTGTCGGTATGGCCATGTTTATTTAATGCTTTTGTTGAAAGGAAAAGAAACACGTAGCAGTTGTATATACACATCAGTAGAGTAATTTCAAAGGTAATAATGCAGTAAATTTTTAAAGTGCTATTTGTCTCATAGGAGATTGGTAATAAGAGAAAATAATCATTTAAAATAGTAACAAAATGCAAATATTGACAACAGTATAAAACTTGTAATAACAAGCAAATGTTGAATCTAGTGATAACATGCATATATGTGTATATGTCTAAGTATTTGTGTTTATATATGTGTGTGTATACTAAATATGTGTACATGTAAAAAAAATGCTTACAATAAATATATGTTCTTTTTTCTACTCACACTCTATTCTTTTATTTCCATTCTCTCTCCTTAAGAGACTGCTGACATATTTGTCTCCCTCTTTCTTTTTCTCTCTGTAAAGTAGCCAATATTAAGTTCTGTATTGGGCTTAGAATATAATGCTAAATAGTAGTGTTAACCAATATTCCCTATAAAGTAATTTGCTTATAATGAATTATGAGGTAGTCAGTCAGATGGTTCCCTTACCCACTGCTGCCTATGTTTAAGGAATAATAAAAAAAACTGTCCCATTCTACTATGGCAGTGGTGTCATAAAAAATGTTAACATGAAATAAGTGCAATTTCTCAACATTAATAATATTTCTGTTTTCCAAAATTGTTCTGTTAGAATTGTTTGCATTTAAAGTTGTATCACATTTGTGCAAATCAACCTTCACTGATGCATACAACACATGATCAGAACATTGCAATGCCAAAAGTTACCTACTATTTATTTGGTTATTTGATCTGATGCACATAAACTTATTTTTACTTAAGTCATTCTTTACCAGTAATGTTTCCTTTTTATTGTCATATTAATTAATGTATTTTTATTAGGATCCTATTTTTGCTAACATGGATATATCCTAAGCCCAATTTGCAAACATGTTGAAATTATTTTAATATTATGTACTTTAATGTACACAGTCTATGACATAACAGTGATTTGATACACAGAGAAAGCTTAGTTGGCACAGTGTAGGACTATAATCCAAGATATTCAGGTTTGATACCGGCCTATGCCAGCCTGGGTTACCTGTCTTGGTGTGTCCTTGGGAAAATTACTTAGCTCCAATTTCCTCAGCATGATTTAGCCAATAATGTGTTGAAAGTCCCATAAAAAGCACAAGAAAATTGATACTGGGAAATGTCTGAGGCCCAAAAAGTATATTTACTATTGCACTGTTTTTAAATATATATATATATATATATATATATATATATATATATATATATATATATATATATATATATATATATATATATATATATATTAAAATGACTAGTATATATAATGACTACTGAGCACTTCAACACTTCAAATACTTTGCTAACCAGCTCAATTAGATGCACAAATAAATTTTGGGATTAATTATAAAATAATTAATTTCTTTTTCTTAATCTGTGGGTGTGGGAGTGCTAGGGTCAGCAACAAAAAACAGATTGTCTGCCGACCAGAAACACACATTTTCTTTTTTATGACTAATGTAGTGATTTTTGCTGAGATGTGGCTTAAGCATAGTATTCTAAATGATGAAATACAGGAAGGAAAGGTTACACTTGAGTGTGAATCAAGTATTAAAAAAAACATTCATACTGTTCTACAGTGTGACTTGGACATTTCTGACCTTGAATGTTCATAGATAGAACTAAACAATACAGGTAAGAAGGTAGTAGCTGCAGGAATATAAAGATCACCCAATTATAACAGCTGTTTAGGAGCAACTTTAATTTAGTATAGAGATAGCCCAATCCACTATACTTAGCCATTTCATTTCAGTCGATTTTATATGAAAATTTTCTCCTTCCTAAATAAAAGAAAATCACTGTTTTGAAACCTAAACTCAGCTAATGTGTAAGGATATAGAAATGGTCCCAAATTTAGTTGGTCACATTGAATTCATAGAAGACTGAATTAAATCCAATACAATATCATGAAATGGGTACTCAAACTAACCAAATATTAATACATGGCTGAAACAAACATGCAAAGAATTACTAAATATGCTCATTTGGGTGTTATTTTTGTTAGTGATTCCTCATAGTATGAACATACTCAATATATTCCTGATAAAACCTGCAAGGAAGTTTAAAACTTGATTGTCCTTGGAAAAGTGTACACAATGGTTATATTTTATCAAGTTTTGGCTGAAATTCAGTCTCAGTTTGATGAACTTAGGATTTAATGGACACAATGATTTCTGTATTAATATACAGATATACAAATCTATTTAAAGCATAATAAAGATGGTTTTCCTTAGAAGATATGGAGCTATGAATATGTGATATTGCCACTGATTTTCTTGTTTCAGTTTTTCTTTTCATTTTTATTCAAGAATGTTTCACAGAGCATACATTCAATGAATTTTGTAATTTTCATATATAAATGATAGCTATTTTAAGTAAATTTATGACCAGGAATGTGTATCTACCAAAAGTGACAGTCACATTGTACCAAGATTGACAGTCACACTGCACCAAGAGTGATAGTCACATTGCAGTAAAGAGTGACAGTCACATTGCACCAAGAGTGACAGTCACACTGAACCAAGAGTAACAGTCATTTTGCAGTAAAGAGTGAGTCACATTGCACCAAGAGCGACTGTCACATTGCAGTAAAGAGTGAGTCACATTGCACCAAGAGTAACAGTCACCTTGCAGAAAAGAGTGACAGTCACATTGCACCAAGAGTGACAGTCACATTGCAGTAAAGAGTGAGTCACATTGCACCAAGAGTGAGTCACATTGCAGTAAAGAGTGAGTCACATTGTACCAAGAGTGACAATCACATTGCATTAAAGAATGAGTCACATTGCACCAAGAGTAACAGTCACTTTGCAGTAAAGAGTGACAGTCACATTGCACCAAGAGTGACAGTCATATTGCAGTAAAGAGTGACAGTCACATTGCATCAAGAGTAACAGTCACTTTGCAGTAAATAGTGACAGTCACATTGCACCAAGAGCAAAAGTCACATTGCAGTAAAGAATGAGTCACACTGCACTAAGAGCAAAAGTCACATTGCAGTAAAGAGCAAGTCACATTGCACCAAAAGTAAAAGTCACATTGCAGTAAATTCTAAACTGGTTGCCCATAATTCATGATAAAACAATCAATGGTGAATTGCAGTCTACAAAGCATGTATTTACTGTGTACTGGTGAGAATTACAGCAAATTCAATTTCTAAAATCAAGTAAAACATATATGTTGCTTCTACTGACACAGATGTAGCTTCCTCTTGTGTTTGCATGAAGTTCAGGCATGTATAATACTTTTAATTAGTTTGCCATATTATCCACCATTGCATGCAATAATCAGTATCAATGATATCATGATTTCCAGAATCACTGCAAAGTTATAAAACTGACAAGTTATAAAACTTGTGCATGTCTAGTTTTAAAATGACTTAGACACACAAACCTTAAGATATATTACTACATACTATTGCATAAAGTATGTCTGCAAAGATGGTATTAATATTACTCTGTATCATATCTAAGAAAAACAGACAATGGGACATATATAGCATTTGGCTAAATCCATGGTAGATATATTAGTTAGATTGCTTCAATTCATGTTTAAAGCTTGCTTTTGAAGCAATCCAGACTGTGAGTGAGACATTTTATGCAAATTTTAAATTTTTATGTAAAATTTGTACAGCTAGATAAATATGTTTTAAGTGTTATGAAGTGAGGTTGGGGGTAACTGGTTACCAATTTTTGTAAATGGTTACCAATAATATCGGAATGACCAGCAGTCATTCCGGGTAATCAACACAGTACTAATAAATATGGCATAAAGTAGCCACCACAAGAACCAAAACATTTTGAATTGAATTTTATTTGGGTTCAAGATTGACAGATTAGAGGATGTTGAGATTAGGTTTCTGTTCAATGTTCAATGCATCAGAAAGACCACATATTTAAACATAGTTATAAGCCATCATGAGATTGACCTTCTTGGTATATATTTTCATATAATTTTTACACCTGGATAGAGAGGTGATCTATGATTTTTTTTCAAAACTGACAAGACAAAATCTTAAACCTAGTTTTTATGATAGTTTATAACATCCGCACTGTTTACAGGAAAAGATACTGTTTGCTACATATAGATGCTATAAATAAATGGAACCAATCAAAAGTACTATATTGTTACTATACAAAATCGTTTATTGTAGTAAGATGTTATACTTACAAGCATGTTTGTTGGAAGCACACTGATGCAGAAAATGTCATACAGTTTGAAAAAATAATAGTGACAGCATCATAGCTTTGAGTACTACACATATAGTTTATACTAGAGCATATATCAGTATATGAGAGAGAGAGAGAGAGAGAGAGAGAGAGAGAGAGAGAGAGAGGAATGGGTACACAAAACTTGTGAGGGCTGAATGTTTTTTGGCTTAAAATTCATTTTGGTATGATAATCATATTATACATGGTTTTATATGTAAGAGATTATGCCTGACATACTGGCTTAAAATAAATTCAAGCAATATGGTTCTGGTAGCTTTTTCTCCATATTTACTTGTGTCCCTTTACTAAATAGTAAGTTCCATTCTGTTATTTATTGTACACTTTTACACAGGTGTAGGGGAGTCATGCACATGAAATTGTTGATTATGGTTAGATCTTTATTGCCATCTTCTCTACACTCCTAGAGATTTCCCCAAATGTTATGATTTTAAAAATTAGCTGGAGAATGACCCCATCAAGATGGGTTCAGGATGACTGCAATCTACTCCAGCAAACCAGGCAAGAACTGTCACTTGTGATTAATTGGTGGCAGAATCAAGGGATGCAATACCACCACATCATTGTATTAAACTAATGACATACATTCAACATAATACAAGAGAAGCGACTACCATTTATTAGTGAATTCTGTGTAAACCATTTTAACAAATTGTTTGCTCATTAAAAAAAAATCTTCATATTTTGTATCTGAAAAATATCTGATACTTATTTAAATCAATAAAATTAATCAATGTGTATGTTAAGTAGGTGCAAATAAAGCAATATAAATTAGAATAGATCAGCAACATTGGAAATTAAAGCAATTACCCAGAATGCCATTCTGCCTCTCAACTGAAACATCATGGGTAATTGTTCTTTAGTCTCTAAAAACAAGTAAACTATTTATGAATGTAGTATAAAAAAAAATACTTTTTATAGCAAATGTATTCAAAACCTAAATTTTGGAGTGCTGCAATTACTGAAAGTATATATACTTTCTGAAAGCATATACATGTATCAACATGCCCACTCCCTCCTCAACTTAATTGTAATTCTAATTTAAATTCAAGCAGTGAAAATATAATATCATAATATGTGACACATGCTTCAGATTTAACTGAAAATACACACAGACACGCACACAGACATACACACACACATTACGTGCTGTATTTTCTTAACAGTAAAAATAAACAGTGGGAACAAAAACCTGAGAAAAACAACATTATCAATTTTCCAAATAAACATTTTACTTAACTAAATGGTCTCTGTCTCTGTCTCTCTCTCTCTGGGTTTTTGAGTGGCCAAGTAGCCTCAAACACTCTCAGTTAGGGATCACTGCCATCTCACCTCTGTTTTAATAACAACGTTTTTTTTTAATACTCAGTCTGACACCCAATTCTGATATACCACCAAAAAAAAAAAAAAAATAACAAAGGATGGTCCCACAAACTTGAGACACTAGCCAAGAGCTATTGAGTTCAAAGATTTTAATTTTATGGCAGACAACTCAATATATCTTGTTCTGTTATGTTGAAACTACATAATTATATAGGATATACATGTACATGTATTTATGATCAAAACATAATGCAAATTTGAATTTGTCTAAACAAAGGCTGACTCTGAACTACAAGCTCTGATACTTTGAAGACCATGCAACTTAGGCAGGTGCTCTGATAATTAACAGAGATTGATGTATCATTGGACAACCAGGGCCAGCAAATCTGATTAGTAACACAGATAAGAGATAATTGTGATTGACTGTAATTAAGAAGAGCTATAGAACACTTGTACTAACAGATGAAATAATTTTCAGCCTAACAACTGCATATCAAAGCTATTTTCATTAACTAATTCCCAAGGGTTAGTGGTGAACAGAGTCAGTGTCTGAACCTTGCTGCCTCTAATGTTAACCCACTCCTTTTGAAAAGAGCATCACTCTGAATGTAGAATGAAGAAGGTCAGTTTTTTAATTACAATGAATTGGAATAAAGGTATGGTATATCACTCAGCTGATAACTTATGCTAATGTGACAAATTAATTAATGTAACCATTTGTTACTTTACATAAGCCAGAGAACCATTGCAAATATTTTAGAAAAGCAGTCTCTAGATGCAACTGTGAACAAGAATTTTGAAGTAGAAAACAAATTCAGATATAAGTTATCTTGACAATGAAATTCTGTTCAAAGTGATAATACAGGGCATGTCAAAAAATAACTTTCTTTTAAATGATATAAAAGTAGGTACTATAATGAGTTGCTAAAAATAAAGAGGTTAATTTTGTTTTCCTTGTTATTGTAAGTATTTGTTCTTAGAGTCTGCTTCATTAGCTATTATATTGTTGAGCTGGATTTTACTATTTGCTTTTTGTTTCTTGCTTTTGTTGGTTTTGTCAGCACCGTTATGACCAAATACTTTTCCCAAGGACACACCAAAGCAGTTAGCTCAATGCTGGTTTGAGCCAGCCTGTCAAAGCTTGAATGTTAGGATTACTAGTCTGATTCCCTGTCAACTGAGCTTGTTTTACTAGGTGAAATTACATACATACATACATACATACATACATACATACATACATACATACATATGTACATACATACATACATACATGCATGCATGCACCCATGGATACATACATACATAAATACATACATACATGCATAAATACATATATACATACATACATACATACTTTCCCATATTACAATACGCTTATATAAATACATGTACATACATAGCCAATCATGATATAGACAGAATATTGTGCATTTCTTGGACTTGGAATTGTTGTAAGATAGCATGTTCAAGTACAAAGTGTGGAAAGTAAAACAATACAATGAGGTTATAATGTCCTGAACATCTAATTGGGTCAATTTTATATATATATATATATATATATATATATATATATATATATATATATATAAGCTGTCTTCTCCAGTTGTTTTTACTTAATTGTGCTAAAAAGTTTTTATTTTCAAAATCTAATTCTGAAAAGCCTACATCCAGGTGACCCTGCACAGATACACAGGAACAACTGCAGAATCACATATCAGCAGGTTTCTCTTTGTAGCAATTATAGTCAATTGGATTCAAACAAACTGACATTGATAATCTGAAATCTGATAGCCTTCATGTCCTCCAGTCCAGTAGTTGGGTTTCTCATAAAAGGCAAACTGATATCATTTTGGCTGGGCATTTCTGAAACTCCATCCTTAGTGAACTTAAGTATAGCCAAATGGCACAGAAAAATAAGTGGGGGATAAAAGACAATCTTTTTGTGTCGAAAGATGTTTTGATGACAGAAAAGATTGTTACTACATCAGGTTTTAGAGATCATAAAATTAGTGCCTGAACATAGGGTAATGTTACTACAAGGGTTTGGGGGGATAGCTTTGTAGTATTAATACTACATCAGTTGTAGTATTGTTACTACATCAGGTTTTGGAGATCATAAAATTAATGCCTGAACATAGGGTAATGTTACTACAAGGGTTTGGGGGAATAGCTTTGTAGTATTAATACTACATCAGTTGTAGTATTGTTACTACATCAAGTTTTGGAGATCATAAAATTAGTGGCTGCACATAGAGTAATGTTACTACATGGGGTTGCAGGGATAGCTTTGTAGTATTAATACTACATCAGTTGTAGTATTGTTACTACATCAGGTTTTGGAGATCATAAAATTAGTGCCTGAACATAGGGTAATGTTACTACAAGGGTTTGGGGGGATAGCTTTGTTGTTGTTGTTGTTGTTGTTTTAGGGTTTAACGCCATTTTTCAGCACACGATAGGCTATACATGGCGGCCAGCATTATTGGTGGAGGAAGAACCCGGGAAACCCCCCGGAAAGAACCACCGACCCACGAGAAGCTACTGGCAAGCTTTCTCACATAACTACATTAGCCGAATCTTAGACTTGAACCCACGCAGACAGAGGTGAGACGGCAATGATCCGTAACGGCAAGCGCTTTAGACCACTCGGCCACTCGGGGCCCCTGGGGATAGCTTTGTAGTATTAATACTACATCAGTTGTAGTATTGTTACTACATCAGGTTTTGGAGATCATAAAATTAGTGCCTGAGCATAGGGTAATGTTACTACAAGGGTTTGGGGGGATAGCTTTGTAGTATTAATACTACATCAGTTGTAGTATTGTTACTACATCAGGTTTTAAAGATCATAAAATTAGTGCCTGAACATAGGGTAATGTTACTACAAGGGTTTGGGGGGATAGCTTTGTAGTATTAATACTACATCACTTGTAGTATTGTTACTACATCAGGTTTTAGAGATCATAAAATTAGTGCCTGAACAGAGGGTAATGTTACTACATGGGTTTGGTGGGGATAGCTTTGTAGTATTAATACTACATCAGTTGTAGTATTGTTACTACATCAGGTTTTGAAGATCATAAAATTAGTGCCTGAGTATAGGGTAATGTTACTACAAGGGTTTGGGGGGATAGCTTTGTAGTATTAATACTACATCAGTTGTAGTATTGTTACTACATCAGGTTTTAGAGATCATAAAATTAGTGCCTGAACATAGGGTAATGTTACTACATGGGTTTGGTGGTGATAGCTTTGTAGTATTAATACTACATCAGTTGTAGTATTGTTACTACATCAGGTTTTAGAGATCATAAAATTAGTGCCTGAACATAGGGTAATGCTACTACAAGGGTTTGGGGGGATAGCTTTGTAGTATTAATACTACATCAGTTGTAGTATTGTTACTACATCAGGTTTTAAAGATCATAAAATTAGTGCCTGAACATAGGGTAATGTTACTACAAGGGTTTGGGGGGGATAGCTTTGTAGTATTAATACTACATCACTTGTAGTATTGTTACTACATCAGGTTTTAGAGATCATAAAATTAGTGCCTGAACAGAGGGTAATGTTACTACATGGGTTTGGTGGGGATAGCTTTGTAGTATTAATACTACATCAGTTGTAGTATTGTTACTACATCAGGTTTTGAAGATCATAAAATTAGTGCCTGAGTATAGGGTAATGTTACTACAAGGGTTTGGGGGGATAGCTTTGTAGTATTAATACTACATCAGTTGTAGTATTGTTACTACATCAGGTTTTAGAGATCATAAAATTAGTGCCTGAACATAGGGTAATGTTACTACATGGGTTTGGTGGGGATAGCTTTGTAGTATTAATACTACATCAGTTGTAGTATTGTTACTACATCAGGTTTTGGAGATCATAAAATTAGTGCCTGAACATAGGGTAATGTTACTACAAGGGTTTGGGGGGATAGCTTTGTAGTATTAATACTACATCAGTTGTAGTATTGTTACTATAGCCAAATTCCCTTAAAAAGGACAAGCAAGCAATTCCTTTTTTATTCTGACAGCCCATCTATGTGAATTGGAAGTAGGAAGAAATACAATATGTATATGTTATTGTATGTGTCATGTATGATATCTTAAGCAGATGAGTTGTTTTGGCATGAGGCTGATGTGTTTGTGAGTTATCTATGCCAAAACAATGAATTCATATGAGAAATCAGAGAATAAACATACTGTACACTTCACAGATCCATAGAGAAAAACATAAGCATACAGCAAACTTCACAGACCCATATCTGCCATCACATAACGTACTGACAGATCTGGGTCTATGCAAATTGTAAGGACTTAATAGTAGAACACAGACCCTGATCTGCAGGTGCATTATGCTTTGCCAGATCAGGATCTTTGTTGTTTGGGGGGGGGGGGGGAGAGAGAGAGAGAGAGAGAGAGAGAGAGAGAGAGAGAGAGAGAGAGAGAGAGAGAGAGAGAGAGAGAGAGAGAGAGAGAGAGAGAGATGGCACTAGAGCATCATGTCGCATATGTAGCATGATGTCCACCCAGTCACATTATCTTAACACTAGGCCATCCAGTCCTAACACTAACCTGTTAATGCTGAGTGCCAAGCAAGTGCTGTTAGTAGCATTTCTTCAAGTCTTTGGTATGACTCAGATGAGGATCGAACCCATGACCTCCCGCATCCGAGGCTGCCACCATAGCAGTATTTATAAGAGAGTGTATACAGTAATAAAGAGGCCATCTTAGGGTACCAAAATAGGGTCAAGTAACTTTTCTCTCAAGGAAGAGTTGGATGACTCATAATGAAGTTAAATCTGTTATTATTAGTACATGTAGTATTATTACTAACAACAGTAGTAGCAGTGGTAGTAGAAGTAGTAATGGTAATATTCGCTGCTACTGCTACTGGTGTGGTTTGAAATTATTTCTACGACTGAAATAAAAATTATTACCAATTATTATTTTATACTAATCTTCTTCCACACAGATCTAGAATCTGCTTTAGTTCCAACCATTACAGAAAGAGATATGAAGAAAGTCTAAGCAGTAATGGCATTCGGTTCTGATTTTATCCTTCAGCAATGTAAGCAACAAATACGTGCGGCATATGGCAGGAGTATCATTTGAACTCACTGATGTTAATTTGGAAGAAATAAGCAGTTTGTATAGATCAATTAAAATGTGTGGGATTTTATTAAAGCTTAAAGTATCTTCCAAATAATTAATGCTGAAATCATCAGTTGTTGAGTTTTATTTAGCAATTGGATTCGATTTACCTGTCACACTTATATAGCTTCAATTTAAGTACCTGGCACTATGATTTACCAAGTGTATGATAATTATGTCCCTAATCTGATAATAAACTAATGGACAGTGGTTTCCGCAACTAACACCTTAAACCACAAAATAAATACACTGGCTTTCTCAACTCAAATCTCTGATGCCAAGTCTACAATAATGGATGACAAAAATACTGCTTTCCTCCTAACAAAAACCAAACTTTGACAACAAAGAGTGATCAGGATAATGTCTTTAATTGGTATGTAACCAGATCTCTAAAGACTATCATTGGAAAATATCTCTATTATTCACATTATCTCCACTAAAATGTTATTTATTTGTAATTTCATTATGATATGCATTAATATATCAAGTGCACTAGATGACATCATAATATTTAAAGTTGGATTATGACATAATGTCAGAATATACACTGCTTGATGATGTACATGGGAAGATATGTTGTTCAGTTACCTTCTGTTGTTGTTGTTCTAGGGTTTAACGCCATTTTTCAGCACACGATAGGCTATACATGGCAGCCAGTATTATCGGTGGAGGAAGAACCCATAAAAACCCTTGGAAGGAATCAATGACCCAAAAAAAGCTACTTGCAAGCTTTCTCACATACCCACATTGGCTGAATCTGAGACTCAAACCCAAGTAGAAAGAGGCAAGATGGCAGTGATCGATAACGGAGAGTACTTTAGACCACTCAGCCACTCAGGACCCCCTGTTACCTTCTGTGATAAGTATATGGAACTTGAATAAACTACAAAGGTTTTCTTATTTATATATTATATATGCATAAGTTGAGACCATCTGCAAATACTGACCCTGTTATTCTGTTGCATAATGAACTAGCAGCAGATCAAGGTCTGTGTTGTTTGTTCTACTTTATATTCCTAACATAGCTTCAATGACCCAGATCTGCCAGCAAATTATGCAATGGCAGATTTGAGTCTGTGCATTTTGTTGCTGGACACAACTTACAAGAAAAGATACAAGGTACACTTAATCCAAAAAAAAGGCTTACATTTCTTTATATGGATTAAGAAATAGAAAGAAAAGATTTTTTTTCTTGCTTGAGTGTGTATGAATATCAATAACCTGATTCATGTGACTTGTAAGTACTATATATTGACTATATACTGACTAATCTGAACTTACCAATATTAAAACAATGTATATGTCAACCTTTATATACCAATATTAAAATGATTTACTTCTCATTCTTCACATACCAATATTAAAATGATATATATGTCAATCTTTACATACCAATATTAAAACGATATATATGTCAATCTTTACATACCAATATTAAAATGATGTACTTCTCATCCTTCACATACCAATATTAAAATGATGTATCTCTCATTCTTCACATGCCAATATTAAAATGATGTACTTCTCATCCTTCACATACCAATATTAAAATGATGTATCTCTCATTCTTCACATACCAATATTAAAATGATGTATCTCTCATCCTTCACATATCAATATTAAAATGATGTATCTCTAATCATTCACATACCAGTGATAAAATAATGTATCTCTCATCCCTTTCATACCATTATTAAAATGATGTATCTATCTCTCATCATTCACATACAAATGATACAATGATTTATCTCACATCCATTACATACCATTATTAAAACGATGTCTCCCCCATCCTTCTTATACCAATAGTAAAATGAGTTAACTTTCATCCTTCACATACCAGTATTGAAATAAGGTATGTGTCATCTATTTCATACCAATATTAAAATACGTTATATGTCATCCATCATAGACCAGTATTAAAATTATGTTTGGTATGTTACATAATAGCCTCCTCTTTATATTCAACAACCTTTGTTTTGAGCACTTATAGGTCCCTATAGAAATAACTTGTTAAGGCATAAACAGGCTTAATGGTGAATGACAATTAAAAACTCATCACAGATTAATGAATATAAAATAGTTTTAATTGGTATAAAATGTACAAATACATGTATGTATTTTAGAAACAAAAATGTGATGCATTTCAAAGCAAGGCAGTCACTTGTATTGCTTACCTCCCTTTAACCTGATGTCATAGGAGTTTTGCACTACATGATGCACTTAACACAAAGGTGCACATTTAACAATGCACAGAGTAGTCAGTTCATAACATTTGATTGAAACTTCTATTATATTGCTTGTATCTGAGCTAAAATCAAATGTATCAATTAAAGTGTCCCTCCAAAACAAAAATTCAATTCAAATATATTTATACAGTTTTATGAACTTTTACATGATATGGATCTAGTTGGATAAAAAAAATAACTTCCTGAATTTTCATTAAATCTCGACTTTTTAAGTTGGTATTTCTCACCTTTCCTAACAGAAATTGCCATCATTCAAAGCAATATGAAGGACTTTATCATCTATATTTTGGTCGATTTCACCAAGTTTTATTGTTAGTTTATGTAATGCCTTACATGTAGCATAATGGCAATAAAGAATCATAATTAATTCATAATATGTTCAATGGAGAAAATGTTATCTGTCATTAATGCAAAAGTTTATCTACAAAACAGAGTTTCAGCGGATTACTCCTAACAAGGAATTTTTAATATTAAGATACAATCAAATTCATCCAGATGCTTTGCAACAGCTATCATGATTCTCAAGTACAATATATAGACCAGGAAAATATGCAAAGCATTTATACAATCCAAAGTCATTCTAGTTTACGTACTATTTTTGTGGAATTGTGACTTTCAAAAGCTAAAATTATATTTTCCCAGCAATTTCTGTTTCCAAAAGTCTATCCTACCTATTAAAAAAAAAAAGATCTCCTTGAAGAACAACATGTGCAATTTAACTTAATTGACCTAAATTCTGCAAACTGTTTAGCAGGAAATTCCCTATTTCTGTGATTAATGCTGACCTCAATATTCATGTAAAATGTAATGAATGCAATAGACACATCTGTAATCCTGATGGGTTTTTTTTGGTCAAAATATAAGGGACAAAATACTAGTAATTATTTACACTTACATATTAAAGTATTCTAACTAACTTTGTCAGGACTCCAAATTGACATCATAGCAAAGGAAAGTAGGTAACTCTGATATTTCATTTTGATATGAAATCACTCATACTGTACAATTTTAAATTATCTTTTAAGCATTCAATGATCATGAAAGGAAAGTAAACAAAAAAATTAAACCAATGTACATGTTAGTAAATAAACATTTTTGGAGACAATATAAGTGTTCATGTGTGTGTGTATGTGTGTGTGTGTGTGTGTGTGTGAGAGAGAGAGAGAGAGAGAGAGAGAGAGAGAGAGAGAGAGAGAGAAAGAGATAGAGTTAGAGATTTATATTTTTAATGTAGCTTTAATTGTTTTAGTCATATTGTTATATTGTCTGCAGTATGGCAGTTTATAGTGATGTCTAGCACTGGGGCATCATGACGCAGACATGCAGCATGATGTCCCACCCAGTCACAATATCCTAACACTAGGTCAACCAGTCCTAACACTAACCTCTTAATGCTGAGTACCAAGCGAGGCAGCTGTTAGTACCATTTTTGTAAGTCTTTGTTATGACACTGCTGGGGATCGAACCCACAACCTCCCGCTTCCGTGGCAGACACTCTAACCGCTAGGCCACTGGAGCGGTTTAAAGTTTATAGTCATGTCTAGCACTGGGGCATCATACTACAGACATGTTGCAACATGTCCCACCTAGTCACATTATCCTGACACCAGGCCAGCCATTTCTAACAATAACTTCTTAATGCTGAGCACTAAGCAAGGTAGCTTTTATTACCATTTTAATAAGTCTCTGGTATGACTCTGCCAGGGTTTGAACCTGTGACCGTCCAAGGCAGATGCTATAAGTACTTATGCCACTGGAGCAGTCTAAGGCAGTTATGAATGTGCTATGAACTAATCACCTATGTTACCATGCATATGAACTTGTGTACAATGTATGTCCATGCTAATAAAAAACCAGAAATGTGTCTATGGAATATGAATGTCCCACAATATTGCCTGAAAAATGTAAAACATAACCAGTCAGACTGACATACAAGGTTAACACTAGCATCACACAACTGATATGTGTTATGGATGGGTATTACAACAGGTGGAATTAATCAGCTCAAATTGAAAATTCTAGAAAAGGCAAAAATGTAATTAAATCACTTAAATCTCAAAAGACTAACAATAAAATGTTAAAAGTTGCAATATAATCATTTGATTATTATGTACATCAAATACCATCATTACCTACATATGAGTGAGGTCCAACAGCAAACAACATTGACCGATCTGATGTTTCATAATGTTCTTGCAGATCAGGATCTATGATTTTTGCCCTATTGATTACACCTAACAAATAGCATAGACCTAGATGTGACAGACAGTACATTATGCAACAGGAGATCTGGGTCTATGCTGATGGCAGTGGCATCTGACTTGTGAGTATATACAGTATTCAGTGACAAAAATAATAACCTTCTTAGACATCTTCAAGTTTCTCTATTACAAAACACTCATGACTTTGTCATTAAAGTTCGAAACAAAAAACTTGGCTCAATTAAAATTTAATGTTGTTATGGACTCGTGTACATATGTTTTGAATATCAACATTTTAAATACTATATGTATCACATGCACTTTTATACATGTACCTATTTTTCTCAATTTTCAGAAGGTGATTCACATTCTTTTACAGTAAAACACAAATTTTCATGGCACCAAAAGCTGCTAAACAGCTTTTATTGTTTTGAAATTTAAAATCCATCACAATTTACCCACATTTAGGCTTATTTCTGAATTTAAATATTCTTACAAGTCTCTACATTTCTGTTCTCTGAATGGTTACATAAGTAATTCACATCACAAAGTTTTTGCTAAATGATTCATCTGTAAATATATGAGACTGGTATCATCTATTCAATCATGATGACTTTCATGCAAAATACCACATTGCAGTATAACAAATCCAATTATGGTAACTGTTTAATATTCAATAACTGATTTTTTATTTTTCATTTATTAATTTATACATACACTGTTAAACTAAATTTAAAAAATTTAGAAGTCAAGCAGTGTTATTTCCTTTATAACATGCACTTCTGAAGAACATATTTTTATGACTAAACAAAAGCAACACTTATAGTAGTTTTATTTTCATCTTAAATCACAGCATTTGCTATTTCTAAATGACTTTACAATGTATATTGCTATATGGACACAGCATGATAATCAGCACTAGCTAAGCTCTGAAATCCAATTTAATTACAATGCCATGTCTTGGGAAATCATAGGTCTGACACCAAGAAAATTTGAGAAGTGCATACATGCCATGTTTTCTGGGGCCAATCAAGAAAATCAGTGTTCACAATCAGAGAGATTGTGTCCAAATCAAGAAGATGAGTGGAATGACCATTTTTGTGATAAATTTAACTATGAAAGTGCAAATAAAATATAAAATAAAGTAAAATAAAGACAAAGTAAATTAACTAAAGTGAATAATAGTTACTCAAATTTTTTTTCTCATATGCTATTTTCACTACACTTCACACATTTAAATTAATCTATCCATGCAATGGTGAACTTGCAAAAAAAAGAAAAACAATTCAATGGCTTGTTTTCCTCTGAAACCATTAGCATACATTTCAACATGGTACCAAGAAAATTATTATATTTCCAAAGAGTTTAAGAACTATTTTATACTTGTCAGGTTGCCTGCAAACTGTTATACATGACACACTCTGAATTATGGAGATTAACATAATGACCATTTTTGTCATAAATTTATATGTGAAAGCGAACTTTGTACCAAAACTTAGTAAATTAACTACAATGAATAACAGTTACTCAACATTATTAATTTTCTTGTATGTTATTTTCACCACACTTCATCCAGTTAAATTTATCTATCCAAGCACTGCTTAACATGCAAACATATTTCCTTTTTTCAATGGCATATTTTCCTTCCAATTCATTAGCATACATTTCAACATGGTACCAATAAAATTATTATATTTCCAAAGTTTAAGAACTATTTTATACTTGTCAGGTTGCCTGCAAACTGTTACACATGACACACTCAATACTAAAATACTGACAAGTAAAATAACTAATGTACATACTATATGTGCATTAGCATGTGATACGAGTCACCATTTGATTGTACGCTAGGTCATAAACAACTTGACTGACAGGTTCCAAGTAATAATAGTCATAAACAGTCTACTAAATGTTAGTTTAGCTGGAAATACTTATGCTTAATAGATGTTGTTTTAGCTTAAAATATCTGTGCTCAAATGAGTTGTAATTTCCAGGAGTTTTTGTAAGACAATTTTATGGAATTGTGATGCCAGTCAAATTATTATACATCATAACCTATGTGGATGTTGAAAGAAACTGTGTATCTTGCCCAAAGATGAAATGGCATGTCCAAGTCATTTAACAAATGAACAGATTTACACTGGGGTAGTAGCATCATCAGATGATCATCAATGATGAAGTTTGGAAAATATCTCAAGATGAAGATGTGGGAACAGATTGAGCTCACAATCTGAAGAAAATGATGGTAAAACAACAAACGTTGTGGGTGGGGAGGCCCCCCCTAAAAGTGTGTGAGAATTAAGTCCTGACTGTGTAAAATAAAGGCCTATATGCATGCAATGTATGAAAGGCCTGTATACATGCAATATGTGAAAGATTTGTATGCATGCAATATATTGAATAGGCCTGTATACATGCAATATATGAAATAGGCCTGTAAGCATGCAATATATGAAATAGGCCTGTATACATGCAATATATGAAATAGGCCTGTATACATGCAATATATTAAATAGGCCTGTATACATGCAATTTATGAAATAGGCCTGTAAGCATGCAATATATTAAATAGGCCTGTGTAAATGCATGCAATGTATGAAAGGGCCGTATACTTGCAATATGTGAAAGATTTGTATGCATGCAATATTTGAAAGAAAGTCCTGTAAAAATGCATGATATGTATGAAAGAAAACATAATATTAATACTTAAACAAACTAAAAAAGGAAAACAAGAAAAACATACTCCATCTGAGCCAAATTTGTCCAGTCTGAAAGCATATACAGAATACAGGAAATTAATGAGATCGAATCCCAAACCCTAACGCACCCAAAGAATGAAACTTTCACCACAGTAGTTGAGCACTTGTCAATGAGACAAGGATCTTCATGGGCAAATGGCCCATGCCAGAGGATTTTGTTGCTGTTGTAGGGTTTAATGCCATTTTTCAGCACACGATAGGCTATACATGGTGGCCAATAGTATTGGTGGAGGAAGAACCGAGGGAAACCCCCCGTAAAGAACCACCTACCCAAGAGAAGCTACAGGCAAGCTTTCTCACATAACTACATTAGCTGAGATGGCAATTGATCCGTAACGGAGAGCATTTTAGACCACTTGGGGCCCCTCCCATGTCAGAGGAAGTAATGGATATAATATTTGTAAAAACAATTTTTATGGCATGTACAAAAACAGCTAATAAACCAACAATTGCATATACACCACTTTTGTTAAATCAAATGAAGAACCAGACACACAACCCTTACAGCATAATGCACAAATATTCAAATGTATTTCATAAATACCAACAAAATATTAAAACAAAAGAAACTACAGAAAATGGTAATAATTGATAATATAATTTGTGGTGTTTTATTAAATAGAAAAGAAAAAAAAGTAAACTCAATAAATATAACTGGTATTTATCAGAAGAAAACTGTGGATGTAGAGTAACACACTAAGCTCATGATATTGTTTTTTTTTGCTATTGTCAACAAAAATGAAATCAAAGAAAAGGAAAAGCAAGAATAAAAGCTATGTAAATAAGTAACGCAAAGACTAAGAAACAATGCCATATACAAACACAGCATGAATACTGAAAAACAGATCACGTCAAAATTAAAAATTAATACTTGACAAATATGAATATACCACCTAATTGTAAAGAGTTAAAATTAAAATTCATAAACAATCTAAATAACTACATTCAATGACTCTGAAGAATATATAATCATAAAAAGATATATTAATTTCAGTAAGAAAAAAAATAATCAGAACGTTTTTAAAAAAAATAAAAACATCAGGAATCTTATTGACTACAAAAGTGAATATACATGTACCTCCACATACAAATATGGCAAGGGATGTAGCACTGATAAATTCTATACAAGTCAGTGCAAAACATCTATTAAAATACACAAAATATATTAAGTAACAATTGTTGATTACTTTCCAGTAAATCAAACAATTATAATGTCTGAAAGACGGAAATGGGGACAAGGAATGTAGAAAATAACTGTACAACAAGATGAATTTTATTGTATCCAAATAGATTTCTGTTTCCCGATGTCAGGTTTTAGTTACTGAAAAAAGTGTTGACTTAAGTAATGTACTACTAAGGTTAATGTTATATCATTTACACGTCATCAGAAGCCACATTTATTTCATAAAGCTGAGAAATACTCAAATGTTAATCATTATAAAAGGGTAAGTACATGTAATAAGATTAGACATGCTGCTTTTATCGTGAGATGTCCGGTTTAGTCACTCTGATAATCATTAAGATTACAATTATTGAACAGTAGTTACAGATGAGAAGTGGCTTATCAATGTACATACACAAGTCAGCAACAAAATGGTTTGATAGCCTTAATGGCTTCCCTTAGTAAGATGTTGAGCTTGTTCACCTTTGATAATTAGTGGCTATTGCTACTGAAAATAATTGTCAAGATCACAAATCCTCACGGCCATGAGGTCAGATCTGTGTGATGTTAATGGTACATATTGAAGCAGTTTTGGTTTCTTTCACTTAGTCTTAGTGTAAATAAATGTATAAAAACAATAGGATATCAGATTGCAACTAATGAATCACGTGACAAGATTGCTTCCTTTAAAAACACATGACAATTTGTTTAAATGCAGAAAAATTGTTTTATCAGTCTTGTGATTGGCAATATTGGAATAAGTACAGTGTAACTGCAAAGAGATCAACATGTCATCGAGGAAAGGAAATATTCTCAATTTAGAAGAGAAAGTGAAAGCAATTCAACTGACCAAAAAGGGGGAGAATTTAAGGATCCTGGTAGAAAAATTTGATGTCGGAAAGACTCAGATAAACAACATTATGAAAGATAGGAAAATAATTCTGCAGAAATGGGAAGGTGGAATGGATGGAGAAAGGAAGATTGTTAGAGCCAAGAAATGTTTGTACCCTGATTTGAATGACAAGGTTTTTGAATAGTTTTGCACTGTGCGTGCACTGTGCATGCCAAGAAAATTCCACTCACTGGTAGAATGATCCAAGAAAATGTGACATATTTGTCAGTTGAAATGGGATATGACAACATTACCACAAGTAACGGATGGTTGCACATATTTCAAGGCTGACACAATATTAAGTGTTCTGTCATTTATGGAGAATCAGCTGATGTTAATAATGAAGTTGTCAAAGATTGGAACAAAAGACTGAACGATATATGCAGGGGATTTGACAGCAAGGTTATTTTTAATTGTGAAGAGACTGGTTTGTTTTTTAGACTATTGCCAACAAGGTCGCTAGTACAAAAAGGGGATTCATGAAAAGGTGGGAAAAAAGCAAAGGAGAGATATACAGTTTTGCCCTGCATTAGTTGTTCTGGTGAGAAACTGAAGCCACTTGTCTATCACAAATCACAAAATCCAAGGTGCTTTAAGGAATATAGCTGGACACATTTGAGAGTTACATATGAGGCAAAAGAAAAGCATGGATGACAGGACAGATACATCAGCAGATGAAAGTGCAGAACACGAAGATCCTGCTTTTTCCTTGACAACTGTGCTGCACACCCAAAACTGGATTTGTCAAATGTGAAGGTGTCATACTTACCTCCGAATACAACTTCAAAACTTCAGCCCCTGGATGCTATGATAATCCAGACAGTCAAAGTGAACTACAGGAAAAAGCTATTGAGACATGTTTTGTTCCTGATGGATAACATAACATCTGCATCGGAGATAGCAAAAAAAGTGACTCTGCTGGATGCAATCCAGTGGTTGACATCAGCATGGGATGTCCTGAGAGCTGAAATGATTCAAAAGTGCTTTTGGAAATGTGGGTTTTTCCAAGAGGCATCAGGTGTACCAGAGACAGAGGAGGAAAACTGAGATGAAGAGGACTATCTTCCCCTTATACCACCTGGAACAACCCTTAAGGATTATGTTCAGTGTGATGATGCATTAGCTACAGAGAACACAATTAGTGTGTTGACTGGGAGTCATTAATGACAGAAGGTGCCAGAAATTCTACTGAAACATGCCAGGATGAGGAAAGTGACAGCGACACATGTGACAATCCAAACAGTGCATTACACTGCATACTGCATGGTTACATTCCACAGAATTTATGGATTATGGCCTTGCGACAAACAATGTTGAACTTGTGGACATAATTATGTAACACAAGACATTCTAAAAAAAAAATAAAAGATAACATTTTCAAGCCTAAGAAATCTTAGGAATATCTGTCTTTTTATTAAAGTGTCTACTGAAGACAGATGATGTAATCTGTAGCATTATTATAAAGACAGTTTTAATACTACATGTATATCAATGGTTATTCATAACATTCTTTTGAAAATGATGAAACTGTTTGTTTCATATTGACATGCATGTGATTTTAGAAGAAAATATTAACTGTTAATATGTCATCCCCCTCTAGAAAGGCCACCCTCATTATAAGGCCACTTTCCTGCTGCAATAGGGATGGCCATATAAGAAGGGGACTAACGTATCTCTTCTGATATACTAAAGCTGAGCTGAATTCATCTATACTATAATGATATCCATAACAATTAAATTTTTTAGTAATAAACTTAACATCAGTAAAAACATATTGGACAACATCTAGTCTAATACATAACCACAAAAAATAACTTGATTAGAAAACTGATTAGAACATCAGTGTCATCTTTACACTGCAATAAATAAAAATGAACACATAAGTAGCAGCGGCTATAATCATTATGTTATTATTATTATTATTATTATTATTATTATTGATCTTATTATGTCTTATGTTGTGACAAGTAACATGCACCCTCCACTTCATACACAATTTGTTAAGTATCCCTGATGGTCCATCATTTCCGACTGTTTTTGCCTGAAGATTTGTCCCATTTGGGAGCCTAAGATATTCTTTGAGTATGAGTGAAAACACACACTGATCATCTGGAACCTGTCCAAGATGGTCAAGTTTATTTTGGTTGAATGTGCTATCAAAATGCACTGACTGCACTCATGGCATAAGAAATAAGCTGACATTTGACTAAATGCTTAAATTTGCTCTGCAAACTTTGAGTGCATTAAAAACATTCTTTATGCATGTTAGTCAATCACAAGTACACTGTTATCTAGAGCTCTGTCCAGAGACAATGTAGTTATGATGAATGATTTTGCATTATTAGGTCTGTTTAGTTGAGAAATGAAAAAGGTATTTGTTTACCATTTTAGGACTCTGTATTCATACAAATATAAAATTAGGAATATTTTAATTTTTCTTCATACTTTTAAATAATACAAAGTTACAGAGAAAGATTACTGAACATTTAAACAATTCAACAACCCAAGTTTCTGTGACTCTAAAGATCTACTGCTACATTCATTCATTCATTATGATTGGGATTAGTCAAACAGTCCCATAACCATCCCTGCTGGTTTGAATTCTGACCAGACCAGGCCAGGAAGCCAGCATGGCAAATGCCTGGGCAAGGTATTTAACTTCAACAGTACAACATAACCTTTCCTGTGCTTATGTACTGTAAAATACATGAAACAAACCAAACCAAACTGACAGTGACTGAGAAAATTCTAACTCTGCAAAATATGTATGAATGTACTTGCATCTATGTGAGTGTCAATACTATTTAAAACAATGTACAACAAGCACAGACAAATGTAATGTAAAAGAATTTACAATTGTTCCTTTTCTAAGGATAGATTATGCAAAAGTTTTATAATATTATCACATTATCAGTTAAAACAATGCAGCTTGTATATCATGTATCCAGAATTTCCAACAATAAAGGGTTCGTTGGAATGTTATATTTTGCACGTATGCAGTGGAGCTATATGCATAAAAAGTTTTATCATCAGCTAATAGTACAGATATCCTAATGTATCAGAAACAAATTGGCAACTCAAGGTAGTTAATTAATTATGTACCACAGTCAGGTGAATACAACTTTGGGTAATTATTTGCCAAAAATGTCAGGTGAATACATAAACTATGTTTCATTATGTACCAAAAGTGATAAGTGAATATATTAACAATGTCTAAATTACACAATTAAAAACATGTAAATACAGAATTTTACACAGATGACAAAGTATATATATATATACATACATACATATATATAAAACTCAACTTTCATCCATACTGGTGGTGCTGACTACCCATGTCTGTTTACTTGAACATAGTACTACACAGACATAAACTTTGAATTATGTTTATCAAAATATTCCTGGATAATCCAAGATGAATAAAAAGTATAAATGAATTTGATGGAATGCAAAGAAAATCCAAAGGAGTTACTTAAAAGTTCCTGAGAAGCCAAGTGTAGAAACTGCAGCTTTTGATATAACTGTTTTGGGAATTTTTTCATCCCCACCAAAACAAATCACTTTCTTGTTTGGCAATTCAACTAAACTCTTTGATGGGCCCTGATTAAAAATAATAATATGTTTGTTTGGTTCACAACCTTGTCTTTGATACTGGCTTGTACTGTCTTTATAAACTCTGATTTCATTTTTTTTTGACAATGTCAATTCTTGTTGGTTTTGAATTGTGGCATCCGCTGAGCCTGTAATTGTGACTTCTGATCCTACATTTATTTCACTTGAATCAAGAATTATTTCCATCACCGCTTGTTCATCCTCAGACTTTTTGTTCTTTCTTTTATAGTTGGAACGAAGCCTATTAATTTGACGACGAGATGGGACAAGACTGCATGGACCTCGAGGCTTTATATTGATCATATCAGAAATGTTTGAAGAGTTTGTCTTTATCTCTGGGTATGACAAAATGACATCCCGTATGTCTTCATCCATTCGCTGTCCATCATGGGGTGGAATCCAGGTGTATGGAGACTCAACAGGTATGTGCTGACCAGTGATATGCACCCTCCACATTGACACATCTGACAGAAACATCTTTAGATTAACCATTAACTTGCAGTTGTGACGATCCTGCTTATGAGCTCGTCCTTTACAACCTGGAAATAGGAATGCCAAACATTAAGCCGTACCGTTTGCTGTTAAATTATTATAATGCTATCTGATTAAAACCAGATTTACTGGTCCTTTAATTAGTTACAAAATACTGTACAATTTTCATAATAAACATGTCTCATTATTCCAAAGGTCATGATGGTTGTATGTACTTACACTGTATTATATCAGTACATATTTAAAAAGTATACGAGATTTTGTGATATCTTTCTTACTGTCTGTCCATCTGTTTTTTACCAGATCTCTTTATAAGAAAGCTGTGTTGAAACTCATTAACATTTGTAGTTATGATGCCACTGTGGCAACTATCTGTGAGATGGTTGTCATTACAGGCCCCTTGAGAGGATGTCAATGGTCTAATGTAAACAAAACCTTAAATATTTTCTGAGAAAATTTCATATATGTAGGAAAGTGCATCATATAATATATAGACTTTTGAGAAAACTGGGCCATGCCTACTATCAAAATAAGGGGTGGCATGATACACAGTCCATGATATGATAAATGTATTAATTCATGTCAAAAAATGAGACAAGCTAGTAATAATTTATGGGCTGCTAAAGATTAAAAGTAACTTTTCCAAGATGTACATTCTCCACCTTTTGTATCAATGTGTCTATGAAAACAGCAATGTTTTTTTATGAAATGTTTCACTCTTGAAACAAGTGCTCCATTGAAGGCAGAATTTCACCTTTGAATGGTGTTATAAAATATAATGATGCAGTTTTCTGCTGTTTTTGTGAAACAAGAAATCCTTGCATACCAGGATACAATTTTAAGGTTAAATCAAAGTTTTAGATCAACATACCATATGATGTAGAATACTTTTTAAAAGCTTTAACACAGAAACTTAATCCTGATTTACGTTATGAAGCCCATAAGTGATATCTATGTCTCCCAATTCACAAGCCTGAAAATAATGTCATGTGACTACAACAGAATCTTAAGAGAAAATAACATGGCTTAGTTAATCCTATTTAATAACATGTATATTGTTTTTAATTAAATTTACCAAGACTGGAATCCACCTAAATGTCAAATACAATTGTAGAACAAAAAAAACGGAACTAGTGGTGTGCTTAATTTCTAAAATTCTTTAAATTCTACTGACCGGTTAAGAAACAAATTGCTTCAAGTTTGTTTCTACTTCTACTATGTTCAGTAAATATTTGAAGGCAGATAACATCAAAGTAATATTATAGACCTTTCTTCCAAACTTTGGTCAAGTTCTTTTGAGCAGTTTGTAAGAAGTTATTTAAGGTTTTATCTATTTTTAGTAATAACAGCCATATTTAACCAAAGATCTATATCTTCTGTAGAAATTGTAAAGGCCTCTTTAGACAATAATATTTCCTGATGAAAATGAAAAAAAGTTAGCAATTAATAGTTTTGGGGGGAAAATCTTTTTAAGTTTTCTTTATTTTTTAGTATTAATGTGGATCAGTTTAACTTGTAAAATTTTAAGCTTTTAAAGTGAGGATGCTGTGTCAAATTTGGTAAAAATACCATTGAGAGGTTTTAGAGCAGAAATGGTTTTAAGATTTTTTTTCTCAAAGAAGCAGCAGCCATTTTTTAATGGTGGATTTGCTCAACTTGTACAGTGCTGAAAGACCTTAAAGCCAGGATGCTGTCAAATTCTGTTAAGCAGTCCTTGCACAGAAGCCATTTAAAGGTTTTTCTATTTTAATACCAGTGTCCATTTTTACTGTAAAATGGCATCATTTAACTTAAGAGCTAGATACATTACATCAAATTCCGTCCAGCAGTTTGTTTTTAACGTTGTTTGAAGATTGTTTTAGATAATGTAATAAGGGTGATATATATTTGATGGTCAATTGGTATCTATTATACATAACTGAAAGGGCCTGGTTGTCAAGATACCATCAAATTTGGTCAAAATATGTTTGCTGTTTTGTTGTTGTTGCGTTTTTGGGGGATTTTTAAACAAAATAAGTCCTTGATGGCTTTTTCTATATATTGTAATAGTGGCCATATTTGATTGGGGTGTGGAATCATTTGTACAAAGGCTTTCATGTCATGATGCTCTCTGAGAAGTTGAAAATAGAAAATGTTTCTGGAGGATCGATGATGCTTAATTTGAAGCACCTGGATTCTTAATTTTATATATCATTAACTAAAAAATGTGTTCAAGGAACACAGATGCCCCAACCTTTGATGTAGTGGGACATAAGATAAATACTGTTGGAGCTACAAGTAATTCTACATGAAATATATATATATATATATATATATATATATATATATATATATATATATATATATATATATATATATATATATATATTTAATTTGATTAAATCTGTGATTGTAATGTGTTTGCCAATTAGTCAAACATCAGAATTCGCTGCAGTACCATCATAAACTGATAGAATGTGGACACAAATATGATACCTTTCTAATGGAATCAAAAAAGTTATTTTATTATTATACTGATCAAATTATCCCTAAAGGTAAAATATACGTTGTTGAAAAGTTTCAAGTTTGCTCAACTTGAGTTTTTGGCCGAAGTTTCTGCCACAACTTGTTTCCTATTCCAGACCTTCACTTTCAAGTTTTACCGTTTTCAAGGACAAAACTGTTATATTTTCAATACCTTAATATCCTGATCCTACACTTTCCACACTGTTTTAAACTGTCTTTCTTAGTAAAGTAGAAAACAAAACTTGTGTTCCTAAAGAAGGTTAAAAAAAAATGCTTACAAATTGAACAATATTTTTATTTTTTGACAAAATTTCAGAACATTTTTTGGGAAATGATATCCTTCTCTTTCTGGGTATAAGGATATTGATGGATTTCCAACTGCAAGTATATGCTTTTGATTCTCATGGAGAGAACATGTCAACTCCCTATTTCCCAGTGAGACAACCATTTACACCCTTTAACCATATAATAACAAATTAAAAAATTCTTAAAACTATAATAAAAGAAAGTGATGCAATGAACAGCGAAAAAAAATCTTCCTACCTTGAACACACTTTCCATAACCTCCACAAGCTCGAAGACAGTTTCCATGTCCAGGGCACCAGACATACCAATTAACAATATACTCATCTCGTGCCATTCGGTTTTCTACACGTTCCAGCTGTTTTCTTCCAGCATCTGTCAACTCAAACATGTCATCAAATCGGTTTCTATCATTCACAAGAGTTCCTCTATTCCAGCGTCGTGTATCAACAGCTTCCTTCTGTCTCTTCAAGTTGGCAAGTTTATGCTTCACATGACGTTTTCCCTTATGTAAATAGATTCCCCGAAGATCATGGTGATTACGAAGGAACTGCTTTAACTCGTTTCCAACTTGTACTTCAGAAATTTCACCTCCTTCTTCAGAAGTTTTCTGAATTCTTGGTTTCAACAAACTTTGTTTTTCTGTAGTGTAAACTAATACCTTGTCTGAAATATCAGGCAAATTGACAATATCTTGGACTGAATCATTTTCTTTTCCAGAATTTATTGCTTTTTCTTTCCTGACTTGAAACACAACAGTCTGTCTAACATGTTCCATTTCTTTAACACCCGGCTTGTCTTTGTCTTGCTTTATTGAATTTCTGCTATCAATTTCAGATGTATCCACCTGGACAATTTTACTTGATGTTACACTAGAACCTGAGTTTATAATCCCCTTCAACAAATTACTACTAGAATGATCATTTTTATCGCTTGTTAATATAATATTGGAACCTTCTGACTCTAGATTCATTGGTGCCTCTTCAAGATCAAAATCTGCATTATTATCCATGTCTGAATCTATGTCGTTGGGTAAAATTATGATCTCATTCATACGGCCAATATCTTTACCTCTTTCTGTGCTTTTACTTAATTTATCAGATATGTATATAATTTTGTCAGGCCTTATGTTTGTCTCATTTGCAACCAAAGCTGTATCTTCTTCATCACTTATACTTGCTTCCCTACACTTGGCTAAATTTGCACCTATATTCACTTTTTTAACTTCAGCAGGTGTCAACAATTCATTTTTCCTCTGAATTACCTTTCCTTCTTCAGATGAAATTTTCAGCACAATTTGCTTATTTGCACTTCCCTGTATCATTCCTTCGTTCTCCATAACATGACTAGATATATTACAAATATTTCCTTGACTTTTAAACATGCTACTCTGAAAAGATGCATCTGCCTTCAATTTCAAATGACTTGTTTGTTTCAGAAGACTTGACAAGGTTTCCAATTGTGCTTTTGGAGAAGTTAGTTTACCCACAATATTTTGTTTATGTGTAATTTCACCATGCATATCACCTATTTTTCTTACCTTTGAATTATTTTCTGATAGCTTTGTTATTACAGAATCTTTCTTCTCACAAAATCTTTGCTCAAATTGTTTTTGATACCTCTGTAATTCTGTGAAAGACACTTCCAAATTTTCTTGTGAAAGACTATCAGAAATGTGTGATTCTCCAACACACATTTCACAGTCTTGCTGATCTTCTCCCTGTGTATTTGACCGCCTCCTTTTCCTTCTTGACAAATGAAAATGATGCTGTTCATCGACACAAATTTCTTCATGATGGATTTCTTCCTGATCAGTAAAAAAGCCGAGTCTCATATTATCATTTCAAACCTATACACATTCTTAACAATCTATGTGTATATATTTTTTCCATTCAGGTAATTTCATGCTATTCTGTCATCATGCAAAAGAATTTTTCTTCTTTTTGGAAATGGATACTTTTACTAAGACATATTTTGTTATGTGACTAGCAGGAACCAAATGCATGTATCACCTCTAGGACTTCCAATCATCAAAATGTGTATTTTCCTTATTTTATAAAAAAATAAAATTGTTTTATCAGAAAACACAAAACTTACAAGATACTTATAAAAAAAATGTGTTTTTTTTTAAATTAAAATATAAATTCAAAGATTTTCATTTTTTTAAAAATTAATTTTAAATATGTAATCAATTGTATTTATTCTATGTTGCTCCTTTGGTTTGTTTTTTTCTGTTAAAACTATCAGTAATGTTATTATCTAGTTACATATTTTTGCTTCCAATTTTACCCATTTCTACTGTAAACATTTAATCTTATTGCCAAGAGAATAAAAGGCAAGATTTCTCCCACATAGTCATGCACATAGATCACTACACCATCAAGAACCTGGCTTGCTGAAGTCCTTGCATTAATGGAGAACTAAACTTCTCCATCTTACCCAAAATCATCCAACAATGATTGTAAAATGTATCCCTATGCTGCCACCAACTACTGATGGTTAGTTATCCTAATGCTACCACCAACTACTGAGGGTTAGTTATCCTAATGCTACCACCAACTACTGAGGGTTAATTATCCCTACGCTGCCACCAACTACTGAGGGTTAGTTATCCTAATGCTGCCACCAACTACTGAGGGTTAGTTATCCTAATGCTGCCACCAACTACTGAGGGTAAGGTATTGCTATGCTGCCACGAAGTACTTACAGTATGAAACGTTACTAACAGTATCAAGAATGTGAAATAACTTTCATAGAAGCTTTACATAATTTTATATATGAATGCCTCTGTTGACCTGATTAATTTAGTAAGCAATGATAAATGGCACCTTTTTGTTATAAGACATTAGCAGTCAATACGGTCAATACAAGTTACAGTGATATATACATGAGGTACAGTAGTTATTGATGTAATAAATAAATGATCTAGCAGTTGTGTTGGGTTTTTTTTTTATGATGCAGCAAGATAAGTCTAAGTTAATAATGGCCCACAAACACCACAGTACCCTTCTGTATAGGGAGATGAAAACTGATGAAGATGTTAACCACTCATATCAACAACTTAAATAACTTGTACAAAGAACTGCCATCACAAAAGGTAATACAGCAGTCATTCATCATGATAAACATTACTTTCAGGAATTTACAATAAAATGAACAATCTGTGGACTCTAAAAATATCTATATATTCAATATATTATTTTTACTGATTCCTTCTAGTGAACAAATCCAAGGACCTCAAATCATTCAATACAGTGAGAATTCACTTCAGCTACTTTATATACCCGATTAAAAGATGAGTCCAACTGCAAACTACAAAGATATAGATCTCCAATCGCATAATGTGCCAGTGCATCTGGGGCTCTCTGCAGATTGATAGGAGTAATCAGTAGAAAAACAATACAGACCCTGAATTGCAACTGCATTATGATACACCAGATCAGGATCTTTCTTGTTTGCAGTTTGACTTCTCTTATAAACGAGTATATATGGTATAATTACTGTCCACCGTAAGATACATTTTTATCAGTGTTAAGTTACTTGGACTCTTTCCAGATTAAACCACTAAGAGTGTCATGTAGACTGATTCTGTATTTCTTATATTTTAATGTACGATGAAGCCTGACACTCTTCCACTGGAAGTCATGCAATGTTAAGGCCATTTGTGTTTGACATATGGCCGAAATGTTACACAAAAACCAACACACAGCAACCATGTTAAGTAACATGCACAAAAGATAAAACAATGTCAGGCACTGATAACCCTTGTCCACCCACAACAATAAAAGTTTCAATCCACCAGACTCTCACATGACTCAATGTAAGGGTCAGATAAAAGTCTATACAACAAACTGTTATGGCCAAACAAGGCTTTCAATAAATTTAGAAATTGTGTTGGTTGGTCAACAGATAATTAACTTAGGCACACCTTCAAGTTACTGTCAGATACAAAATAATTAGATGCACAAATTCTATATTTTGGTTTATGCTATGGACCACACATATGACATTTCTATATGTAAAAAAGATTTTCTGTTTGGTACAAAATTCTTAAAGATTGTTGGACTGAGATTATCACACAATGGGAACAGAGAGTTGTGTGCTTTTCACATACTACTGCCAGTACTTTCTATGACCTCTATAAACATCTAACACAACTATTTACATCTACTGATTGTGTACACAAAGTGTGTGTGTGTGTGTTTGTTTTGGATTTTTAATGTAGCTTTAACAACAATGATGTCTGCAGTGTATCAGTTTAAATTAATGTCTAGCACTGGTATATCATGTCATAGACATGTATTATAATGTCCAGCCCAGGCACATTATCCTAACATTAGGCCGACCAGTTCCAACACTAAACTCTTATTGCTGAGCGCCAAGCGAGGCAGCTGTTAGTACCATTTTTATAAGTCTTTAGTATGACTCAGCTAGGGATTGAACCTACGACCTCATGCATCCAAAGCAGACATTCTAACCTGTACACAAAGTAATAAATAATATAAATAGTTCATATTTTTAACAAACAAAAAAAAAGAAAATGGAGAATAAACTATGTGGCACCTACTAGTAATAATCTTTGCAGACAATCAGACAACTTTTTGGCAAAATCTCTAAAAATCATGTAAGATTGCAAAAATATCCTATTTCATTTGTACACTTTGAAATTTGAAAAACTTTCAAGTCACAGTACTGTAACAGTGCAATTATAGTTATAGCGACAGAAAATAATTGGTGCTTATTATCCAAGCAGTTACATCAACACTTTTTATCCAAAGGAAACCAAGATCCCAATTCTGACTTCAGAGATCTTGAAAATTTGACCCCAAAATCAATAAGAAGCTGCCTCTAGGCCTTCAATCACTACAGTCCTTCTACAAATCTGATAAAAATTGAATAAAGCTAACTTAACTGATCATAAACTAACATCAGTATTTGCATTTTTACTGATCTTGATCTTTAACCTTTCGACCCTGAGATTGATAGGGTGCAGCCTCTATGTCAGTGCAGGTCACCTAAGAAGATTTGCTATGTACAGCTGTGGAAAACTTCAGTTAAAATTCCACAAATATAGACTATAAATGAACTCTAACTGACTGCTGATAACCTGATGAAAACTTACTGCAGGTAACCTGATGAAAACTTACTGCAGGTAACCTGATGAGAATTGAGTGCAGGTAACCTGATGAAAATTGACTGCAGGTAACCTGATGAAAATTGACTGCAGGAAACCTGATTTCTTGTGCAGAAATCCTAATCAAAATTTTCATTCCAGTATCTATGACCTTTAAACTACAAAATAAATAGTGTCTTTCCTTCTTCCAAGAAAAATAATTTAAAAAAAGGAGAGAGAAAAAATAAAATGAAGTCAGGTCAAATTAGTTATGGTTCATACTTATATTTTATCAAGGAATTATAGCACTTTTCAAATATTTTTCAAAGACAATTTAATTTTCAAACACTATAAATACTTGTATATGAGCTTATGGTAATTCAGTCCACTAACATTTAGAATTAAGTGCTTCACTCTTCGACAAGAACTCCAATATATGTTTTGTTAGACTAATACTAGGTGAAAACATTGCATTATTGTTTTGGGGACCAATTCATCAACATCAGTTTATGAGTTAGCAATCTAATTTGCTAATGTTTACAACTCTGAGATTTTCATGCTTAAGAAAAATATGTTACATATGTAACCTACTGGTCATATTTGGTCTGTTGTATACTCTTTACACTTAACATGAAAGCAAATTTTTAAGTAAATTGTGTTTCTCTGAGAACACTTTAACACCCAGTCACATTTTGTTAGGAATATTAGCCTGCAACCTCACAAATCCAGTCCTACTAAAAGATGAAAATCATATTTTTCTGTCTGTGTATCACTTATAGACAAAGACCAAAAACTTTTGCCCATTACCTCCCCTTGCGACTGCCAGGCGTCACTAGATTTTTAGTTGAGCATGGCAGGGTAGTTGGGAGTGTTGTTTAGCAGCGTGACTGGGAACATATTGTTGGAGAAATACAATTTACTAAAAAATCTGCTTTCTCCTTCAAATATGTTCCCTAATAACATTATGTAGGGAGAATAGGTAATAGGAGGAGGGAATGCTGAGGGATGTTCTATTTAAACATACATGGCTCACAGGGAAGGGATTTTTAAGAAAAATATATGCCTGGGTACACTGATTTGACAGAGTTCATATTAAAGTTATAAACCGATTCTAAATTGGATCACACTTAAAAAGTGCCTTCCCTGGGTCCAATGTACTTTGTAAAGCCCTGAGTATCCGACCTCTACCTCAGGTATCCTTCTAGAAAACGATGGTTGGATTTCCCAACAATAACCTGTTCTCCTAATTACACAAGCAGCACAGCCTAGGGCCACTTGATCTTTGACCTCTACAAATGGTTCAGAAGATAATTACTGAAATTTTCTTACCTATAAAATTTTACTGGCAAATCTAGCAAAACTGATAGAATGTGTTGACTGAATTAATTGAGTTGCATTGTGATCTGGGCTGCTGCCACCAGACCAACCAGATTTAAGGCTTGCCTCTGCAAAAGCCAAATCTGTGTAATAAAAACTAATGAAGGTCAATTCAGCATGCCAGCTAACAGCTTCCAGTATAACAAAGATCAAAAAGTGAGGCTTGCAGATATAACTCTATTTTGATGAGCGGTAATCTTCCTGAGGTGACTTGGATATTGTGAGACCTCCATGTTTGCCAAGCATATAACCTATATCAGCCATGAATCAAGGGCTTGAGGGGTTATATCCTTTTTCCTTGCTTTCCTGGAAGAAAAGGTGACTTGCATGTGCCACGGCATGTCTCTGTGTGTTTCAAGTAGTGCGTGAACAGGATCTTATATGGCCACTGTTCTTTATCTATCTAAGGAAGAAAGTGAATGACTCTTTGATCATTGACAGACAGTAACCCATATTTGGCTATAAGCCTGGTGATGTCAAGAGGACAACCAAACCATCTGAATTGATATTAGTTTAGGTCGATGGCAAATGCACGTAACTCATTCACCCTGCATGATGAAGCTAAAGATATCATGAAATATGTTTTGTATGATAATAGCTTTAGTGAAGTGTGGGTTAATGGCTCAAATTTAGTTGAATTTTGCCAAGTTAAAACGCAGGACAGATTCCATTTTGGTAACTGAGAAAAGGATTTTGATTACCTGAAATCAAAATTGGCTAAAAGAACTGATAAATCCTAATCATGCCTGATGGCATGTCTACCATGATGCCGGAATGAGTCCAATATCATAGCCTGAAATAGTAATTGGGACCCACTATTTCTTTTCAAAGAACCTGACAAAAAACATCTGCTAGTTGAGGGATTGAGGCACTCAGAGGGACAATGTTATTGATACGACACCATTCCCTGAAAACATCCCACTATTCCTCATAAACTTTCAGAGTGGAAGTATTTTTTACTCTCAGATGAAGACTTAAACTGCTTGTCTCGCAAGTAATTGGACTGAAAGGATCCCTTCCTAAATCCAATGTCATCACTCTGCTAGGAGCTGATTGCTTCAAAATGCCTGTATCAGTAGAGTGGAGAGATGAAGGGAGTGTTCCTAAAATGCCTACCTCCAAACTTCTTAAATTTTTCCTCTGAAGAGAATCTGCAAAGTCAGGGTATGATGAGACTTGAGTGAAATGGTCTGCAGACATGTGCCAGGTATTAACAGGTTCAAGTTAACTGAAACAGTCAATGCATTGGCCTTTAAATCCAACAATTGAAGGCATAGTTCCAGTCCAGCTTTGACATGGCATGGAACACATTTTAGTTTCCTTTTAAAACTGGAAATTGGACATATGAACTGCTACTATTTTTTTTTTTTAAATTTTGTCAAGGGCTGACAGGTACTGAAGATGTCGGTCAGTATTATACCAGCAGGCTGATAATGTTGCTGGAACTTGGCTTCCTGAAGAAAACAAGAGAGTTAGAATTCCCTTGATCAGCATTTCTACCTGATGGGTGGTCACTGATCTCATTAAATTTAGTCAATTGTGGAAGGATCCAAAAGGACTACATCTCTTCCCTCTGGTCGAGTTCTACAGATATTTTAACTTTATAGTGTTGAGTATCAAATGGAGGTGGAGGGCATTCTGAAACAAACAACACCCAATAAATGTATTTGACTGTGGCCTTGAGGCTAAATTTAGTATGATTATGGCTGATCTACTTATTCACACTGTGTGTTGAATCCTGACCTGGTTCCACTTGCAGCTCTGGATAAACCATACCAGGTATCAATGACTCGATGCAATCAATCCTCTTTTAAAAATGTCACCAACTCTCCCATGTAGATAAGTAATGAAAGTATGGCACTGTGGAAACAGCCAGCTGGTTTGCCTGGCATGTGGTCAGCCTGGTTTCTAGCCGCATAAAAGATGGTCTGGCTATCACCAGTACTAGCCACACCAAAGGCCTGGCTGGCTGGACATATATCTCAGTGAAGTCCCCATCATAGTAATGGTATGTTGTTGATGATATGGCTAAAAAAGACAGATCTGTCACTAAGGTCCCCCTAAATCCCAGTTGGCCAAACCATCAGATCAAAAAGATCCCCATGATAGTAGAGTCGGACAGCCATTACTGGTACCAGCTGCTCCAAGAGACAGTCGGGATGGAAAGATTTCCTGCTGAAATCTTGGTCATAATAATGTTATGATGCTGGCTAAATGGATGGCACTAAAATCCTCGTAAATCTTAGTTTTCACAAAACGTTGTCCATGCTGCATGGCTAATAAAGGCTGGATGGCATGTGACAGCAAGGCTTTTATTATGAAAAGGATCCAATGGATTCAGTACAAAACCCCATGCATTCAGACTTGCATGCAGGGTTTCTTTAAACCAGGGTGTCCAAAACTGGGTGGGGGTGCAACTCCTACAATGAGTCAGAATTGCAAGCGATGAACTTTAGGTTGTATAGTGAGGATGTCAACATTACCTTCATCGGCTTATTCCATCTTTCCTTCCCTTTGATTTTCCTGGACTGTTTTAACTTTGTATGTCATTTAGTTAGCAATTGAACATGTTACCAACTCACTAATTCTACAGCCAGGACTTCCTCTGTCCATGTATTACACATGCTGCATGGCATAGATGACATACACTTACTAATAATGAGTCAATGTTGCTCTGAACTTCTGCATTTTATGCATTTAATTGACATTTCAACAGAAACGGCACCAGAAGAATGTTATTACTTGCTAATATCACACATCCAAAAAAGTAATAAAAAAATTAAGGTCGGATGAAAAATAAGATGGCTGGGATTGTTGGAGGTAAAATGAATGATCTTAACAGTACAGCAGTGAAGCTAACAAACTAGTGACACATGACTGGTAATGGGAGGTGATAAGCAAGCATTATTACCCTTTGTCTATATGAGATAGACCAAGAAAGACGATTTTTGTCTTTTAGTAGCAGTGGAATCTTGAGGTAGCAGGCAAATATACCTAACATAATATGATTGAGGAACGTATCTGAAGGAGAAACTTTTTTACTTACCGATCTAGCTGAGGTCTCAAGTAATTCAGGAGGATGTGGTCTTTAGAACTAACGCCAAATACATAAGCATTTTCAGCAGATCTGCCACGTCCTGGCGATTTTGTGTTTGAAGCTAGTTCTAAGGTACTGTGAATACTCACTAATAAACAGATTCATAATTCAAACAAAAAAGATCCTGATCTGTCAAAGTATAATGTGCTTGCAGATCAGAGTCTACACTCTTTGTCCTACTGATTACTCCTAACATGCTGCACAGACCCAGATCTGCCACTGCATTAAAGCAGTTTGATGTTGGACACAAGTATACATGATATTTCTCCATTGTTTTGAACGAAAAAAAAATTGCTAATGTTACTACATGCAAATTTATACTATTCTGAGAAATTGTAGGTGCAACAGAGCTAAAATCATTCTATTTTGTGACTGATTTTAAAAATAATAATAATTGGCATGTAAGTCATTGGTAATCAGTACGCCATAATGTGACAACAGCTAATATTAGTTTATCACCTTCTGAAAAATAGAACACAGCTCTTTGTTTGTAAGTATTATTCCCATCGCTGAGCACTTGAGCAACAATTTTGTATCAGTCTTCATGGATAAATCAGCACAGCATCCATTCATTTACTACATATAGCCATAAGGTCAATTACTAGTGATCTCATAAACAACTCAACCAAACGTCTTGATGAATATATGTACATGAACCAAACACTGAAATATGGATGATCAGGTTTCTTTTCTTTTTTATGGACACTCATCTGATATTTATTTTAGTAAATAGGTGTTTTCGATCAAATACAGTAACTTCTGTTTTAAAATTCAAGCATTTTTCATAGACTACTAATTGTTTTCGAGCAAGTAAATAACCTCAGAGATTCAAGCATTTTTCAAGGTAACAACCCAACTTCAAGTACTTTTTAAGGATGTATGAACCCTGTTATTATGCAGTAATCACATTTTGCATGGATAAAAGGACAACACTGACCAATGGTCATTTCCATCTTTATATACAAACATGCAGGGGAATCAAAATCACAAAACTTTGACAAAGTCAATGATCTACATTTAATTATACAGCAACAGAATTAACAATAGTCATTAAGCTCTTACCTGTGGTATCTGCATTTTGCTGTGGGTTGATTTCACTTGAGACTTCCTGTCAGTTATCAAATCAACAGCATGTGGAATTGCAGGTAAAACAAACCGGAAACATTCCTGCATAAAAACATTTTTAAAATATACTTTTAGATTTCCTAATATGTTTTACACTAAAAAATAATGGTGCACATATCAAATAATCTTACATGCATACACTTTGCTGCTGATACCTGTGACTTGCATGCATGCTCTTTGCTGATATTTGTAACTTGCATGCATGCTCTTGCCAATGATAATTTTTTACTTACATGCATACTCTCGGCTGATATCTGTGACATGCATGCATGTGCATGCTCTTAGCCAATAACTGACATATGCATGCTCTTTGCTGATGATATATGTAACTATGCATGCTCTTTGCTGATATCTAGAACTATGCAATGCCATGCTCTTTGTTGTAACTATGCATGCTCTTTGCTGATATTTGTAACAATGCATGCTCTTTGCTGATGAAATCTAACTATGGATGCTCGTTGCTGATATCTAACTATGGATGCTCTTTGCTGATGATATCTGTAACTATGCATGCTCTTTGCTGATGATATATGTAACTATGCATACTATTTGCTGATGATATATCTAACTATGCATGCTATTTGCTGATGATATCTGTAACTATGCATGATATTTGTTGATATATGTAACTATGCATGCTATTTGCTGATGATATATGTAACTATGCATGCTATTTGCTGATGATATATGTAACTATGCATGCTATTTGCTGATGATATATGTAACTATGCATGCTATTTGCTGATGCTATCTAATGATGGATCCAATGCTCTTTGCTGAGGACATCTGTAAAACAAGTTGAATAATTCCTACAATTTCCAAGTGTTAATGATTAGGTATTTAAGTGTTTCAGCACTGTTCACAAATGTCATATAAAGGTAATGCAAAGGTGAGAATTTTTTCTCTCATTCCCATATAGGTGTTAAAAAATCAGTCTCAGGGAGAAAATCAGGTGGGATCTTCCTATTCCACACATGCACATCCAATGATGTTGTAGATAACATCATGTTTATCACCTTAAAGGATCTGGGATTTTTCAAGTGATTTAATCAAAGGAAAGCCAATTCCAGTTTAAAATCAATTAGTTTCAACAATAGAATTTCCCTTTCTAATGTAAAATCTTTCATAAAACGATCTGTATTTGTAAAGTGATAATACTTGCATTGTGATTAAAAAAACAACACAAACGCCAAAAATTCTGTTCAGTTATCAAATCAACAGCATGTGGAATTGCAGGTAAAACAAACCGGAAACATTCCTGCATAAAAACATTTTTAAAATATACTTTTAGATTTCCTAATGTTTTACACTAAAAAATAATGGTGCACTTATCAAATAATCTTACATGCATACACTTTGCTGCTGATACCTGTGACTTGCATACATGCTCTTTGCTGATATTTGTAACTTGCATGCATGCTCTTGCCAATGATAATTTTTTACTTACATGCATGCTCTCTGCTGATATCTGTGACATGCATGCATGTGCATGCTCTTAGCCAATAACTGACATATGCATGCTCTTTGCTGAAGATATATGTAACTATTGCATGCTCTTTGCTGATATCTAGAACTATGCAATGCCATGCTCTTTGTTGTAACTATGCATGTTCTTTGCTGATGATATTTGTAACAATGCATGCTCTTTGCTGATGATATCTAACTATGGATGCTCGTTGCTGATGATATCTAACTATGGATGCTATTTGCTGATGATATATGTAACTATGCATGCTATTTGCTGATGATATATCTAACTATGCATGCTATTTGCTGATGATATCTGTAACTATGCATGCTATTTGCTGATGATATATGTAACTATGCACGCTATCTGCTGATGATATATGTAACTATGCATGCTATTTGCTGATGATATATGTAACTATGCATGCTATTTGCTGATGATATATGTAACTATGCATGCTATTTGCTGATATATGTAACTATGCATGCTATTTGCTGATGATATATGTAACTATGCATGCTATTTGCTGATGATATATGTAACTATGCATGCTATTTGCTGATGCTATCTAACGATGGATCCAATGCTCTTTGCTGAGGACATCTGTAAAACAAGTTGAATAATTCCTACAATTTCCAAGTGTTAATGATTAGGTATTTAAGTGTTTCAGCACTGTTCACAAATGTCATATAAAGGTAATGCAAAGGTGAGAATTTTTTCTCTCATTCCCATATAGGTGTTATAAAATCAGTCTCAGGGAGAAAATCAGGTGGGATCTTCCTATTCCACATATGCACATCCAATGATGTTGTAGATAACATCATGTTTATCACCTTAAAGGATTTGGAATTTTTCAAGTGATTTAATCAAAGGAAAGCCAATTCCAGTTTAAAATCAATTAGTTTCAACAACAATAAAATTTCCCTTTCTAATGTAAAATCTTTCATAAAACGATCTGTATTTGTAAAGTGATAATACTTGTATTGTGATTAAAAAAACAACACAAATGCCAAAAATTCTGTGCAACTAGTTTCGCATTTTAATCTATGCTTCTTCAGGTATAAAATGTTTTAAAAGTAACAGATAATATCTTTTATTTTAAAACAACAATTATGTCATTACAACTCTATTTTTTTTTTCGTGACAATAGATATTGTGCATGGTGACATGAATAGACTCATAAACTTTTTGGATTCTAAAGTTAAGATACTTTGTATCCTAATGAACTTTTATTACCTTTGGGTGAGATTCCCCCTACCCCACACCAGTCTGTGTGCGATTTGGATTTGAAACATACCTATAACAATTTTGCCCAATGCTGATTACATGCCCAGTGTTGATTACAATTCTCTGCCAACTGAGCTTCCATGGTTCCTTAATATGAGCAGATGCACCAGTAGACACTACTTCAAGAAATACTGTTATTTATGTCTCTGAAGTAATTTTATTTTGAACATTCTTACTGTAATCAGCAATCTGCGTTATTTGCAGTTCGATGACTCTGTTATGTTGGAATAAAGCACCCATGTTTAATTTTCTTTGTGTTTACAGAACTATCAATGAATAAAGCATTCAGTTTATTTTGCTTTCGTTCACACAGCACACATGCATGCACAGTATTTATGTAGACAGTCTGGAACAAAATTCCAATACAAATTTAAATTTGTACACATAGTGATTTACAGTGTTTTTTAATTCTGAATTAAGAAAGCATTCATATGCCCCAGCTTGTTTCAAGACTTCTGTATTATAGTTATAATGTAATTCAACATTGCTGGAATACATATTTCTAACAGATTAATAAGGACAAAATCTTGACATTGATTTCACTCTACCTCAGCGCCTTTCTTACTCCCTGGCAGATTGATGATCAGGGTCTTCTTGCGAATGCCACATACAAGTCTGAAAAAAAGGAAATGAGTGAAATCTTCTGGAATAACCAAAATTCACACCATTTTTACGAACATGAAATAGATGACTAAATTGAATAAATGTGTTTTGTTCACTTTGTTTTTAAGATGTGTTATAGAACACTGAAAATTTCAAACAAAAAGTAATATTGTAAACAATAATATTAAGTTGACCTTTGACCTATGATTAAGCGGATCACAACAGATCTGTTGTATTGTCTTATGAAAGTTCAATGAAGTCTAATGACAAACCATTGAAAAAAGATAAAAACTATATATTTAAATTGTGGACATCCAGATATATAATGTCCACAAATATTACTCAACCTCTGTATCTCTGGTATACTGTGCTAGAAATAATTGGTTACAATTACAACATGTACTACTGCTAATTTTTACCAACTTTCTATGTATCTAGTCTTTACAAGAAAATAAACATGTAACTGTTTATATGCAAACATATGTATAGCTATTTATTATTACTTAACCATTTCATATAAAAAATACCATGCAAAGTTATCATTTATTACAGACCATAGATATCCTTTATTATAGACCATTTTATATTTGAAATACCATGCAATGTTATCATTTATTATAGACCATAGATATCCTTTATTATAGACCATTTTATATTTGAAATACCATGCAATGTTATCATTTATTATAGACCATAGATATCCTTTAGTATAGACCATTTTATATTTGAAATACCATGCAATGTTATCATTTATTATAGACCATAGATATCCTTTATTATAGACCATTTTATATTTGAAATACCATGCAATGTTATCATTTATTATAGACCATAGATATCCTTTATTATAGACCATTTTATATTTGAAACACCATGCAAAGGTATGTAATATTTTAGTCTTCTCTATAGCCAAACGTACAGATATCAGGCATCGTCATTAAAAAGCATCATGTGTTTTGCCATAGTGTGACCAACAATAAGATGGCCCTTCAATAACTTATAGTATTACCTATTATACAATGTATAAGAGTTCTAAGTGGTATTTCTGGAAATCAATGAAACCAGGGAACCCAGAGAAATCCACAAAACATGGATGGGCTTCTATTAACATCTTGCAAATGTTGGTTCTAGAAAGTGAACTCAGGTCTCCACAGATACAAACCAAACATGCTACAACAATGCTATATTATATACCTTGACAGCATGGCAAGTGGTGTAACTTCTAGAGATGATTTGAGCATTGCGAGGGCCATTCCAGGTGCTTCCTTCTCCACTACTGACTTGGTAGCCTTGAAGAGATTAAGAAAACAATCCACTAACTGGTCACAATTATGTTCAACAATCTAATTCTGAAAATTAAATAAAATAACACAAATAAATAAATAGTCATGTCAGGGTTGTCCCAACTGTGCAAGTTTTGTATGGAAAAACTTTAAATGCAGGCAGGGCTAATGTAAAGAATGCATATTCTCTGCATCAGTTGTGGAACATCCATGTAAATGGACTCTTGTGATTTCATTATGTAATTATTACTCGTGCTTCAAACATATTACAGTCTTGCTGTTCTACTGGTTTGCAAATGTGTGGATAAAATGAGACATGCTCTCATGCGAATATAGTCATTTAATGGGAAAGTTTTATACCAAAATTAGATGTAAAATGCTAGCACTAATTTATGCTTGACATTGATTAATCACTCAGATGGGTTACAAATGGAGATAAATCTAAGGTCAAACAAACTGCAAAGAATACAGTAAAATGCAATTTTTTCAAAGAAGTATTTTCAACAGCAGTTTCACATCAATGAAAGATAGATCATCGATAAATAGTGTATCTAATTTTTCTAGCTCATTTTTTTTCTTTTAATTTTGAATAATACTAGATCTTAATTTATGTTATATTTTGTTTTATGCGTGTCCTTACCTTTTCTTACATATTAATGAGTGGAGCCAGCAAATACCAAATACCACAAAAGTACATGTGCATTGGAAAAAAAAACAACAATTTTAGAAGTATTTTTCCCAAATGAGATAAAATATAACAAACACAAATAAAAGACAATAATTTATTAACTAATACAGTTTAATTATAAAATAAATTAACTTTGGTGACTGCTAGGAATGTACAGGTAAGAACATTTGAAGAGAGTGGTTTCATTACATGCGGCTCATATGTTATTTGCATCTTTATATTTTCAGCTTGAAGCAATTATGAAATCCACAAAAACTGTACCAATACCAATACACACAATATCAAACAAAAAGTCAAACTACAATACACCACATCATGATACACAAACCTTTAAACAGATGAAATGTATGATGGTAGTTATCAGCACTAAATGATGATGCAGATGGCTTCTAAGATTCATCTATTGTATTAGTACTTAAAATGTTTTAGTTAATATTTAGTGTTGTGCTGAGAATATTTATAAATCTGCTTGCTATTCTGCATCAGCATATATTGTTTATAAAACCATTTTCAACTAAATACAAAAACTTGTCATCATTAGGTCTTGGAGTCATCCAGGTACATATGTCCACTTTTTATAAATGTAATCTGATATACAATTATGGGATTCCCAGTCTGTGCACTTGACACAAAAGGACTACTGGGGGTCTACATTAAAGATGTCAATAGTTTATGAAAAGTCAACTGGGAATCCATTGATTTTAGTTAGCTTAGCTTAGTACACTTCAAACAGAAATTATATTAACTGAACCTGAATTTCTTTGTTATATGTTCACCCATGCCACCTCCACCCCCAATCAGTACCTGTATAATTATTACTTATTGCTAAAATACAAGTGGCAAAAGAGTGCAACGCGAGCGTAAAAAGAAGAATCTATATATTACATGCCATAATTAGAAAAAAGCATGAAAAATGCATATTTATTTTTGCTACTGACCTGGATCTGCAGTCAGTTAAAATTCTTGTCATAAATTGGCTATATCAATGTGGTTTAGTATCAGAATACAGACATAAAACAAAATGATAAATTATTTATACAAAACATTCACTTTAACTAGTCTACATCACTTGTTTAACTTTCAAAACTTGTAAAGCACTACTGATTTGTCATTTTCCTGATTCAACATGTTCTTCAGTTTAACAAAATCCCTTCCCTATAACAATACAGTCGACTCCAGTTAACTGCACACCCTCGGGCCCATCATGAGACTGTGCAGTTAACCAGAGTGTGCAGTTAACCGGAGTACAGCACAGTACATTTTTAAGCATTGGGAAAAATTGGGACCGGCGTGATTACGTGTAGTTATCCGGAATGTGCAGTTGACCTATGTGCAGTTAAGTGGAGTCAAGAAACATCCATGAATCACATTGTTTTCACTTAATATTTGGTGCCATGTTTAGACTGGTCTGCTAACTAAGTGTGTATCACACTATATTGAATCTGTGACATATGGTTTTAAATTCAAGAGCCCATCTGTTTTCTTGGAAATGCATCATGTAGAGCTACTATAAATGAGAAATGATGAAACTGTTCAACATGCATATCCAAATGGTCAAGCTCAATTACAATACAAGATTAGGAGATGAAAGTCTATGATGGTTGATTATCATGTGTAATACAAGCTTTGAACTGTACTCATTTTTCTGTGTCTGACTCACTCCTGACATCTGACTCCTGATCTTGGAAACATGTTGTATTGATGTATGTTTTGTTTTATTTTACATCAATTAAATGGCCATTCTATAGCTATTTTTATTACCCGAGTAATTGTGAAAGGGCAGGTACCTATTGATACTTTTAGTCTACATGCCCATTTTGTGGATTATCATGTGTATCTGAGTCATTCCTTGAATGACTCCTGGCAGGTAGTAACTGAACCTGTCATCATTTAATCATATAATAACACTCACATTAAAGGGTAGCATAAAGCTTACAGTACCTCTCATCTGGAAATTACAGCACATAATGGAACTTAACTTCACTGAGTAACAATGGAATGTGTGAAAAAAGTCTATATATATATATATATATATATATAATATATATATATATATATATATATATATATATATATATATATATATATATATATATTTCCAGTGACTCGTGCAACTCTTCAGTATAATATATAAAATATTTTTCCTTTCTTGACATCATGCTTATGCAGACTGAACTGTTGTTGTAAAGTTACTATTACACTATTGTCACCACTACATGTAAATTCATGAAATTATCATCAAGGTTAAAACTCTTTTTAAAACAGTCATTACAAGGGAACATATAGCAATTCCAACTACAATAAGGTATCATATATACTCACTTATAACAAGAGACCAACTGCAAATTGCACATTGTCAGATCTGCCATCACATAATGCACCAGCAGATCCGAGTCTGTGCAGTTTGTTAAGAGTAATTAGTAGAACAAGCAACATGACATATTAGGCTCTGTGTTGTCTGGGTTTGACTTGTATGCAAGTTTATATGGTACCCATGCAACTCTCAATGCAGTTTATTTTTTTCAGCTAGTTTTTCGAAAGCAGACTAAAGTAAATGAGTGTGCTGCTGCTAGTGTAGGAAGATCATATGTTGTCCCTTTTGCACAAAGGCAAATGCTAGTAAGTCTGAATTAATATAAAGCTTTGGCCATATCAACCACTTAAAGACTCAGAAAAACTTTAACCCTACAACTCAATGGACAGATGTAAGATGTTACCTCTGGAGTTACATCCCTTGGGGCAAATCCAGTACCACCCGTGGTGAAAATTAGCTGCACCATCTCCTTGTCACACCACTCAATAAGTTGTTTCTGAAATTATATAAAATCATTTTGCAAATAAAAAACTAATTGATGAACTGCTAATTTCCCTCTTTTAGCAATAACATTCTGTCAACTTTTACACATTTGACACATCTAAATGTGTACCATGTCCTAATTAGTAGGTACTCAAGCCTAAAAACTGAAGAATGTCTAGTATCATTAGATTCTCACAATAAAAAAGGTAACTTTTTTGTAATCACGTATATCTGGAGTCTTCTGTACACACCAATTTCCTGGACCGCATATTCAGGGGGCTTGCTAGTCCTGCTTCAACCACCTGTAGCGTGGGAATTGATCATTTTAGCTGTGCTGATATTTACAATCAGAAAATTCAGTGGCTGAAAGACCCCCAGATGTACATGTTGTCATTGTAAGAGTACATCTGAAGAACATCACCCACAAGCTAGGCAGCAAGATCAAAGACTTGACTAGCTGCAGAGTGGTGAGAAAATGTGCTCATATTTACAATGACTGATTTCAGAGGTACCCATTGATCTACTTATGTATAAGAGTACATAAAATGAACAACTTGAGCTTTCATTATTGTGTTCCTTTCCAAGTGTAGCCAACTAAGTTCAAATTGTGCATGTGATGTCAAAATCAAGACATGTTGAGAGACAAAATGTTTTTTTTGTAAATGTGGATAAGAAGGGTTAAACGGCAAATTAACTAAGATTATAATGAAATTCAACAGTGCTAGAAGTTGCTAGAACTGACATTTCATGTGAAACACTATGTACGATGCCTAACTTTGTGCTTGGAATAAGACCTTTCCTTGGTCTGATTTAATTCACTCTCACTCGAATGGACAAACAAGGGCTACATGTCAGTGCTGTAAAGAAGTTAGAAAATTAAAATCAATGGCAACTGCTGTTTCTACTCATCTGGAAATATAGCCATTTCAGGTATGCCCAATTTGCTTCTGGTAGGGGACTGCAACATTTGCTAGTGAGACTCCTGTTTTTCCCAAAATAGGAGTCCTGAACTCCTAGATTTAAAATCCTAACAGGACCTCTGCAGATTCTGGAAATTGCAAGAATTTTTCAGATTTCATTGCTTTTAAGTCACTGGAAGAGGCAAACTTTATAGGCCCAAACAAAAGTCTGTTTTTTGAACAACCGCAACATTAAAGCATGACAGCAAGATCAACTAATTGTTGAATAAAATCCAAGTCGGAACTAGTCGCTAACCAACATAAATGATTAGGAAGGAAAATTAAAGCCTGGCAGCAAGATAAACTAATTGTTGAACAAACTATGGGCTGGAACTAGCAGCTTGTCAACATAAATTATTTGAAAACAAAGGATTTGTTCAAGCTGGGACCAAGGGCTTTTGTTGACATGTATGTTTATTTTGTTATCTTGACGTCGACATAAGCATGACAATTTTGGCAGCAATAGTAGACCAAGGGACTGGGACTTTGCTTTTTTTGGTTGAAATAGGCGGCTTGTCAACATAAGTGATGCCGATATAAGTGGGTAGAAATGTATCATAGACCTGACCTGCATCAGTTTCTCAACTGTGAATGGCATCATGAAGAGTTAACCTTCTGTTAACATGACACTGCTTAGTGTTATCATACACCAGACCTGCATAAGTATCTCAAATGTAAATGGCATCCTGATGAAATAACTTTCTGTCTGTAGACCTAACCAACAGTAGCATCAATGTTTTAGTTGAATACAGCAACTAATGAAGAAGTTCTACATGTGTTACATGCTTAGGCTCGAATAAGCAGCAACACAGAAAGAGTGAAAACTAACAAGCTTGTATAACTTTAACAATGATTTTATTAAGTACAATTATTTTCATAAAATAAATAAACTTACGGTTTTAGAGAATCAAATCCAACAAATATAGAATTCACAAAATAATCCACTAATGGAATTTCAAGTCCTGATAAATAAATGTTCTAATAGTTCCAGGTTCGAATCTTGACGATGTAATAATCCAAAATGGCTGACAATGTCACGTGATACAGTTCTTGTTTTTAAATCATCCAAATGAAATTATTAAACATATGTCCTTTTTCCAGATAATTCTTCTTTTCCAACGAATTGACACAAATCCTGAATAATATTATTATAACTCAAACAGAAAAATACACAACCAATAACTTACAGCCCAAAGATTCTACTACAGTTAGCTTCTAAAACACAGCTATATATATTGTAATTCCTTCGTAAACAAGAGGAATCATGTGAGTCTGGAAGGTCATGGAAAAGAAGCTACCTTCTTCAGGTCACATAATAATGAAATATTCTAGAAGGAAATCATTCACTTCCCACCCTCAATAAAAGTGTTGTCCTTGAAATTGACCAATAATTTTAGAGGCTTGTTGACAATGTCTAAAGTAAGGTCAGGATTTAGGTCAAACAAGCCAAGGTCAAAACTTGTTTACAATTAGAGAATCTAAGTCAGCCTGAACATTCTAGAAAAAATCTCCCAATCAATTCATTTTAAAGACAAAATAACAAATTTGGATTTAACATTTAAAAAAATAAATAAATTAAATCCAATAGCCGTAACACATGTATAACATTCAAAACAAATCGTATCATCTTTAATGACTGTATCAACAAAACACACACCCCTCCAAAAGGTTACAAATGTTGGTGTTTTTTTCGTTTTTAACTGCATCAGTTCCTTTGACTTACATACCTCGATATATTCCTTATCATCTGGGACTCTAGCTGTCACTGCCACAACACCATTATTGCTAAAAGAAATAAGTTTTCATCATTTTTACAGTCACAGAAATAATTTAATTGTTTTAAGGAAAAATGAAAGATTAAAATAAAAATTGAAAAGAAAAAAAATGAACCAACAATATTAGATTAAAAGAAGCTAAAGATGAGAATTCATTTTCTAATTTAAATGTTTCCTGTTCACATACACTTATTTCTAAACATAAAGAAATTTACACAAATCAATGCACAAACTCCTTTTTTGCTTTTTTAAACAATGCTTTCAGAGTTATCTCACCTCAACAATATATAAAGGGTTATCTGGATTTCCAGTTAATTAATCATGCATTGCATCTTGCGCTGGGCATCACCAGCCATGATGTATTATAATTGTTTTTGATACAATATTCATTGTTAAAATATCATATACACAAATGATCAAACAAGTGAGTTCATGTTTGCAAAAATAAAATTTCTTTCACTGCATAAAGTTGTTATATTCTAGGATGAAATTATTCGAATGAACCAAAAAGTGTTGTATTTTTTGCTTTTATTTGTATGTTTGTTAAGTACCATCAAAGTAATTAAAAAATGAATTTTTTAAGCAAATTATGTTTCTTTGAAAAGACTTACCTAATCACTTTAACATCAGGAAAAGTAAAAAATATCAAATGTCTGTATCTCATATAAATGAAGGGCAGTAACACATGCAAATTACCACCCCTTGCCCTCAGTACATGGTCAACTGTAAACCTGAGATTTAGCTTTTTCAGCTTGCACAAAACAAACAACAGAATGATCACATTTTCTTTCAAGGTTGGGAGGGATTGACAATAATGTGATCCCATAAGTAAGTATATTTAATTTACCTACCGGTATTCAAATTTGCATCAAGAGATTTGGTAAGTGTAGATGGAAATGCAAGTTCATCAAAACTATCACTCTAAACCCTCTCAAACAGTACAATAGTGCCCTTGAAATATGAAAAAGATTGGACACTTGAGATACCAACAGATGTACTCCAATACCATAATTCAAAGTTCCAGTGATTTTGTTTTGACAACACCAATCCCTCCCTTGATAGAGGCAGGAGAGGTAATTCACCACCTCAGCGATGTCCAGTATTATCAGGAACATCTTTATGTGTATCAAAGATTTCCAATCAGTAATCATTAAGAATTGCTCTTATTTCCAAATAATTTATATGATTTGCCTTCTTCTGTAAATGTGATGGTGGGAGATTATTTGATTCATATCCTGAATGAGATATAAAATATTTCTGTAGAATGTCACATAGGTACAATGCTATCGCAGAAGAGGGTAATGTCTTTAAATGAAAATGTTGGTGAAGGCTGAAGAGATGAGTCTCAAGCTGAAAGGAAGGAAATGGAATTCGTAAACTGACCACCAAATTCAAAGCAAAGAAACGTTTGAGGTACTGTGTGCATGAGAATATGAAAATATGCACAAGACACATCAAAGCTGATTCTGTATTTGCTATGTCATAGCAACAGTCATACTGACCCTGCCATCTCCATTTTGCGCTTTGGCAAGAAATACATTTATTGAGCTGATACAGCCCTAAAGCCAGTCCCAAGCTTCCCAACAGGAATTCTAAATTGTCTCCCCTGCCAACTTTGAGAGCAAAAATTATATCTCTAAAATGCCTGCCTTTATGTAATCATTTGGGACATCCAACATAAAAGGGGGGGGGCATGAAAGAAGAGGGGGCTGGACAAATGAAATACATAGCCCCTCCTAGTCTGCCAAACCATAATAAAACCACTGAGAGGATGCTAATGGGCAGGAGGGATGGGAGTCACAGTTGAATACCAGGAGCTTATGAAGAGGAGTAACTGGATTTTCCCTTTCATCTCCTTACCTGCCAATAAAATTGAGAGACCTGTGGCCACCTGAAATATGACTGGAAGGGCTGGAAGCCATGAAATGACTTGATTTTGAGGCAAACTTTCTTCCTTTCATCCATGATCATTTCCCTGTCCGCAACATGAGCTGAAAGAGTAACCTGTGAACTGACTGCTTCCTAATGCACTCAATGCAAAGCCACAAGCAGAAAAACTTTCTTTCATTTGGATGGCTTTCTGGTCAAATGTTGGTACAAAGACTGTATCTTCCATAGGAACTGCAATGTTTGTGGAATGAGAGGACATGCACCAAGAAAATGTTCAAACAGACAAAAAGCTAAAACTGAAACAGACTGGAACAAAACAACAATACTACCCCAAACAGGATGCTTTGAAGGAAAAGAACTAAAAACCATGGGGCTGCAGCTGGAGAATACATCAAAAGATATCTTTATCCACAGAAACCAGAGTATAGGAAAGAATAACAAAAAGAATGACCATAGACAGAGATAAATGGCAAACTATAAATGTCCAGTGAACACAGGACAAGCTGAGAAAAAAGGAAAAGAAACAAAACGCAAAAATATGAGAAAACAGGGCAACAGAAATATAATGCCCCCAGAAATATAATCTGACCAAAAAAAACTACAGAAGAAAAAAAAAAGTGGAAAGAAATTATGCTATGAAATATCAGGTATCTCTGAGATTACAGAAATGACAGAATAAGATTACAACAGATGAGGACTCAAGAATGGCACCAACATTAAACATTGATGCACAAAATTTTGTTTGTTTGTTTAGGATTTTTAACGTAGCTTTAACAATTTTTCAGTCATATCGCTACGATGTCTGCAGTGAGGCAGTTTATAGTGATGTCTACCACTGGGGCATCATGCCGCAGACATGCAGCATGATGTCCCGCCCAGTCACATTATCCTGACACCAGGCCGACCAGTCCTAACACTAACCTCTTAATGCTGAACGTCAAGCGAGGCAGCTGTTAGTACATTAGTACATTTAATGATGCACAAAATGAAGCACTGCGAAAAAGGTCACAAATGACTACATATAACCAAGATTGTATGGACTGTGAATTCCATGATACAAGTCAATACAAAAATTATTATCAAATGGGTGATAAAAGCCTAATAAACAAAACAAACAAGCATCAAACATGTGAAATCATGCCTTTTAGACCATAATAAAACAGCTTATAAATACAACAAAAAGTGTTTTGTGAAATATTTTCTTTTTCTAGATCCATAATTAAGTGAGACAGGTAACATATATTTAAATATCTCGTCATGAAACATAATTAAAATAATCAATACAAAGTCATCATTTTTTTTTAGATACTATGCTCATCAGTCAATAATGTTATTAACCAGTGGCACGACTTCTGACCTTATTATCAATAATGTTATTAACCAGAGGAATGACGTCTGACCTTATTATCAATAATGTTATTAACCAGAGGCATGACTTCTGACCTTATTATCAATAATGTTATTAACCAGAAGCATGACATCTGACCTTATTATCAATAATGTTATTAACCAGAAGCATGACATCTGACCTTATTATCAATAATGTTATTAACCAGAAGCATGACATCTGACCTTATTATCAATAATGTTATTAACCAGAGGCATGACCTCTAACCTTATTATCAAAAATGTTATTAACCAGAAGCATGACATCTGACCTTATTATCAATAATGTTATTAACCAGAGGCATGATGTCTGACCGTATTATCAAAAATGTTATTAACCAGAAGCATAACATCTGACCTTATTATCAATAATGTTATTAACCAGAAGCATGACGTCTGACCTTATAATCAATAATGTTATTAACCTGAAGCATGACATCTGACCTTATTATCAATAATGTTATTAACCAGAAGCATGACGTCTGACCTTATAATCAAGAATGTTATTAACCAGAAGCATGACATCTGACCTTATTATCAAAAATGTTATTAACCAGAAGCATGACATCTGACCTTATAATCAATAATGTTATTAACCAGAAGCATGACATCTGACCTTATTATCAATAATGTTATTAACCAGAGGAATGACGTCTGACCTTATTATCAAAAATGTTATTAACCAGAAGCATGACATCTGACCTTATTATCAATAATGTTATTAACCAGAAGCATGACATCTGACCTTATTATCAATGTTATTAACCAGAGGCATGACATCTGACCTTATTATCAAAAATGTTATTAACCAGAAGTATGATGTCTGACCTTATTATCAATAATGTTATTAACCAGAGGCATGACCTCTGACCTTATTATCAAAAATGTTATTAACCAGAAGCATGACATCTGACCTTATTATCAATAATGTTATTAACCAGAGGCATGACTTCTGACCTTATTATCAATAATGTTTTTAACCAGACGCATGACGTCTGACCTTATTATCAATAATGTTATTAACCAGAAGCATGACGTCTGACCTTATTATTAAAAATGTTATTAACCAGAAGCATGACATCTGACCTTATTATCAATAATATTATTAACCAGAAGTATGATGTCTGACCTTATTATTAATAATGTTATTAACCAGAAGTATGATGTCTGACCTTATTATTAATAATGTTATTAACCAGAAGCATGACGTCTGACCTTATTATCAATAATGTTATTAACCAGAGGCATGACTTCTGACCTTATTATTAAAAATGTTATTAACCAGAAGCATGACTTCTGACCTTATTATCAATAATGTTATTAACCAGAGGAATGACGTCTGACCTTATTATTAAAAATGTTATTAACCAGAAGCATGACTTCTGACCTTATTATTAAAAATGTTATTAACCAGAAGCATGACTTCTGACCTTATTATCAATAATGTTATTAACCAGAGGCATGACTTCTGACCTTATTATTAAAAATGTTATTAACCAGAAGCATGACTTCTGACCTTATTATCAATGTCAGAGTGCTAACTCTCAACCTGCCTAATAATGAACTGTCTGTTCCATGTACACAAGCCACTAAATTCAAAAGTACAGATACAAACAGTGACTTTTAACTTGACCTCAAGTTCAATTAGGTCTGGTTTTCATGCTCTTTCACAATAGTGCAGATATGTTGGTGGTCACATCTACATCATTTCCATTATATATAGTTGTTGTTGTTATTGTTCTTGTAGGGTTTAACACCCTTTTTCAGCACACAAAAGGCTATACACGGAGGCCAGTATTAATGATGGAGGAAGAACCCAGGAAAACCCCAGGAAAGAACCACTGACTTGCGAGAAACTACTGGCAAGCTTTCTCAATACCCACATTGGCCGAATCTGAGTCTCAAATCCACACAGACAGAGGTGAGATGGCAGAGATCCGTAATGGAGAGTGCTTTAGACCACTCGTCCCATTATATATGGTTAAAAAAGTTTTAACAAAAATGCTGTCTCGCTATTACCATACTTTGTGGTGAAGTACTGATGCCAAATTGTTAAGATAGAAACGATACTTGTCATGCTTATGGTTTGATCAATGATAAAAAGTCATAATAAAAACATGTTAAATATATGGCCATATCTTGAGGAGGTGCAGCACTAACAAGATGTTCAAGATGGCCACCATCATGGCCACAATGAATGTCCAACTGGCACCATTTTATTTTAGGATATTTAGATGAATACATGTCGGAAGTTTCATGGCAATAATCCCAGAATTTAATTAAGAATTTATCCTTCATTATAATAACAAACTTGTGCTAATGGTTAGAGGAAAAATGGAGGACAGACAACAGGCCACTGCATAATCATTTCTGGTCTATAACAAATAGCTAACAAGAAAGTTGCTAAACCTATTGAATCACATCACCTACAAGTAATCCCACAATGCACCTGTTACACCACCACTGCTATTAACAAAACCATCATAAAAGTGATGCCTACATATTGCCTATGATATGCCAAAAGAAAAATGACAAAGTATGAAGCAGTAAAAGCAGACAAGATGATCTTACATCAAAAGTTCCGTCAGTTTCTGCAGATTTGGCCCACTTGTGTCCTCTGCTGAACCTTGATAACAGCTATCACTCACTGAAATAACAAATCAATTCTTTTTAATTTCCAAAACAGGTGTATTTGTAAAATATGTTCAATGAATGAGTTAATGAGTTAAAAATGAGCTAAAATAACTAATTTTGTAATATGTGTGTGTGTTTGATTTGGACACTTAACACAACTTTAACAATTTTTCTGTCATATCATTACTATGTCAGCAATGTGGCAGTTTATATTAATTAATTTGGTAACTTGTTGGACATTTGACATATTGTGCCCATAATAAGGGTTGAAACTACGAGGCAAAAACGTGATCAGAAACCAGTATGGCTGATAAATGTCTGAGACTTTAACTTCATCTACCAATTTGGTGGATTCTGTTGGCTTTTTCACACTTTAAAAATGACTATGTCATGCTATGGAAACAGGAGCCAAGGGCCTTGCCCATGGACACTGAGGCAAATGATTTGGGCTGGCCTGGCTGGGTATCCATCCCATAATCTTGGATGACAAGTTCTGTACCTTGGATGACAAGTCCTCTGATTGTCATTCAGAAATGCATACATGGAAAAGAAATCCTTTCCACCAGCTATGTTAACGCATGAAGCTGTGTCACTGGAAAATACCATGTTGCCCTGCTTTAAGTACGAAACACATCTCTGACTCCCAGATGTCAGTGTATTTCTCTATGGCCCAAGAATTTAAATTTATCCCTGGTAACTTTTCATTCTAACTCCATTTTAAAGATAGGACACTATTAAAATAGCTCATGCACTGCAAAATCTTTTTGTATTAGAAAGGCTAACAACATTAATTAAAATTTTTTATATCCAGTATTCCTTTGCGATGATGAAATATCTCAACTGAATTTACAAATTTCAAGGTTTTAAGGGAACAACAAAAATATGCTGGGAACTCGTAAGATTTTACCCTTTTTTAACAAAGAATGGAATGGTTCACTAAATCTGGTTCCAGTAATATTGGGCATGTGCAACAAAGCTATTGCTGGTACTGGTGTGACCAAATATCTGGGTCATGAGGCTGGGGCTCACTATACCAGCACATCAGATCACTATACTCAGTCCCAGCAGTAAAAGGCAATGGCTGGAACTGGTGTGGATGTAGTCTGCAGATGGTTAAAGTATGGTGCTGAAGCTCACTTTTCCAGTTTATCATGACTTTTGTTTGTTTGATTAGGATTTTTAACGTAGCTTTAACAATTTTTCAGTCAGCAGTGTAGCAGTTTATAGTGATGTCTAGCACTGGGGCATCATGCCGCAGACATGAAGCATGATGTCCCACCTGGTCACATTAACCTGACACCAGACCAACCAGTCCTAACATTAACCTCTTAATGCTGAACGCCAAGCAAGGTAGTTGTAAGTACCATTTTTGTAAGTCTTTGGTATGACTCGACCAGACCTTGAACCCACGAACTCCCACTTCCGAGGCGGACACTCTTACCACTAGGTCACCAGAGCAGTATGTATAAGCCATTTGTATGCATATAATTTTAAGCATTTACTCACAAAAAATAAAAAGAATGAGAACAATTCCAGCAACAACTGCTATTATCCCAAAAAAAAATTAATAGACTGTAACAGTGTATATAAATTGTACATCATACTTACTCCCCATTAACTCACTCAATGGTTACTATGTACATCTAAACCAAAGTATCATACTTTCCATTGACTGTTCAAACTGGTCTTTCATTTCTTCTTATCTTTTCTTAATTGGAATCAACAATCTCTGATCTTCACAGCCAGGCTAAAATTGTGATTTCCCTGTCACTGGATATTTTTTTCTAATTGTAGGTGGTATGATCATTTTTCAAAGTAAATGTTCAGAATCTGCCCAACATAAAAATATATGTTGGACTAGTGGAAATGACTGCAGGTTAACATGACTTTGTAAGTACAAAGTTAAAACCATCATCAACAATCGCACACCCATATTCAGTCCAAGACAGGTACAAAAGATAACAGCTAAGTGATTATCATAATTAAATACCCCAAATGGTAACATCATCTCAAAACAAAAGTAATGCATCTTGAGGACTAATTTAATAGGAACTGACTAATGCTTGGGGAGGAGCTGTTGTTATTCTTCTACATGTGCAGCAGTAATTGAATATCAGGTGAACAACTGATAGATAACTCAGGTGTTCTGTCCTGACCTAAAATTTTTAATATTTCTGAGTGATTTAATGTCATGGCTCATAAACTTCTGAGTTTCCTCTGGCCCCTGCCACCCTAATTTTAATATTTGGACATTCATGTTGAGGTGTAGAGTCAGAGTGTAGTGCTTATCGAAAAGTTGGAATTCACCGACACCATTTGGGCAAACTTGAACGACCTTTAATAAAAAATTATACCTACATGAAATCAATTGGAATATTATTTTCTCAGAAAATGTAAGCATCATTAATTATATCTTAATCTGTTGACAGACGAGACATCATTACTGAAATTAGACCTGGATCTTGCCATTTGTGTGACTACAAAAATCTCACAACCTACAAGTCAATGACATCTGAGGTCATATAGTCATGTGATACCTATAATAAACCATTTCTAGTGTTGCTGTTGGAAAAGAAATCGAACATAAAAATGAAAGTCACATAATTTTTATAGAATATGGAAAGAACACAAACTTCTCAAAATATTTATTCTGAAAGCTATGACTGGAAATCTGTAGATGTTGTTAAAGTCACTAAGCAAAAATACCAACAAAAACATTGCTGACAAATGCTGGGAACTTTTTTAAAATGATATTCTATACCCTGCTGCAATACTGACAGGTTCTGGTAGCTTTCCTAAGAAAAAATATGTTGAAAATTAAGTGTGCATTTTTTGGAAATTTATTTGTCATTGATATTGCGTGATTATTTGACCCTTAATATCATTGACATGTACTATGTAGGTTGCAAGATCTGTATACCGGTAGTCAGAATGCAAATGGTGAGACCCAGGTCAAAATTTCAGCAATGGTCTACTTTCTTATAAAGTTATGATGAATGCTATGCTCACAAAAATGGAAGAAAAAAAATCATATTCCTATCAATTTCGTTTAGGTATATTTCAAAAAGTTGTTCAATTTTGCAAGGTTAGTTAGTAAGTGGCTATACTATGCCATCACCAAATGGTGTTAGTGAATTTCAACTTTTCAATAGACAGTGGCCTCTGACCTACACCCCAACATAAATGTCCAGATAAAAAAAGATATGGTGGCAAGGGTCAGAGGAAACTCGGACTGGGCTCAGAAGAAGAGGTTTTTACTTATTGTCCACAAAATGTATTGATTCAAGCAAATGGCTTAATAGTCTGTGATATAAAAAAAATATCAAAATGATGATGAACCAGGAGAAACTGTGTCAAGCACCGTACCTCTCCACCCTCAGGAATGTCTGTTCCTTTTTTTTATAGAAAGGTATAGAAGTTGTTGGTCTACTCAAGTACTATGCTAAAATTTGCCACGTGCATGCAACATAAAATCACGTATTCTTGAACCACCGTAAATTTTAAAAAAAAGTATGCCTTTATCTTGGGCCAGAAATGTACTCTATAAACAATCATATGAAACTGCTGAGTGCTACCTGCAATCAAGGAAGTAACTAGTACAGATTGTATATTAGAACACTTGAATGTTATTTGGAATCTCGTTAGGTAACGGACTGTCATACAATTTCCGTCTGTCACAAGCTGAAAAATGTGAGACATACTTTAAATATTACTTAAGGTTATATTAAACGGGATGACACGACAATCATTTTAATCTACCGGTCAAAATTCCAACTCTAATTTGCTCTTTATCGCCCTTGCTCGCCATACTTAGTTTCATTCGACTGGTACTATCCATTATTTAATTATAACTTCGATTCAATTTCAATTTAACACCAGTCAAGAAAAGGAAAAGCTCTTCACCAATGAGGTGCCTACATCATCACGACAAAACAAATGGTGAGATTCTGCAAACAATTATAACTTTTTGTTTCACTCTAATCCGATCCTTTCAATTTAGATCTCATTGTAAATTTTACGTTTTAATTATCCATTAATAGTTCTGTGTATGTCTATATGCAAAATTCAACAATATGTGAACCTACATCAGATATCCTGCACGTGGATAGAAATTAATATCTCCAAATACACCCCCGTTTGTTTGTACCCTCCTAACCGACTTCAATAACGAAAACGTTGAATGTGATAACAAGTGCACCGAACTGAATCATCGATTTATAATTTCTGACCAGAGTGGCACTAATACTGGCATCTCTTTTATTTTTGTTGGGGTGGGGGGTCCCGTTTGATCTTTTCAGACCATTTGAGTCGACCGCCACCTAATAATTATGATTACCAGGAAGTATACTATATTGCTTTACCCGAAATCTTATGTGTCTTAGTGCTATATTTTTTTTCCCTCTAGTTTTATTGTTATTATTATCTTATAATAGGTGTGTAGGTATTTGCAATATTTACAATATTGCAATTTCTTTTTACAGTTTGGCAATCAATTTAACTTATATAGTTCACTATCTTTAATTCATGTTCAGTTGTATCCATCTCTTTGTCAAATGTCATTTCGTATTCCTCTCTAATCTTCCTCTTTCTTTCACTTTCTTCAGATGTTGATCCTGATATATCTTTCTGCACATTTTCTTCTGGATATCTCCTTTTTGTGTTTCTTTTTTTGTGTGTGTCTGTTCTATTTGTTTGACCTCGCATTCTATTTGTTGTTGTTGTTTTACTCATTTTGGTATCTCTTATTGTTGTTCTTTAATGGGCTCTTGGATTTGTTGAGCTATTGGTTGGTTACTTTGTACCTCTTCTTTATTTTGTTTCGGCAAGTGTTTCTCTTCATTCAGTGGTTTGGGTATTCATATCTCCTTTTGCTGGTAATAAGTAGGTTTTACTTCTGTGCTTTTGTTTCTGGGCATTTCCGAATGGTATGTCCCACTATTCCGCATTTGGTACATTTCCTGTGGTATATACAGCCAGTTATATTATGTCCTTATCATTATGAGGAATCCATGAAAAAAAGGCATTCTTTATTGTTATCCACTTTTCTTTGTCTATTTCTAAAATTCGTAGCCTGGATATGTATCCATTCTTGACTTGTATACTTTGACCGGTAGTTTTTCTCAAAATTTTCTACGGTTTCTTTTATTCTATTAGCATCACTAGGGGGATGTTTGATATATGTAGCTCAGCCATTCTTTTTTTAATCTTCCTTAGAAATGGTACTGGTTCTTTTACATCGATCATAAACCCTTTAGATTCTAGTTTTCCATATGGCAATATTGGCGTGCTCCCTTTTGGGATTTAAAATAAAAGCACCCTCACTATGCATGTTGAATTTGTCCACAAGACTCAGGAATGATTTCACTATGAGTGTAAATATCATAATTAATTTGGACTTACTTGATCTTTTTTCTGGTTCTAACCCCCTCAGGCCTATCTCTTGTGCACCTGACCTATGTTTGCAATCAAGAAAAGTTCATTCCAAAGTTTCTACTATTGTCTATGTCTCGACATTTTGCATGTACAATCCATGCAATTTAGTCCGTTCAGTTCAGTAATGTGATGTACAATTTTTCCAAAGTAATGTATTTGTTTACCACATATTCATTCTTATGCATAGTCTTTCTGTCTTTCCTATTCCATTTCACATTTGTGCTCTGGTACAGTCCATGATTAAATTGACTTGCATGTTGTTTGTTTTCGTTTGTGCCGTTGTGATTGTAAACTCTATGTTTACTTCTCAACATCAAGAATGGCCATAATACTGACATCTGCATATTTCATGCTTATCAGACTTTTCATACTAACAAGGCACCTTATTGTGAACACTATGGGCTAGTTTATTTCCATCAGACTAATGCTAGTCAAACTGCCAACTGCACAGACCCAGGTATACTTTGACATGATGTTCTTGCAGCTATGGGTATGATTAGATTGTTAGAAATAATCAGTGCATTGTGTGGCAGCAAATCAGAGGCTGTGATGTTTGCTTTTGGACATATTAACATAGACATAGATCCTGATCTGCTGGATCGTGCATTATGTGACAGCAGATCAGTCTGTGATGTTTGCAGTTGGACTTATTTACCGTGCATTATGTGACAGCAGATCAGTCTGTGATTATTGCAATTGGACTTATTTACCGTGCATTATGTGACAGCAGATCAGTCTGTGATGTTTGCAGTTGGACTTGTTTACCATGCATTATGTGACAGCAGATCAGTCTGTGATGTTTGCAGTTGGACTTATTTTCAGGTTTATATGGTAAATTACAATTACTTGTTTGATTGCAAGTACTTATGATTGTTTAAAAATTATTAATTAATTACAATTGATAATGATTACTGATTATGAATATCCTTGGTCTGGTCTGAAGTAATACCAGAATTAGTCATTATAGTAATAGGGGTGGTTGTAGCTACTGCTGATGCTGCTTTGGTATATATGTATTTCTTTATGACGGTTACTGGACTTTATTCATGTAAAGTTTATGACAAAAATATAATTTGTTACTGAATGTTATGTTATTTTAGTCATCTTTAACATACTCTGTAGTCTAGAATATTAATCATGAATCAGATTTAGAATAGCAGGAAGTGACATTTGGTTCAGCCTCTGATTTTACCTAACCACATTGCAAGTGATCTACCTGGTCTTCTGGCAGAAGTGGCAGTTAATCATTTTGAAGTTTATTTTCAAGCTTATGTATTGATGCTTGTAAATTTTGGAATGCATTTGTTTTTCAAAATGGCTTTTAAATATTTAATGCATAGCTTTTGTTGTTTTTGGAGATGAATAATGAATTACCGATAAATAATCCAGCATTTCACTCATGTTTCATCTAGTCTTGATGGGCATGAGGCTAGGATTTACTGGGTGTAGGACACACTATGTATCTGTTTAATACCCTAATTTCATAATTACTGATGGTCAGTTATGCTTGATTGGACCTTCTTCCAATTATTGGCATATCAAACATGCAGAACCAACTGTATATTCCTCCCCTCGGTGACATTTGAGTGCATTTTCAAAATAGTGATAAATAGTTGCAGAGTGGCATGCTAATTGAGAGTAAAGATATAGAGCAGACAAACTTTTTGACCCATTTATAACCCCTTGGATGGCTCTAATAATGCACATACATGTAGCACTAGTTTTACAATTTATTGCAGCTAGCAACAAAGTACGATCAGATTAAATGTTATTTTTTTTACCTTTCACAAATTGACATGTTTCTTGTATTGCAGGGTAAGGTGAAGAGAACAAAGAAGTATGCAGAGTTAAAAAAAGTTTTGAGTTTGAAGGATACTAGAATGTAAGTCTGCTAGTGCCGGAAATTCATAAAAACTCAAAGATCATTGATCGAGTCAGAACTAGTAATCAACCATTAATTTCATTGAGTTGAAGATAATTTGTATTTTTTAGCTTGATTTTTTTGTTGTTGTCTTTGTTGTGCTTTATTGCATTTTGGAGCATTCCTTACTTACTTGCCACTGTAGTCAGGATTGTGCTGATGTGCTAGTATACTGAACACACACACACACACACACACGCGCGCGCGTAGTATCATTGTGGCTTTCTTTGCAGCTTGGTGCAGATTTTAAAAAAAAAAAATTTGCATGGCTCAGCCAGTTTCGATCATATTAGGTATGTTTCTTAAGACATGCTTGATCAAAATTTTATCTAGGTGGCTTGCCTATCAGTTGAGTGGCTTCCATATAGAGCTGTACCGATGTCACTTTTTGCCGATTATGCAGATACCGCGTATGGCCGATTATTAAAATTGCTGATACCGATTATGAGACCAATTTTTTCATTATCACAGTATATATACTCGCGTACAAGCTTAATAATTTAGGAAAAAAATAAAGGCCTGAAAGAGGGTGGGGCGGCTTATCCGCGGGCCAATGTCTAAACTTTACCATTTTTAGGTCTTTTTGTTGACTACTGTAACAGCTATAAATCTTGGAACATGAAACAATAATTTTTTCCGTGTCTTAAGACATAGGCATGTTAAAAAAGTAACTTTCGGTGATCCGACAATTATTAAACTGTTATAAAAGACTATGACTGATTTTGTTATTATTTTGCATGTGCATATTTTCTGATTTCACCAACACGAAATTAAATAAAGGCAAATACAGACTTCATAATTCGTGGGCGGGGGAGACCATGTACTATAATGTACAGTACTTACACAGTGCAAAGCATGCATAGCATCACTTAAATCCATATTTCTTCTCAAACATATTGGATGCAGATTTTGCTTTATTCGTTGTTTTGACCAAATTCCATTCTTCTAGATAACATTTCAGATAGTCCTTAATAGCTGTTTCATTTACAATGAATCACCTGTTACGAGTTACTCATTTTCAATGATAACAGCCATCCTACAAATTGAGGCAATACATTTAAAAAGATGTGCACATTTGATTGTATGAGGCACACAACCATCATAATTTACATGCTCACGAAGAGTGGTAATAATAAAAGCTAAAATTCTCATATAGATCGACTAAGATCAAGATCAATCAATTTTAGTTTTGTCTTTTGGCTGAACAACCATCATAACTTTCCACACAATGGAAAGCTTGATGTTTCTGCGTCTCCTTTGATGATAATCAGTGAATTTCTTTATAGTTTTGCGACAGCAGTGCAGGCCTGAATCTGGCTTGTGACAAGAGGAATTTGAACACTAACTACACTAGTACATTGATGCAGAGGCGTAGCTAGAGTGTTTGTTGCCCGGGAACAAGATTCATTTTTACGTTTCCAGGTTCTTTCTCCACCAATTATACTGGCCGCCATGTATAGCCTATCGTGTGCTGAAAAATGGAGTTAAACTCTACAACAACAGCTACATCAACAACATTTAACGATGGTAATTAACATTGGTATATACAGTCTAAAAATGCCAGATGTTAACTCGTGTAAGTTTCTTTCATGGGAATGGCGCTGTAGCATTGGAGTTAAGCATTCGTAGTGATAATTCTTGGGATTTAAATTAATTGTGGACGATTTTATTGATATGGCTTTTGTTTTTGTTCTGGTTAATTTGTTATTTTTGTATTGTTGTATAGGTAAGAAAAAAAATCATTAAATTACGTGAATAATGTTTAAACTTAACATTCTATTTAGTGAAGATGTGAATTCTTTGTAGAAAAGTAATTATTTCGTCACAACAATAATTCACAGGTGATGCAACAGAGCATGTAGGACTTTTCTTGTTTAGAAGAAATTGAAAATCAAGGACATAATGTAATAATTGGGAGTTCTCAGCAAAAATCAGCGGTAGTTTACAGCAAGTGTGTTAAAACAGTAGTTACTTTTAAGAATATATTGTCTTTCAATTAATCCCCAAATCAAATGTTTATTCCTTAGTTTCCACTATTTAATTCTGTTTTAAAATTCAAGCCATGTCAAGATGAATATTATAATTGACATTATATTTTGGAATTTATTTGCATCGGCACCGGTTATTTCTGCCGATACCGATTATACCGATTGTTCTAATAATCGGCCCGATTATGAGTATGGGCGATTAATCGGTACAGCTCTACTTCCATTGCAACCCGGTGGAAAAGCTTTTGTAAAACCCTTCTGGAGAACAGCTCAGCCAGTTTGATCCAGCTTGATCTTAGGAAATGTTCTATCAAAATTAATTTTCAAAGAACATGCACTGCCAAAATGAATGCCCAAAGGACATGTGCTGCCCAAATTTATGTACAATGACTCCATTAGCATCAGTGTGACTCTAGCAGCCCAGGGAAAAACCTAGTTTTGACTTCACTAAAATGGCTGAGCCAATTTTGATAAAACTAAAAGTACCTTTTCTATTTAGCTTATGATATGGCTATTGGTCCATCATGCATTATTCATCTGCCATCCATCCGTCAATAACTGCATGTGAAATTCTAGAGATTATCCATCTGCCATCCATCCGTCAATAATTGCATGTGAAATTCTAGAGGCTTCAGTTCTTATTAAATTCCAGTCATATTTGGTGTGTAAGATTGCAAGAGTTTAATTAGGAGTGACATCCATGCATATTAATGAGGTGATATTGCATCTAATTAGCTTAGGTTGTGAACACTCATGAACACCATATTTCTGATCAGATTTGGCACACACACTTGTATCTTCAACGCCTCAGATCATTTAAATTATAGGCAACAAAGTAGTGTTGTAGCTAGTTGATTGGTTGCATATGTGAATCCTTTATAGGCTATACTTCTGATTGGCTATACCTGTGGATATCAGCAAGTAGTATTTCTGATCTGATTTTCATCAGATTTGGTGTGTAAATTTTATCAAGATCTTGCACGAGTTTAATTACGAACAACATCCATGTATATTAAGGAAGCGATATTGTGTAAGATTGTCTGAAGACCTGGAATGGCTCTACTGGCAATAGTATATCACCATAGCAACTAAGTGGGAAACCTATTTGCAATTTGTTTGCATGAACAGTTGAATCACTTTGATAGGGCAAGGTTGGAATATGTCACAGAGCATGTTTTATCGTAATTTTGTTTAGGTGCTTTCACTATCAATGGTGTAACTTCATTAGCAACCATATTGACAGCTTCTTCAGACCTACGACAGACCTGCCAACCCACGTGAGTTTTTCAATGAATTTCATTACTCTCAATAGCGGTTCACAGATTCATGCCGCATGCAAAAAAATCATGAATTCCAGACTTCTTAATTGGCTTAAATCAGGAATAAAATAACTTTATTTTGTTAGTCAAAATACCAGCAATGGGCCTGTATTTGTCTGTCATGATGTTAGTAGAACTGTGTCCACTTGTTAGATTGCCCTGTAACAAGTGTTTTAAAGATTATTATCTATATTAAAAAATAGAAGATTTACAAATGCTCATCAATAAAACCAGGGCCTTGCTGTTTTTTTTCTTCCTCAAAAATGGCACATATACATACTCATAGCAACTGTAATGTTTTTTTAAAGAAACACTAAATGAAGACAGCTTATTTTTAGATGGGGAACTTTTTTAGGTATTGAAATGAAAGATTTGCATATATCATGATTTTGCATGTGTTTGACCAATCAGTCGTTTGATCTTCAGGATTAATACTGTTTTGTCATTAAATTACACATCAGTTAAAATGTAGATTGGAGTACACCAAAAATTGGCCTTGCAGTTAGTTATGAAACATCAGTGAACATTATACTTTTTACCCAGTAGTGTGCCACAAATTTATTAATTGGGAATGTACACTGGGTCTCATACAGTTGCTTACAATTTACCTGTCATACATGTACTGTATAATAATATATATCTGGGTATGTGGCACAATGGTGTGAAAAAGTACACTGCTAGCAAAAAGCACATATATATTGGGGAAAATTCAGAGCACCCACAGCAGATTTCAGCTCTGGAGTGCTTTAAGCCGCCTACTCTTGTCTTGCATGCTACCAATGATGAAGCATTGTTCCCGCTTTTCACTAAATGTGATAATAATTCACTAATTTTTATCCCACTTTTCACTAAATGTGATAATAATTCACTAATTTTTATCCCACTTTTTACTTAATGTGATAATAATTCACTAATTTTTATCCCGTTTTTCAATAAATATGATAATAATTCACTATTTTTATCTCTCTTTTCACTAATTATGAGTCTGGAGGGTTGGCAGCTCTGTTGCTGAACCACTTCTGATCAAACTTGATGTTTGCATGTGATTTGGAGTTTTAACATAGCTTTAACAATTTATCTGTCATATCACTCTGATGTCTGCAGTGTGGCAGTTTATAGTGATGTCTAGCACTGGCACGTCAGGTCACAGACATGTAGCATGATGTCCCACCCAGTCACATTATCCTGACACCAGGCTGACCAGTCCTAACACTAACCTCCTAATGTTGAACGCCTAGCGAGGCAGCTGTTACCATTTTTGTAAGTCTTTGGTATGACTCGGCCAAGGATCGAACACACAACCTCCTGTATCCAAGGCAAATGCTATAATCACTAGGCCACCAAAGAGGTTGATAGGAATGGTTTGAAATTGTTTTCAGGGTGTGTTTCATAGTATTTGTGTTGTTTACTTTTCAACCAGATGGAAACCCCAATTTGTAAACTTCTAGAAAAGCTGAGCATTGTATGCCAGGTAAATGATATCATGGACTTGGGTCCCCAGTTTATCAGTAGTGTTGTTTTCGCATACTTGGAAAAACAATTGGTCATTTTACTGTCTCAAGCAATCTTCAATGATTTTATACACACATTGACATTTTTCTGCTCAGTTTTCAAAATAGCTTGAAGATCTTTGCTGATGAAGATTTCAGAAGAATGTCCAGCTTGATTATCAGAAGAATCAAGAATTACTAATTGGACAGATCCAGAATTATTTTCTAGGAGGGTACTATTTTGAGAAAGTCACTCAGTTATAACCTGTATGAATCCCTTTTCATCTTATAAAAATACCAAAATATCTATTTGCTGAAAATGAATAAAACTAAAAAGCATAATCAGAATGGAACCTTATTATACTGAGTTGGAAAAAGCCCAGTGGTTAGTGCCCATAAATTTAGAATCAGTATCATCTAATTTTCAACTTTCAACAAAAGTCATTTATTTAGTTGATTGGATTTTTTTAAAATTCTCAATTCTCAGTAGATAATAAAACCCAATAAAATATCAATCATTTAATTATTGGTAATTCTTACTACAGGCTGCACTAAGAAATAAAGACCAGTTAAATAATTCTTGGCAAGTGTAATTCATGTTTCTTTTTTTTAATCTGTTAATTCAGTTTCAGTTTAATCATCAGTCAGGTGTCAAGTTAACTTATCTCATGTGACCAATCAAATGCATTTTTAAATTTTTAAATTTCTTCAGTAACATCATTAAAGTATCTAATTTTAATCAGTCTCTTATCCTAGTTATTCACAGCTGTGATCATGTTTAGTGAAGGAACTAAGTGAAAGGCATATTAAAGCTTAGTTTTATAAATAGGGATCATTATCAGAAACAAAGTTTAAAGAGACTTTAAAATTCCCAAATTGGCACTCAAAAGACATTCCCGATGATTTGCAGAATTTTCACATTTAGTTGCAATATCACAACCGAAATATCTTGCTGGTTGAACAGTAGAAAATAAAGTTATAACAATATTTCTTGAAATAACTGTTTATCTATTCTGAAAGAAAGAATCTCATTCTTTTCAGAATCAATGATAACACTTGAATATATCCCCATTTACATGCAAGAGATCAACAGTGAGTGTAACACACTTGTTCAATGACCCATTTGATATGCCTTCCAACCTCAAGGAATTATGTTTTTTTAACAATCTTTCAAAGATTTGTTATCTTCAAAATAAAGGCAATTTACAATTTTATATCCTGATTGTCTATGTGAAATAAGGAGGCATGTTCCCAGACAAAATTCAGGGTTTTAAGTAATTTCCTTGCAAAATTTATCAGTCCAAGTTTTTCTGCCAAAAGGGAAATCTGAGAGGTTCCAAAGAAATTAAAAAGTTTCTCTTGTTATATCCTCCAAGGGACAGGAATCTGAAAAGTTTTGAACATATAAAAGAAAGATTCGGCTTCATATTAAAACTAGATAATTTCAGTGAAAACACAAGTTATTGTCTCATAAACATACAGTATATTCCTTGATGCAAAAGATCAACAGTGAGTGTAACACACTTGTTCAATGGCCCATTTGATATGCCTTGCAACCTCTAGGAATAATGTTTTTTAACAATCTTTCAAAGATTTGTTATCTTCAAAATAAAGGCAATTTACACAGAAAAGCAAACAGGCTCATTGGATAAGTTTTTTTATTGACAATAATTCCCAGCACAATAATAATTCACACCACTCAGCTTTACAATGTTTCTATCCCTGTCATAACTTTATAAGAGTACTTTTGTTTACTATGTTCTTATCCCTGTCATAACTTTAGGAGTACTTTTGTTTACTATGTTTCTATCCCTGTCATAACTTTATAGATGTACTTTTGTAACTTGTACTCTCATTATGCTGCAGTAGTATTTGGACCATGCTGTATCCAGGGTATTAAGGAAGAGATGTGGGAGTTTTACTTTGGTTCCAACTGTCAAACATTTGCTATGTTATCAGGTTATGACAAAAGTGCAATTTTAACTGGAAAGGCGAAATTAAACTAAAACCCTTTAAATCCACCCCACTGCTAAATGGACAAAAATTAAAATGTTGACCTACTACCTGGGCTGGGAAAATGTTTGCAAAATGTCATTTTCACATTTATTTTTTTCTCTGTAAAATGTGTTTTTTTTGTGAAATTTTATTTGATGAGCAATAATTTTTGGTTAATCAATGGTAGCAGGGCTGGGGAATTATCCCCCACTACTCACATTTACATTTTTGATGGTTGTATTATATATCCTTTGCTAAATGCCAAATTTTGTATGAAATGTTACAAAACCAGTTTGTCTTTCGTCATTGTGTAAGGTCTCAATTTTCAGCTTATACTCTTTATTTGCCCAAAATTATTTCCTCAGCCTGGAAAAGTGTTCTGATTATTCAGGTAGTAATGATAAATTGGAGAATGACAGGTTCTATTGACACATTAAAATTTAATTTATTACCTGTGGAACAGTAGATATTTTGATTTAATTTCATAATATAATCTCTCATTTCTCTATGCAGAAAGAAGAAAGACAGATTAAAGAAGAAAAGAAAGAAACCTGATCCACAAAACCTGACAGTACGAGAGGTGTAAGTACACCCTATTATGCAGTTCTTTTTTTTCCTGGAATTGGATTGAATTTTATTGCCTAACATATGTTAGTGGAGGGGCCCTTAGTGAGCTAGTGGTCTAAAGAGCTCACTGTTGTGGATCATTGCCATCTCATCTCTGTCTGCATGGGTTCAAGTCTCGGGTTCGGCCAATGTGGGTATGTGAGAAAGCTTGCCAGTAACTTCTCGTGGGTTGGTGGTTCTTTCTGGGGGCGTTTCTGGGTTCTTCTTCTACCATTTATACTGGCTGCCATGTATATCCTATCTTATGCTGACAAATGGCATTAAACCCTACAACAACAACATGTTAGTGGAAACATAGCAGTCACATCATCAACAGTTTGTTCGAGTTTTGGTTACAGCTTCTCATTTGCACACATTAACTAAACGACTTCTCAACATTCAGGGCATGAATTGTTATGAAGCTAAGAAATAATTGTGTTATTTGTTCACTTGCCACTGTTACTTTGTATTCATAGTTTTAGTCACAGGACAGTTGTATTAAAGTTTTGGTTAATGGTTTTTATTTGCTTAAATCTCCTAAACTCCTGAGAGATTTCTTCATATTTTGGATGATTTGAGGTCATTGTGAGAGGAAATTTGCATAAAGAATTTTGTTCAGGTGTTTTCATTTTGTGTATTTCCTACAACCTTTCATTCATTTTTTTTAACTTGGGATAAATGACTTGTAATTTCCAAACCACAATCGCAATGCACAGATCGATTTTATTATATAAATGCTCTGTTGTGAGCGACCACCTGCTGAACATGACAAGCAACCATGATATCTTGGCAGAATGCATTTCAGGACTGCTATGAATGACCCCATTGCAATAATGAGGATAAACTCCAGCAACCTTTATTTAAATTTATTCCCTGTAACAACAACTTATACTGTTCTAACAAAGAAAAAAGACCCTGGCTACTGATATAATAATCTATTGTAGGTATACTTATCATGCTTTTTAGTTTTTATTGTAAACCAGACTAAAATACATGTTGATTATTCGTGCACTTAGCCTGGTTCACTGCCCTCTATCATCCATATGTCAAGTATCCCTATGAACAGCCATATTGCAAGAAAATAAACCGATGCCATGGACCTAGATGTAATCATTTGTATCAACAATCACCTGATTAATAATGATTAATAATAATTAAACAAACAAAACAAAAGAAAAGGATCCTGGCTATCAGTGATAGATGCTGCAGTCCGAAAACCAAACTAATGTACATGTTGTGAATTACCATGATTATTAAGCCGAAATTTACATAGTGCCTGCATATATCATTTGTCTTTAGAGTTAATCCATATTTCCTGGGGATAAATAAGGTCATTGTCTAGTAAACCAGCAAGAGAAAATCATTTGTGGGATTTGATTGATAGTGTTCAAGACTTGTGATGTTTGTTGTTTTTTCTCTCCTATGTTACACTGCCAATTGCCAAGCTCACATCTATTCAAGTTGGTGTGACCAGGTTATACACTTTTTGTATAGAGTTAATCTCTGTATGTAATCTTTGAATGAAGCTGTTCTTTTTCTGAATGAGACAACTGTTTCTTTTTAATTCAGTGCACCTGTATTGATTTTTCATATTTTCCAAAAGCCTGGTCAAAGCCATCTTTACAGTCAGTATTAGCACTAATAATGTTAACACCTAGAACCTTAATAACAATGGACAAACCTCTAATTAAAAAGAGACAAATTTTAAGGCTGGAGAAAATAATTATTTTAAATGAAAAAGTATTTTTAAAAATAGCAGACCACTAACGAAAGACAGTTCAGTACCTAAAACAAATTTGATGTTCTTAAGGAAAGGGAGTGAATCAAATTTCCTACGCTAATACATGTGATTTCATGTTTATTGATAGAATTATATCTTTATTACCATATAATTGAGTTTTCAGATGAATGGATTCAATATTTTGGCAATAACTGTTAACAGTGTTGTTATAGAGTAGAAATATATGTACAGTGATTGTGCTTATTTTTCATTAAGTTGTTCAGAAACTGGGCCTTGGAAACTGGTCTATTTGTACAAATCAGTTATGATAGATCACTGTATTAAGAGACTGTTTTTTGTTTTGCAGAATGGACAACCTACTTTGAAAATTAATCCCTTGTATACCTTCAGAATTATTAATGTGAATATATGCATGTCTTAAAAATAATTCTGCCAGATTTGTTTCCTTTTTAATTTTTAATTTATATATGTTGGAAGAGAGAGGGGAACTGACTAGAAAGACTCAAATGTGCAAGAAATAATTTTATTAATGTATGAAAAATCATATTTACCAGTGCTAAATTTGAAAACTATAAATGTGGACAAATGTTCCTAATTTACTTTTCATCTTTGCACATCAGAATTAATTTCCTATGATGTGTACAAAGCAATGATTACCCCATAAATCTGAAAAACTTTGGGACCCAACAATTATTTTGGTTGTAAGAGGTTTTGGGTGTAATTTTTGCAATTATGACAAAGATATATATTCATACCGGTGTGTTTTCTTTAGAATTTTTGAAACTAAATATTACTATGCCAAATTTGTTCCCCTAGTTTCTTTTGTGTGTGAAAGGCACAGATGCATGCTCATTGATTCATTTTCATTATACTGTCTGAAACTACATGTTCCTATGCCAAATTTTTTCACCTAGTTTCTTCTGTGTATATCTGGCACAGATTCATGCTCATTGATTCATTTTCTTTAGACTGTCTGAAACTCTATGTTCCTGTGCCAAATTTGTTCCCCCTAGTTTATTCTGTGTATGTCTGACACAGATTTGTACTCATTGGTCCGACTAATTTTATCCAGTAAGTCTAATAGTTAAATACTAGGACACTCAACTCGCCTTTCTTACATCCTGACATGTGAGTGAAGACAAATTACTGCCATGACGACTTATATACATACTTTCTAGATACTATTTTCTACATCATCAAAACATCAAAAACAAGGAGAGTAAGCTTTATTGAAACATAATCCGATTATGTTAGAAATTAGTTGGTTTATCATGTCATGGTTTATGTTCAAATTTGTCGGTCACAGTAATAGTTAAAATTAAAGGGACTGTATATTCTCCTTTAAAAGTTTAGTCAAACTGCAAACAACAAACATCCTGTTCTGTTGGTGCATTTGGACTCATCTTATAAGCAAGAATAGATGTTAAGTGTGAATACTATTTTATTGCTTGTACATGATGATCCCATGTATTGCAGACCTCAAGCTTCCAGTGCTCTCTTCTTCCGCTACAACACACAGCTGGGACCTCCATATCATATCATTGTGGATACCAATTTCATCAACTTCTCTATCAAGAATAAACTGGATATCATACAGTCAATGATGGACTGTTTGTATGCAAAGTGTAAGTGTTTTGCATGGAACATAATGTCACCAAATCATTGTTTATAGGTATAGTGTTCCAAGAGAATTCAATCAACTTTTTATGTACATGTCTATTAATTAAGACTCAATGATAGGGTTAGATTGGTAGGATACATCTTTACAGAAAAGCAGCTATCAAAATTGTGTGTGCATTGCATCCAGACATCAGGCAAGGTACATTGTTTTCAATTACTTTGTGCTGCAGAGTCCAAAAAAGCCAAGTTCTCATAACTTTACTCATAATTTTAAAAGATACTTTTATTTAAATAGAAATGTAGCCTGTACTCCAGAGTATGTCAGAAATTTAGACAATTACAGCTTTAAACTAGTGTTGTTCCGATTATCGATTATAATCGATCATCAGTTGATTGAGCAAACCAATAAGATAATCGATTGTGAAACTCCACAATCGATTGTGTGTAAAGGGAGACTACTTTTTAGGTGTATGCAAAACACAAAGGTTAGTAAAACTCCCAGCCACTAAAGCTGACCTGAAATTTATGAATCCCTTCACAACTACAAATAAAAAACCTTACGATTCATAATTAGGAACATATAGTTATTATTACGTGGTCAAGTTGTTAAATTGTTGAGTTAGTAAATTTAAACACATTTTGTTGATTTGTTTCAGTGACATTGCAACATCTTTTGTAGTATTTATAAACAATGACAAACATGAAAATCATGTCCTTCTATACTTTAAATTATAGACACATCATATATGAACAAAAGAATTTCGGGGAATTGTAGCAGTATTTCTGTTACATCAGCCATAAAAAGTTTTGTTCATTTAACAAAGTTGTTGAACAAAAGTAACACACAATGTAATATTATTGTCAGGTTAAAGTATACATGTCATTAAGAGATTACTCCTGTACATTTATAAACATATTGAACTCTTGATCAGAGATATAACTGTATAACAAAAATTTAAATTTGCTCTTAGTAACTGATTATAATCGATGATCAGTTGGTTAAGGGGAACCGATTATCGATTATGAATTTCTGACCGATTCCCATCACTACTTTAAACCTTTCCTCCCTCTCATTGTAATTTAAACTTAAAATTGACTAAGTGGGACCAATTTAAAGTAGTAAAAGGTTTGAACAACATAATTTTCAGCATAATCACTTATTCAGTGCTTTTGCTTTTCAATTCTTTTATGTTATTACAGACAAAAATATAAAATTATAACATTAGCATTTTCAGCCTGAAATGAAGATAGCCTAAAAAGAAGAAAAATAATTAGGGTTCATATTTAATTTATTACTGTTTATGGCCATTGGAGACAAACATTCTGTAACTTGTTTATTGTATGAATCCAGTTTTGAATTATTGTTTTCTTTGTTTTGATCATAAGCATTAGTTTGTAACATGAAATTTTGCATGCTTTTGAAAATTAAGTCTTGTTTTAAACAAATAGGAATCTGGTATGCAGCACACGACGTGACTTTTTTAATTGTATCCAAATAGTGCAGTGTCAGGCTTTTGAGTTCCATGTAGCTGTAATGTCAGAAGTAACACCATTTGTACACTCAGAAGTTCTCTTTGAAAGGAACTCATATTCCTAATTAGGAAACTGTAGTTCTTATACTCCTAATTTACTTATATCTGAATATAATATTTTTTTTTGTAATATACCATATTTACATTAAATGTTGGTGTACTTTAAAAGACGTGACACTGAAAATTAATTTTTAATACATTTTGTTGTTTAATACACTTTGTATTGGGAAATTCACACTGTTTAGTGACATACTTTTTGGGACACTTATGCTTGGCTGTAAGCGTATGGAAACTTATTTATAAATAATAATCACACAACACAGCATTCATGGGAACTTTTCCTTACAGTGAGTATTGTTCTTTAGATGAAAGGTCAATGATTTAAAAGTTACTTTCCATGATTGACATCAGGTGATAAATCATTTACCTTGATTCATTAAAACTGTAGAGGTAAAAGGACATTGTTTAAATACTTTTCAAAAGTGATGTTGTAAATCGATATTTTCCTTAGATAGTTGCAGGTGAAAAATATTTCTCTTCAACTGCTTACACCATTGTACCAAGTTCATTTATTTGACAGTTTCTTTTGTCAGAAGTTTGTTATTGTAAATTCATTTTGTTATTGATTAATTTCACTCATTTATTCATTAGTAGGATTCACTGAAGGTCTCATCATACTAATTTAGCTCCCATTATGGAACAATGATATTAAAAATTCAATAAAATTAAGTTTTGGAATGCTTATGAACAAACATATTTATCAATATCGACATATCCTCTATGCAAACTTCTCTGTAGAGAAAACCATATGATCCGTGACAGTTTCTGGTTTTGCATGTGTTTTAAAACATTTTTTCACTTCTGCACCAAAGAGTCAGGAGCTAATTTTAAAATTAAGTTTTATAAACTAAGGTCTGTACAAGAACTGACATTCCAGTAATAATAGTGTCTCTATTTTTGTCAGTTATAATTTAGAAAAACTCTCAAAGACTCTATTAGCTAAAAGTTTACTTTCATTTTCAACAAATCCTGCCCAGCCAAACCCATATATACTCTAAATTATGTTCACCCTTTTCTAGACTGGTTTTCATTCTTCCAGTACTGTGAGTCTCAGAACATTGCCTCATCAAATACACTATACCTTCTTTTCATGTGTAGATAAGAGTGTGAAAGTCCTTTTTATGATTAGAAGCAAGGAATATGACTATCTGTATCTTGCTATTATATATATATATATATATATATATATATATATATATATATATATATATATATATATATATATATATATATATATATATATATATGCTTATAAATGTTGTGCAGCTGTAAACTGCACAGACCCAAATCTGGCATGGCATAATGTACCATCAAATCTGGGTCTGTGCATCTTGTTGGGACTACTCAGTGGAACAAAATGCATAGACCCTGGTCTGCAGTCGCATTATGCCATGCCAGATAAGAATCTTTATTATTTCAGTTGATTCAATTTACAAGCAAGCATATATGATATATTCATCCATTTTAATGTAGTATCACATGAAGGCATGTTATGTTACATTTGGTCAAGTTCTGATCATTGGTTTTCATAAAGGAGCTGTTTAAAAATTGTTTTGCTTAATATGATTGTTAGTAACAAAGTAAAAGAAGCAATGTTTGATGGCAGATAAGCATCATCTGTAATAACGTGAAAGACTTCCATGCCTGTATTCACTCTTTCAAACTCAGATAAGGTCAGACATCGTGCTTTTTTTAAAACTTGAAAATAACAATTATTGACAAATGACACGAAACCGGCAGTTCATGATATATGCAGTAAAATAAGATATGGATATGGCAAAGTGGTATAAAATGATTGTATTTTCCCAAATAATGAAATATAACTTGTAGCTCAAGAACAATACACATCTATTATATGTAATTAACATTATAATTACTGTGTGGAATTTTCTTTTCACTTGCAGGTATCCCATACATTACTGATTGTGTGATGGGTGAATTGGAAAAGCTTGGAAGCAAATACAGGGTAGCTCTCAGGTGAGTAATGTTATGTTCCTGTGTCCATTTAGTAGTAATTTTGGCAGGCAGAGGAATACATGGTATACATTGGAATCCAGCCATCATTCTCTAAAAGGATACCCGAGGTAGATGCTCAATATTCTCTCCTCCTATTACCTATTCTTCTAATGTAATCGGTCGGGGTAATGTATTTGAAGGAATAAGCAAATTTTTTAAGAAAATTTTTATTCTCTGAGAATACTTACCCAATCACATTACTTAAAATCCCTTCCCAACTAACATGTCATTCGAGCATTCTTCACATTATATCACTTAACTAAAAAAGCTAACATCACCTATTGGTGGAAAGGAGAGGTTATGCTCAAAGAGTTGTTGCCCTTTGTCTATATGAGTTTAACATGAAAAATTACTTTCATCCTTTAGTAGAGCTGAAATCAAGCCAATATTCCTTATGTAATATGATTGTGTATTATCTGAGAAGCATAATTAAAAGAATTATCTTTATCTTATCCCAAAGGGTCAACATTTCATTTTCAATATCATTTTAATCTTGGTTTATTTTCTGCATGATAGTTATTGTTTATGTTACTTGAGATTAATAAAAGCTTCATAGAGGCAAATGATGTAATTATTGATTATACTGGTGTTTTTTTTTAAACAGGATTGCCAAAGATGAACGTTTCCAGAAACTGCCATGTCTTCACAAGGGAATATATGCAGATGACTGCATTGTTGAGCGGATAAAACAGGTACTTAATTTTTCCTGTTAAATTGATGCATAGTAAATAATGTCAACCTGGATCTGATAGACTGAGCTTGTCATAAATCTAGCAGCTGTATTTCTGATTAGGATTTGATCCAGTTTGCAAAATCAATGCAGACATGTAGCATGATGTCCCACCCAGTCACATTATCCTGACACCAGGCCAACCAGTCCTAACATTAACCTCTTAAATCTGAGTGCCAAGCTAGACAGCTGTTAGACTTAACATGTATATGAGTATATATGGTAATGAGTATTAACATCTGTTTGGGTGCCATACCATGATTAGTAGTGGGATTCAATGCCCACCACGATGGATGCCTCATTTGGAAGACATTTATTTCCCATTTCCTTGGTATGCTATAAACAGTAATCTGTTAAAAATGCTGTTCGAACTAACACAGACAATTTGACATTGGGTAAATCATTGTTTTGGTATGAAGACAAAGTTTTATTATTTAAGCTTTCTTTTAGGTTAGTTTTGAAGATTAAGTGCCTCTCAGTATTGGCATTATTGAAAGGATTGATTCTCTTGTTGAACAGTTCCATTAAGGATAAAATATGTTTATTCAATCAAATGTAATAAATTCTGATCAGAACATGCACCATTTACCAGTATTTGAACATTTTAGTATTGTATATGTGCAGTTATATAGCAATAAATATATGGTGTGTAAATTTTCAAATAAAATTGGATGATTTTTGCATCCTAAGTTTCTGAAATTTTATTTAACATTTTGCTGCAAAGAATATTGGGAAATTGGATAAATGCAGGTTACAGTGTCCTGAGTTTTGCATCAGCATAGTGATGTCAGAATTTCAGAAACATGTATTGCATGAAGACAGTTAATACAGCTTTTTACCATGTTTTTTTTTTTTTCTAATAATTTATGTTGTTTCATTTTCTTACTTGTACAGCATAAGTGTTATATTGTGGCTACATGTGATAAAGATCTCAGACGGAGGATACGAAAAATTCCAGGTGTACCAATAATGTACCTATCACAGCGCAGGTAAGTCAAAAAGATTCTGTACTTTTGTTTATTGCTCAGAACTCAAGCACAAGATTCCAGCATTTGGTCTCTTATTCTTGAAACTGAAAAAACTCAAGCTCAGACTCAAATACCTTAAATTCTGACAGTCTTTGTATTGATTAGAATAATACATGAATCACATAACTCTCAGATGTTTTTAAAGTTTCTTGCCCCAATGTTAGACTGCCAAATTTGGATGACATTGATGCGCCTAAGTATTATATGTGATTTTCAAGTTTTGAGTTTGAGATCAAGTTGATATCTTAAAAAAGGTTTGTGGGCCTGACAGGATATTTAATCAATAAAAGTGAGATACTCTTGAAAATTCTGAAAGTTCAATTATTTTCACACAATTCTATTTAAAGTTACAGACTGCTAGAGCTATGGGTTTTTTAATCAAGTTTCATTTTTAAAAAATGGGGCCTGTTATTATATTACAATAGATCATCTTAGTATTTTAATGAGTGAAATTCATGAAACAAATTTAATGTTAATGATTTTAGAGGCTAAAAATGACATATTATTTTTAAATGAGCACAAATATAAGATTCCATCAATAATAATCAGGAAAATTATTTTAGTTAACAATTCCACAAAAGGGATAAATTGAGTTTCTGTTAAGTAAATTTGGATATAATTTTTACAAATGACTTATAAAATATCTTATTGAAATTAGATGATGATGAAAATATTTGATAAATGTAGGATCATTTCACAGATACTTTTGTAACAGTAAAAACAAAGTGTGTAAACAAAATGGATGATCAAATTTCCAAGCTTTGATACACATCTACAGAATGTCAAAACATGTACTCTATGGTTAAAAATTTCATTTCATCTGCTTTAATAATCCTTTGAGGGTTTGCTTTTATATATATGACCCAAAAAAATCAGTAAGCATCAGACTTTCATCTCCATACACACACACACACCACTCACTATTACTCTTTAGACACCATGTACATTAACTTGTAAGTTGAGTCAAATTATAAACAATAAAGATCCTTGTTTGCTGTAGCATAATGCATGCACAGATCAAAGTGTATGCCATTTGCTCTGCTTATTATTTCTAACAAACTGAACAGGCCTAGATCTGCTGGTGCAGTCTGCAGTTAAACTTGTTTTATAAGTTAATAGATACAGTAAGGTCAGTGTAATTGGAATATCTTGCTCATGTTTTTGTTAAAGGTTTTATGATTATAAATCTCGAACCCTTGAGGGATAGCTGTCATATTGTGATTGTAGAATCAGAAAGCTGACCCTTTCGTATTCATGCACAATTATTCACTTTGTTATATAGGGACAAGGTCAAGGTCAATATAATTTGAAAACGTTTTGGTAAAAGTTTCAAAGTAACTTCAAGAAGACAACAAAGTTCCCTCAAAAAGTCTTCTCAAAACTATTTTATCTGACTAGAAAAAAATGTTAAATAAAATTGCAGATTAAAAAATTGCATAGAAAACTAAGTATATCATCCATCCCATAATTGATACTGGAGATTTTTAAAAATTGCAGTTTCTTCTAATAGCTCCAGCTCAGATTGTTTGGTTACAGATAGTTAAATGGGTTTTTTTTCCCTCTATTTTTCAGATTTTCAATAGAAAGGATGCCTGATGCTTTTGGAGCTCCCAGCACTTGATTACAGTTAGGCAACAAATAAAAGACTATTTGGAGTCAGTACGTTATCATCAATTATAAACTGAAACCACCATAATTTTGTATCCAAAATAATCATGAATACTATGAATAAAATATACCTTATTCCATATTCTTTGTTTCCATTTGCCTGTTTTTGTACATCTTGAATTTGTTTTCAAAACACATTTCCACAATGTCTTCTGTATTTATGGATAATTCAGTTCATAATAGAAAGAAATTTGAAACCCAATGAAATTCAAAATTTGTAAAAATCTGTGTCTCAGTATTCTTAAGTGCCCTTGTTTTATTAATAACTTTTGTTGATATTCACTTTTGTCCCAACATTGATGCAAATGAATCTGGTTCTACCAAAGCATGCATTTAACAAGAACTATGTATTATCATCATATTGTACCAGTTTATTTTTAGATTCATTTATGCATACGCCTTTAATAATATCGTTCTGAACCATCATCCCTAAAATTTTGGCTACTAATAAAAGACAAATAAGGAAAGAGTGGATCCCTTTGAGGACATCCATTTCCACTATTAAAAAAAACTGTGATTGTGTCAATCTTTTTTTAAATTACATATTTTGCATTTCTAAAAAATATATATATAATATTTCATTTTTTCACCAAAATTAAAGAAAGAAAGCACTTCCTGTAGCTTTTTCAAGATAAACCTGTAAAAAAGATTAATTTTAACAAATTTTTTAATTCTGCTGAAATATTTAACAAAGGAATGGTGTCCAATTTTTCAGAATTTTTTTACATTTATTATCCTTTGGCAAAAGCGGGATAATTCCCTCCCTCTACGTTACTGATAAAATAACTTCTTTGAATTGTGCCAGAAGAATTGATTAAAATCAATAATGAATCCATAACTTCCTGGACTTTTTACCACAACTCATGTTCTTTGGGTATTTTGAAGCCTCCAAAAGAGTTATTTCAGTGATTGCTTTCATTATCTGTTTGTAAATTTAGGAATCTCAATTTTTCCCAGTATATCATCTAGTTTTATTTGACTTGTATTAATATCTTGTTTACTAAATACTTTCTGACCTCTTTCAAAATTTTGAACTGATCAGGATTTTTTGCCTAGACTAATTTTTTACTTTGTTACTGATTTGTTCATAACATGTTTTTCCAAACTGCACAAATATTTTGACATTTTTTTAATACTTCTATCCATTAATTTTAATTTATTGAACAATCAACCTTTTTACTTTACATTTCTTTTTTTCTTAAAGTCAAATTTTAAGACCATAAAGTACATCTGAATTCAATATATTAAATTTGCTAAATAATCGATTTCCTTCAACAATTTGTTTTCTACTTTTCTTTTCCCATTTTTTATAAGAAGAATGTAATGGTTCACAATTTTGTAGATATTTTCAATTTTGTAGATATTCTCAAAGTAAATTCTGTTTTGGTCAGTGTGACACACAGCGATTAAGTTCTAACATATTGGTTCTAACGACTAACATATGGGTTAGGTTATCTGTAAATTGGTAGGTTGCAAAGATTAACCTCTTGTTTATACGTGATTTTTAATAATTAGGACCCACTAGGATAATGGTCCAAAAGTTATGTCAAAATAGGGTTAAGTAAAGCAGAGACAAACCCCAAGAGAAATTTTGGGTAATCTTGGGACATTTGAAATTTGTCATAAATTGATATTCTCCACTGGCTGAGTAGTCTTACGGATCATTGCCATTTCAACCGTCTGTGGTGGTTCAAGTCTCGGGTTCGGCCAATATTTGTATGTAAGAGAGCTCGCCAGTAGCTTCTCATTGATCGTCAGTTCATTTCCAGGGTTTTCTCAGGTTTTTTTCTCCACTATTTATACTGGCCACCATGTATAGCCTATCTAGTGCTGAACAGTGGAGTGTAACCCTACAATAACAATAATACTTCCAGTATTTTTGTTAATAAAGACAGATGAGAAAGAATTATTCTGAATTTAATGGGAGTGTTAAAATTTTGGCTGTTTTAGAAAGCTAATCCTGATTGTCTTTGTGAAATAAGGAGGCATGTTCCCAGACAAAATTCAGGGTTTTAAGTAATTTCCTTGCAAAATTTATCAGTCCAAGTTTTTCTGCCAAAAGGGAAATCTGAGGGATTCCAGGGAAATTAAAAAGTAATTTCTCTTGTTATATCCTCCAAGGGACAGGAGTCTGGAAAGTTGGGAACATATAAAAGAGAGATTTGGCTTCATAGTAAAACGAGATAATCTCAGTGAAAACACAAGTTATTGTCTCATAAACATACAGTATATTTATTGATGTAAGTTTGTAATTATTTATTGGAAAACCGAATCATGTGGAGTCATCACCATTAAGTATGGTGGAAAAGATCTAAATGATCAGATCTGAGGCACGGTGTTTGAAAATACAACTGGGAAATATCACATTGCTTACCAAAATTACTCTATAAATGGTAAAATATATATAACTCAATATATCTGATTGAATATATGTTAATCAGAGTGCAAAACACTCTACCTAGCAGTCAAAAGTACCCACTCTTAAAGATCAACCTCCTTCCTCATTTATGGCAGTAATTGCCATGTCTGAAAGTATGGGTAATACCCCACTGAAAGTCAGTCTCGGGTATACAGGCGGTACTCATTTTGTTTGTTATCCACAAGTAGAGCTGTAATTTTGCATTGATGTAAAGTTAAATGATTTTTAAGAATATATCCCTAAGTATTTATGTCTTCCTCTGGTCGATTGATACTTCCCAGATAAATCATGTTCCATATATTGCATCAGCAGAAAACCTCTGAGCAATATTCCACTGACGGATCTTCAAACGTTACTTGTCCCTCAGTTTGCCAACTCTTTACAAAGAATTACCATTTTCTTTCCTGATCTATAGAGCCATGTACCAGATATGAATAACCTTCAAAGCCAAATACTGTTTTCTTACAAAAGTATCTATAATGCAACTTCAACATTGGAATTTTATTCCTTTCGCTGTCTGAGAACTGTGTTTTGTAATCATTAAGTAAAGAAGGGATTTTCATATATTCAAAGTATAGCTTGTTCATTGTTTCCTCTGTTATGTATTTTAAATTACTATATATTGTGTGCTTGATTGTATTGTCCATATCTGAGAGTATAGAGTTTAGGCCTACCTGTCTTTTCTCACAGTTTAAAAGAGATGTTTCATATCTGGGGTTTTCCATGGGAAACTGTACTGTGTCCTTGGTCAAGTGAAATAGTATATATAGGTTTTGTAAACAAAGATTTCAGACCTGTTTTTAATACCAGTCTTAGGGAATCTATGATCAGAGTTTATATTGACATTCGTGTGTCTTTTGGAAGGGATTATTTAAATTATTATTTGGAATTATAATGTGCTTAGTGATGTTTTGGATTATTGTGTATTCATTCTGGATTATAAAAGTGTGATACATTAAGAATATAGGCACATTCACACATTGAAGATTACTTGAATTAATTGGGAACATTCTCTGTGTTTGCACTTGATAAAATGTTCAGGATTATTGGATATTTAATTCACAATACTTTTAGGTTCTTAAGTTTTCACTTTGTAGCTTAGAGAATTAACATTTCTTAGTTTAAGACCACAGAGTTGAGACATTTCATAAGATATCAAACTATTAATTTTTTTTTATACATACTCGATATTGATTTGTGTGAACTGATTGATGATACATACACACCATATACTACTAATAAATAATATAATGATAAACTACCAAAAATAATCATTTGACCATGCTCCCAGTTGCATCAATTTGTTGTGTGAATGCAGTTTTTTGCACAATGCATGTTACAATTTAATGCTAGTTTTCAGTCCGAAATGTATATTCTAATGACCATAGTTTCTATCCATGTTACTTCTAATATACATTTAGTCATATATTATTACTATTTATTGCTCATACACTTGTAATATATCCCAAGACAATATCATGCCTTAAGTATGTTTTCATTTATACGTTTTGACCAAGAAATGACCAACATAAAACAAATAAAACAACACGTACAATGGTTTTTATTTTATTTTAAGAGGCATTGGGCTTTGTTGTTCATTGATCTTAAACTAAGTTAATACTGAATAGTTAGAAGTTAATGTGATATCAAATTCATTCTCTCTCCCCAAGCGGTCTAAAGCGCTTTCTGTTATTGATCACTGCCACCTCACCTCTGTCAGCATGGGTTCGAGTCTCAGATTCGGTCAGTGTGGGTATGTGAGAAAGCTTGCCAGTAGCTTCTCATGTGTTGGTGATTCTTTCTGGGGTTTTCCGGGGTTCTTCCTCCACCATTAATATGCCATGTATAGCCTATCTTGTGCTGAAAAATGGTGTTAAACCCTACAACTACAACTCTTCTTTGGTCAGATCTCAAAACCTGGCCAGTTTCACTGTACTTGTATATACAAATAATACACACTTCAGTATTTATAATCACACATAGTATTAATGCATTTTTATTCTAAAGTAAATTTAGCCAGTCCTTTCAATCATACCCTTTTTTGATTGTTTTATAGTTACAAGAGAAGAGATCAATATTTACATTAAATAATTATTTGAAAGAATGAGATATATAATTGACTTTATTTATCTGTATGGTTGAACAGAACTAGAGTTGAAAATTTAAAGAAAGATCTTGACATCAAACCTTTCTCACATTGGCTGAATCTGAGACTAGAACCCACGCAGACAGTGGAGAGATGGCAGTAATCCATAATGGAGGGCGCTTTAAACCACTTGGTCACTCGGGACCCCACCAAAGACGAGAGAGACGCATCTCAAGTCCAACTCAAGAACTTCTTCCTCAGAGTGAACCTAGCTTGATTGAGTTGGATAACTGTCAGCAACCATAAAACCCAGTCCCAGAAGATTGAATTTCTTTGCTAAGTATTTGTTTTGTCTTATCTACAATCTCCTGTTGATACAGCAAGGACCTTCTCCAATCTGCTCAAAATATAAAGTTATACAAGGGAAAATCTGGAGCACACACCATTGAGAGCATGTTAAGTCTTTAATGTCTTCAGCGGTCAACAGGCAATTATATTGTAAAGGAAACTAAAAATTGTGTAATTTTAAAAAAGATCTTTGTATATGAGATATACAGCTCTTCCTGTTTCATTAATTGATAATACACCGACTTATGTTAATTAATATTCTAACATTTTTTATCAATATGATTAAAATCAAGTCTCCAATGTCTTACATGATGATTTGAGAGAGACCTATTAGGGGTCATGTTCTGGTGACCTTTGAAGTAGGCAAATGGACATGCAGCATTCAGAAATTTTAAAGTGAATCAAATCAATAATGCTCTTTAGCCATAATGCACAGTTTCCCAAATGCGAAGATATAAGACTGCATCTGATTTGCTTGTAAAATTAGCCATTACTGTAAAAACATAGTTCACCAGAATAAGTGGCTGCTGTCAGATCTTAATGTAGGACATTGGAGATCTGATCTTATTTTAATAAGGTTCCATCAGAATCTTATTCTTATTCAAAAGTTGCTATTTTATTACAGGATGAAGAGAATACATATTATGGTACAAGAATGCGCTTGTGTTCCCATCAGTCCCCATAAAACATTAAAAAAATTTTTAGTAAAATAAATCTACTGGTAAAGAAGCCAATCTACTTATCAAAATGTTAAAATTTGCTGAACAGTATCCTAGATCTGTCATATGTTGTAGTGTTTAACGCCATTTTTCAGCACACAATAGGCTATACATAGCGGCCAGTATTAATAGTGGAGGAAGAACCAGTAAAGAACCACCGATCCACGAGAAGCTACTGGCAAGCTTTCTCACATACCCACATTGACCGAATCTGAGACTCTAACCCACACAGACAGAGGTGAGATGGTAGTGATCCATAACCGAGAGCACTTTAGACCACTCGGCCGCTCATGGCTCTGTCACATGTATGAACAAATACACTGACCAACAGGCTATTATATACTTTGATACATACATAGTCAAATATGCTTATAATATTGTAAAGTAATACAGTATGTAGACATACATACATAATATGTACATATGTTTGTTTGTTTGTTTGTATGGTTTAACGCCATTTTTCAGCACAAGATAGGCTATACATGGCAGCCAGTATTAATGGTGGAGGAAGAACGCGGAAAACCCCGGAAAGAACCACCGACCCATGAGAAGCTACCGGCAAGCTTTCTCACATACTCACATTATCACAATCCTAGACTTAAACCCATGCAGACAAAGGTGAGATGGCAGTGATCCATAACAGACAGCGCTTTAGACCATTCTGCCACTTGGGGCCCCTACATACATATGTACATATATGTAATCAGAATTACAATTCAGAATCCAGACACTATCATTAAGCGCTCTGTATTAACAGTGTCCAATGATTCTTCATAACCCTTGATTTCAACAGTACCTGGAAAACCTTGAAAAAGACTTACATTTTAATATAATCCTGAAATTATGTCAGGAATTGCTTGGAGAAAATAAACTGATGCCAATTCAAGATATGGTGATCTCAAATGTGACTCTTGTGAGTTTCAGTAACCGTCAGTTTTATCTGGAAGCAGTATTTGCCTGTTCACAAGGCAGGATGGCAAACAAAAACATGTTCAAGTTATTGTGACTCAAAAATCAAGAATGTAAAGAAGGGCTACAGAAAATGCAAGCATTTATTTGGCTCATTACAAATTATGTATTCTGATTTATATGGGTGAAGTTGCTTTGAAATATCAGGCAACAGGTACTAAACATCAAGCAGCTGTCAAAAGTGCACGATCGGAAGCAGTGGATATTGCATCAGGTTTTTTTTGTCCCAGGTCCCAAAGCCAACTTGGATTCTCAAAAATGTCTGTCAGCATAACAAGCTCTGTGAGTTTCACAACCCCTAAACAGACTTCCTGTCAGTTGATGACATCATTTGTATTGAAAGAAGACACTTTGCAGGCTTAAGTTATTTGGACGTAAGTGGTTTTAAGCCTAAAATGGGAATAGACAAAGTATTTGCCAGATAGATCCATTGCTAAAAGCATTTCATGTGGAGAAACACTTCATATCTCACCTGTTAAATCCTTGAACAAGGCTTGAATTTTGTCAACAGATTCTGCTACTGACCCTTTACTGACATGTGTAGAATGACTGCAGTGTGCCAGTGTTTCAGTTGGTGCAACTCTATATGGATTTTCGGTTTAACTTGATATGTCTTTTGTCAGCTTTGTACTAAAAATGGTAAAATGGTTTCATAAATGGTGCATTACAATTACGTTATGTTCTGTATTCAGCTTTTGCAAACATTTATTTTCTGGTTTAGTTGGATTTTTCAACAACCAATTTGATTGAGTAGTTCTTCTAGGTTCTGGTTTTATACTTGTTATAAATAGATTCAGCAACATGAACCTATGTTGTTAGCCTTTGTAGTTTCCCCAATTAGAATCTTATTAGGCTTGATGTGTAGGACCTTTTCTTGTGTCATTAGCTTTTCTGTCATTGTCATAAAGGTTTGCTCCACATTGGCTGCTGTCTTGGCACTGGTTTCCATGTAAGTGAGGCCATACTGATCAGCAAAGGCCTGGATAATGAAAAGACAGACTATCAAAGTTTGACTATCAGCAAAGGCCTGGATAATGACAAGACAGACTATCAAAGTTTGACTGATCAGCAAAGGCCTGGATAATGAAAAGACAGACTATCAAAGTTTACTGATCAGCAAAGGCCTGGATAATGAAAAGACAAAGTTTGATCAGCAAAGGCCCGGGTAATGAAAAGACAGACTATCAAAGTTTCACTGATCAGCAAAGGCCTGGATGGTGAAAAGACAGACTATCGAAGTTTGACTGATCAGCAAAGGCCTGGGTAATGAAAAGACAGACTATCAAAGTTTGACTGATCAGCATAGGCCTGGATAATGAAAAGACAGACTATCAAAGCTTGACTGATCAGCAAAGGCCTGGATAATGAAAAGACACTATCAAAGTTTGACTGATCAGCAAAGGCCTGGGTAATGAAAAGACAGACTATCAAAGTTTGACTGATCAGCAAAGGCCTGGGTAATGAAAAGACAGACTATCAAAGTTTGACTGATCAGCAAAGGCCTGGGTAATAAAAAGACAGACTATCGAAGTTTGACTGATCAGCAAAGGCCTGGGTAATGAAAAGACAGACTATCAAAGTTTGACTGATCAGCAAAGGCCTGGGTAATGAAAAGACAGACTATCAAAGTTTGACTGATCAGCAAAGGCCTGGATGGTGAAAAGACAGACTATCGAAGTTTGACTGATCAGCAAAGGCCTGGGTAATGAAAAGACAGACTATCAAAGTTTGACTGATCAGCATAGGCCTGGATAATGAAAAGACAGACTATCAAAGCTTGACTGATCAGCAAAGGCCTGGATAATGAAAAGACACTATCAAAGTTTGATCAGCAAAGGCCTGGGTAATGAAAAGACAGACTATCAAAGTTTGACTGATCAGCAAAGGCCTGGATGGTGAAAAGACAGACTATCAAAGTTTGACTGATCAGCACAGGCCTGGTTAATGAAAAGACAGACTATCAAAGTTTGACTGATCCATACAAAAAAAAATTAAATTTAATTGCAATCACAGAAGCATGAAATATCAAATTTGTTCCCACACAAAGTTGCATAACTCAGCAGATTAACCAAAAAATCACTACTAATTAGGTCAGTGTAGGTCACAGCTAATTATTTTTTAACTTGATTGTACAGAACTCTCCAAAAAGCATCAAAACAAAAGTTCTAACTGCATTCAACTATTCTCAAAGAAATTAAAAACTTGAAGGTGTTGCAGACATGTGGATGAACATTACAATAAGGTTAATATTATACACTTCAACCATATTAATGGTGGTGGATAAAATAATAAGTAACACAAACTTTAGTTATAATTTGTAAATACTAATGTTAGCTGTATTATAGGTCACCTTTCTCTTTCCAATCAGATTTATAAATTCTAGCCTTTGCTGTATTATAGGTCACCTTTTACTTCCTAGTCATATTTATTAATACAAACCTTTTCTGTATCATAGGTCACCTTTCTCTTCCTAGTCATATTTATTAATACAAACCTTTGCTGTATTATAGGTCACCTTTCTCTTCCTAGTCCGATTTATAAATACAAACCTTTTCTGTATTATAAGTCACCTTTCTTTTCCTAGTCATATTTATTATTACAAACCTTTGCTGTATTATAGGTCACCTTTCTCTTTCTGGTCAGATTTATTAATACAAACCTTTGCTGTATTATAGGTCACCTTTCTCTTTCCAGTCATATTTATTAATACAAACCTTTGCTGTATTATAGGTCACCTTTCTCTTTCCAATCATATTTATTAATATAAAGCATTTCTGTATTATAAGTCACCTTTCTCTTTCCAATCATATTTATTAATACAAACCTTTGCTGTATTATAGGTCACCTTTCTCTTTCTGGTCAGATTTATTAATACAAACCTTTGCTGTATTATAGGTCACCTTTCTCTTTCCAATCTTATTTATTAATATAAAGCTTTGCTGTATTATAGGTCACCTTTCTCTTCCTAGTCATATTTATTAATACAAACCTTTGCTGTGTTATAGGTCACCTTTCTTTTCCTAGTCATATTTATTGATTCAAACCTTTGCTATATTATAGGTCACCTTTCTCTTTCCAATCATATTTATTAATATAAAGCATTGCTGTATTATAGGTCACCTTTCTCTTCCTAGTCATATTTATTAATACAAACCTTTGCTGTGTTATAGGTCACCTTTCTTTTCCTAGTCATATTTATTGATACAAACCTTTGCTGTATTATAGGTCACCTTTCTCTTTCCAATCATATTTATTAATATAAAGCATTGCTGTATTATAGGTCACCTTTCTCTTCCTAGTCATATTTATTAATACAAACCTTTGCTTTATTATAGGCCACCTTTCTCTTTCCAATCATATTTATTAATATAAAGCATTGCTGTATTATAGGTCACCTTTCTCTTCCTAGTCAGATTTATTGATACAAACCTTTGCTGTGTTATAGGTCACCTTTCTCTTTCTGGTCAGATTTATTAATACAAACCTTTGCTGTATTATAGGTCACCTTTCTCTTTCCAATCTTATTTATTAATATAAAGCATTGCTGTATTATAGGTCACCTTTCTCTTCCTAGTCATATTTATTAATACAAACCTTTGCTGTGTTATAGGTCACCTTTCTTTTCCTAGTCATATTTATTGATACAAACCTTTGCTGTATTATAGGTCACCTTTCTCTTTCCGGTCAGATCAGACTTGTTGCCCACTAACATCCGAATAGATTTTTCATCTGCGTAGCAGTCCAACACATGGGCCCATGTCTTCAGATCCTCAAATGAAGTCTGGAAAAAAATGGAGTATGATCAACAAACTGGGATAGGAGCAATGTTACTGTGTTTCTCATATACAACATTTTACACCTTAGGGATAAATAAATTATTTTAATTTTAAATTTCACTGCACAGAGATGTTTTTAAAAAATTTAATTGATTGCTGTTGATCAAGAATTGATAAGTCGGGCATAATTAAAGTATACAAATTTGTGTGTAGGTATGTATGCTTGTAATAATAAAAGTATACAAATATGTGTGTAGGTATGTATGCTTGTAATAATTAAAGTATACAAATATGTATGTAGGTATGTATGCTTGTAATAATTAAAGTATACAAAAATATGTGTGTAGGTATGTATGCTTGTGATAATTAAAGTATACAAATGTGTGTGTAGATATGTATGCTTGTAAAAATGTTATTCATTTGAGAAAAAGCATGATTTCTTGCTCATGTACTGACTGCCCTACTCCTTTTAAGTTTCAATAAAATTATATGCTTTATGAACAAAACCTTGGCAGAAAATTGTTTTAAACTTCTTTTGCATATTTCAACTAGACATTTATCAGTTTGTACATGATTCTTGCATGTTAACTACACAGTGTAAGTACAGAAATAAAGGATGTTTCTAGCTAGACTACATTTAGCTACATTCTACATTAGGGGTAGGACATTAAGAGACATTTAAGAAAAATTAAGGACATTTCTGGCTAGACTGTACATGTTAACTACAATAGGTGTAGTTCATTAAGAGTAAGTACTGTAATAAAGGACATTTCTGGCTAGACTGTACATGTTAGCTACTTTAGGTGTAGTACATTAAGAGTAAATGCAGTAATAAAGTACATTGTACATTTTAGCTACATTCTACATTAGGTGTAGGACATAAAGAGTAAGTGCAGTAATAAAGGACGTTTCTGGCTAGACAGTATACATGTTAACTACATTAGGTGTTGGACATAAAGAGTAAGTGGAGTAATAAAGGACGTTTCTGGCTAGACAGTACATGTTAGCTACAGTAGGTGTAGTACATTAAGAGTAAATGCAGTAATAAAATACATTTCTAGATTGACAGTTCATGTTAGCTACATTGTACATTATTTGTAGGACATTAAGAGTAAATGCAGTAATAAAGAACATTTCTGGCTAGACAGTGTACATGTTAGTTACTTTCTACATTATGTGTAGGACATTTAGAGTAAGTGTTGTAATAAAGGACATTTCTGGCTAGACAGTATACATGTTAACTACATTAGGTGTTAGACATTAAGAGTAAATGCAGTAATAAATAAAGTACGTTTCTGGCTAGACAGTACATGTTAGCTACATGAGGTGTAATTAAATTAAAGAAATTGGTGGTTGCGGCTCTTAAGTGGTCTTAGAAAATGCAATCTGTCCTTTGGCCATAAAAGATTGTGCACCATTTGTGTAGATGTTATTTACATTAGATGAACGAAAAGTTTTATCGGCTGTTTCTATCTAGACAGTATATACATAATGGTATGTGTGTGTACACACCTTATCTGTGACATCATACACAAGGAAAATCCCATTTGCATTTCTGTAGAAATGTGTCAAGATTGCCTTGAAACTATCCTGCCCAGCTGTGTCAAACTGTCAAATTATACAAAAACGATGACAAATATAAAAAAATGCTGATAATTTGTGTTTAGATTACTGTTTAACTCATAATTCAAGTTGTTGTTTGTTTTGTTTTTTTGCTGAATGAACTTTTTCTTAAAATAAACTTTTTAAATGGTTGCTTTAAAACAAAAGCTAGGAATTTTTTATTTTATTTTAACCATTTAATATGAACATTTGCTGCATGCAAGGGTCTTTATTACTTAGATTTCTTAAGTTGAGAATGAGCAGTTAGCATGGGTTTCTGTTAGGATAGAGTTGACCAAGTACATGCCCAAGGGTCATTTTTGTATAATACTACCTGAGTATTAACATTTGATTTAATTTTTTCGTGCATGTGGCCCACAGTGTTGAAGATGTCTCAAATTCACTGTCCATATGTGATGATCAATGAACCCTTTTGAAGTATTTACTGTTCATAGATTCAAGTAACAATTATTACTTCCAGGTCAATATACTCGCAAAATGTATGCCAGTCTATTTTTAGAGCATTTTATCCTTATTTCGGTTAGGATGCAGGAGTTAAATTTTAGGCATTCCTGGTGTTGATTTAAAAGGCAGAATATGAGTATTATGGTGTTATTGTCGGTGCATATTTTTACAACCGTGAACAGTGAGTAATTAGATAATGTTGCTGGTTGGGAAGTGAAATAATTGTAAACAGAATTAACATGCTTTACCAAATGCAACATATAACATTTTAATTTTTTTGCATGACTATACCAACCTTGCAAGTTTGATACCACATTGTATATTTTGTGAAAGAGTCACATTTATTTACAAACCATAGGTAATTACCTACATAATGTATTGTTACTATTAAAATGCTAAAATTTTCAAAGGTAATCACATGTTTCAGGTGGTAAATATAAATTTTACGTTAGGACCTCAAACCCAGAAATTTATAAAAGTGTACAAAGTGAATTACGTTTTATACTTTGAGTTTCAGAAGAACTGTGATTTCACTTTTTGACCTGTTAAATAATATGCAGATAATAAACATAAAATGTTACCAAAGATTTGTCCTATTTATTAAAAAAAACAGCCAGTTTTGAGACAAGTACCCATTAAGATCAGCCTTGTCTTTTCCTGGGCACATCATTCATGTAGTATACTGTGCAATATTCATGTATCTATGTAGTATACTGTACAATATTCATGTATCCATTTTGAACATGAAAACTGCCATAAGGGGTCCATAATTGGAAACAAAATAATCCTTTTTCTTGGACAGAATTCCTGCATATATATATATATATATATATATATATATATATATATATATATATATATATATATATATATATATATATATTCCTTTTTACTTTCAATTTCCAAAATCATCATGCCTTCTGTTTCAAACTAAATTAAACTGAATCATGCATAGAAATGTAAATACTGGCTTTAAACTACTTTTGAAAATTGGAGATAAGTTTTCTTCTTTTTGATTGTGCTTAATGTCATTGATCTCTCTCTCTCTCTCTCTCTCTCTCTCTCTCTCTCTCTCTCTCTCTCTCACACACACACACACACACACACACACATAACACAGATGCACATACGTCGGGTATGAGATACATAAGGTATATAATGTAATAATGTTCAAATTCAAGATAAAATATGTAGATGTATCGATATGTTATATACGTCGACGAAGAAGAGAGAATTCACTTACCATACACAATTTTATCATTTTCCCATTAAGTTCAGTAGATCGAATTTTCTGTATTAAAAAAAAAGTAAACATATTTAACTAAGTATTTGTACCATTTTAGTTGTATCGTAATTGCTGGCAGTATTTACAGTACGACATGATCGATAAATTCCCATCCATTTATGAACGTGGCATGTGTAAATGTTTCTTCCTTAGTTTGTTTTCATTGTACAATTCAGTAATGTACATTTTGATGAAGAGTATGTTTCACCAACAATAAAAGGAGCCGCGTGAGTTCAGATAAACTCTTAATCGAATGGTAGACGGTTCCTTGCACGCCTAGACTTGACCAGGTCGGTTCACTATGTCCATGTGTGTTTGCGCAACTTCTGAGGGAAACGTAGAGTGTCACTGAAATATTTATTTATTTATTTTATTTATTTATTTATTTATTTATTTATTTATCACCTTGACTGATTGATGAAATATTAATCACTTACAAAATCTGCACCGATCGTGTTGATACACTTCTCTGCAAAGATATCATCCTGAAAAGAAGAAGAAAAAAAAAATCAAAGAATGTACACCATTATTGAACTGCAAACTGATCCCAAATGCATGTCCAAGAAAAGCTATTTTTGCCGCAGAGAGAGAGAGAGAGAGAGAGAGAGAGAGAGAGAGAGAGAGAACTATGAGTGCTGTGTACCAATGTTTATTGAATAATTATTGCCATGGGAGCATTTATTTTGAATTTTGATAATTGACAAGGTTCATTATATGTACCAGCTTTAAAATTTGCACTGTTACTACTATATGGTCATAAACAAAGTAACGGAAAGAAGCAAAACCAAAGGTTTGTAAAACTTCATAAATAATTTTATGTTCTAAGTTATAAGTAAGAATGTGAGAGGAACTTACAGTAGTTTGAAGTGAACCCAAAATAATCCTATTAAGGTCCAAAAGAATGAAAAGTTCCAAATATACTTAAGAACCGCAAATTTGATGGTCCACCAAGAATAGTGAGTTGTCAAAATGGCGTTGTTCAGAACTTATTTAAATAATTTACAATAATTCCAATAAATATTAATGTCCAATGAGCACTTTATATTTCCAATGAACAGCCGAAACAAATGTTTTACCTCAAAAATAATGTCTAAGTACAACATAAAATAGGTCTGCAGACGGTACAACAAGAACACAAGAAATAACAATAACCCCACAACAGGAATGAATGTGATTGTTAGAGTCTCTCCTTATATACACCTTCAAGAGTTTATTACGACTATATGTCGCAATATATCCCACGTGATAGATCTTAATATTCAATCTAATAATATTTCAAAAATACCTGTTCATGTGACCGAACTCATGCAATAGAAATAAACTTAATTCTTCCAAAATACCATCTGACTGACCTGCCCAATGGGGGAAAAGGCCAAAATCTCGTACACATATTTTCTAATGATATTATTAGCAACTGTCAATACATTCATAAGCATATATTTACTGTCTTGAATATATTAACATAAACCCTACGTACGTACGCCAAATCCCGCTATAGGTAATCGTTACAGTTTCTAGTCCAGAGTAAAATTTAAAAAAATTAGACCAAATCATGTACCAGTAGTTACGTACAAAAACATACATAAATTTGCTTTTTATTATAAAAGTTTCACGACTTGTCATAAGTTTCAAATAGACGATGACATAGGTTAATGATAGTTGTTTATGAATATTGATTTTCCCAAATTCACTGAGTCTTAAAATCAAATAGATTCAAGTGTATTCGACACATTTGCTTCCATCATCTACATGTCTGGATTCGATACCTAATTCAAGTACATGTATTTGGTTTTCCTCTAATTTCATGGGTCTCTTCTCTTTAAAAAGTACTAGTTCCATCGAGAAGAAAAAAGCGGCTTAGGTTGTTTGTTAGAACTCATTTTCCGGTATGTGAAATTATTCGGTTTGTTCGGGCTCCATCCACATTTCTGTGTGAAATTTCCAATATCACTAATTTTGGAGTCGTTCAAATGTCAATAATACCACCTAGACCCAAATGAATCGATATTTCCTAATATAAAAATAAACGCTTTTTAATACGTATGTATTGTCAATGTCGATAAGAATATACGAATAATTTACGAGTACATAAACTCTTTCAATGAACTACAATCAACTTTTAAGTTTCATTTATTTGGTTCCAGCACTGGCATCAATCGAATATAAAATAATGGATATTTGCAGTGTTAACATTTTGCTAACCGAAAACCGAAGAATAAGACTTGATTTTCCCACTCCAGAATTACCGACCAATATGATCTTGAACATGCAGAAGTCACTGAAAGATAAATACAAAATATTTCATTCTAAAAGTTTTATTGTGAGAATATATATATATATATATATATATATATATATATATATATATATATATATATATATATATATATATATATATATATATATATATATATATATATATATATATATATATATATATTATAGGTTAACTCGTCTCTTTGTAAAGAATGTTTCTATTCTGATTACTCGCAGGCCTTCGTCTATTTAGTTTATTACGAATTATCAATAGAACAAACAACAGTTACCCTGATTTACCAGCGCATTATGCGATGACAGATTATGGTACATGTTGTTTGCAGTAGGACAAGACTTTATATGAGCAACTCCTTACATCACGACTCTGCTTCATGGCTACCTTCAATTTAAAACATTTGTTTTCCTTTCTTTTTTCACTCTAGTTGATGCGTAAGAACAAAGGTCAAGCAAAATTAAATCTATCTTTCCACATGATGCTGTGTACATTTTATCTGTAATCTACATCTTACTGATATATTTGTTTGCATACTGTGTGTGTTAGTCGCATAAATTGTCACTTTTGACCACCAAAAAAAATTATTAAATTAAAAATAATATTTACCACATCCATTCTTCTAACTAATGACTACTACTACAGCAACGACCGCTCCGGTGGCCTAGTGATTTGAGCGTCCGCTTCGGATGCGGGAGGTCTCGGGTTCGAACCCCAGCCGAGTCATACCAAAGACTTATAAAACGGTATTAACAGCTACCTCGCATCATGCCACCCTCTCTAAATCGGTGTAAATGAGCTTCATGCAACGAGCAAGACTGCATATTACTTTTGAACCCATCGCAGCCCCCAAGGGCTGCATTCAGAATCCGAGGCCTTAGTTGTTGTCCGATGAACTTGTAACCTGACAGCTAATTGGATCACCCTCTCTCATTGGTGCCTACTGACCAAGTTCAGGTTATAATAAAAACTCACTTACGAACACACAAATGAACACACTGACTGCCATGGATGATCGCAATAAGTCGATCAACATATGAAAGTAATCATAATAATGATAACTTACTAGTCCATAAAGCTGTATACAGGTAACATAAAACTTCAGATTTCAAAGTTTTAATGTATCCAGTATAGTACATCATGATGTGTACTCTTGCCACTCAACAACTACTGAATGACTGATTACTTTTGTAGTGTAACACACAGATTACTACCATATAACTTAATAAATTAACATATACTGATTAATACCATAAAGCCTGTCTTCTGGGCTAATTACATACCGATACTCCATATTGTTAGAGATCTAGTCACCTCATATTCTGTTAAATCTTGGCCTAAAGTAATCAATTTAAACACGACGTCAAGTTAAATATATATCTGTGTATAAGCAGATTTGACTTTGGCCTTTGAACTGATAAGCAACGATACGCATTGATGCATGGATAGTGGGTAAGGTTAAATAGAAGAGGTGATTTGTAACAAAGATATCATCATTGTACCCAATTCATCCATCACGGATTGATATCTATTTCAAACTGACAATGAATCAACGAAAATAATGCTTTGCTTATAGAGACGGAACATTATTTGGTGTTTGAAAAGGTACAAAGCAGCATTCAAATTATTAAGTTCGTTACGAGTTTGCATGATGTATGCATCAAGTGGTATAAGTCTTTTTGCTGTTATTTTGGGAGTGCATGAGAAGAAACATGTTTAGTATTCATTTTGCTTTGTTTCGGTTTGGAGCAACGTTATTTAAATGTATTGTACAGGCTTTCAAAGAAAGTCTATTATATAGCAAAAATTTGAAAAAACGATGGGATTTCAACATGTATTGATGCTAAGGCTAAACGAGACGATAAATGAAGTCACGAAAAATGTAATATCAGGTATCACGATACCAATTGTTTTTTCCATATACCTCAATGATAGACTGGTAACCACAACTGCGCAATCTAATAATGGTATTATTGTTGATGGTATTACGATACCAAATGTTTTTCCTTAGACCTCAATGCTAACGTTTTGTGAAATAAATATACTTTCTATCCTACCTCAGCATGTATGTCACACACTGTCATAGAGAACAATGTTATACTGTCAATTTGACAACGAAAAAACCAGGTACTACACTGCATTTAAGAAAGATAACTTTGCTGGAACTAGACTGGGGTAAGAGTTATATCTAGTCACAACAGACACATTTTCACCCATGTGTGCCACATTCAAAAACAAAAAAACATACAAAATATGATCTAGATATGAATTAACATAATCTCATATGTTGCCAAGAGTCTTAAATATTTGTAAGCCTAACAGAAAGTACAACTCTTATATAATATACCAATCACAGTTAGTCTTGTTGTTTATTTCTGAATGCAATGTTCCTACATCTTAGGCTCTGCCAACCTGGGTTTGTACAATTGGTACTGTTCTAACATGATCGTTACCGTGTTCAGCAAGCAAGTACAAGAATGATCGTTGATAAGACAGAAAGCCAAACTACTGAAAGTTGTTGTAAAGAAATGTACCGTAGTCGATGAAGATAAATCAGAACATGGTTACTTTAGAAGATTGCGTTTATACTACAGAACATGACGACGCTATAATTGTCAAATCTATATATGTTCCTTTGAATATTCTCCGTTTGGGGGGGGGGGTGTTTTGGATGCTTAACGTTGCTTTCACAAATGTTCAGCCATATCGCTACGATGTATGCAGTGTGGCTGTTTACAGTAATGTCTAGCACTGGGGAATCATGCCACAAACAAAGCATGATGTCCCACCCAGTCACACCAGGCCCACCAAGTCCCAACACTAACTCCTTAATGCTGAACGCCTAGCAGCTGTCAGTACCATTTTTATAAGTCTTTGGTATGACTCGGGCGTGGTTCGAACACGTGACCTTCCGCATCAGAGATGGACGCTCTAACCACTAGGCAACCGGAGCAGTATATGCCGTTTGAATTTATATATTTAATGGAAAATTATATTCTAACCGCTTGAGTGTCCCAGTGGTTAAAGCGTCTGGCTCGGAAGCAGGAGGTCGTGGTTTCGAACCACAGCCGAATCATACCAAAGACTTATAAAAATGGAACTAAAAGCTGCGTCGCTAGACGCTCAGCATTAAGAGGTAAGTGTTAGGACTGGTCGTCCTGGTGTCGACTGGTCGCCCTTGTGTCAGCTCCAAGCGAGTCAGCCGGTAGTACCATTTTTATAAGTCGTTGGTATGACTCGTCCGGAGTTCAAACCCGTGTTCTCTCTCATCTGAGACCGATGTTGTAACCTCTTAGGACACCGGAGCTATCAAAGTTCTAGTAAGTCAGAGCAATAATTAAACAATGTATATATCCACATACAACTCTAAATTGAAAGGGTAGACGGTGATCTATTTACACATCATCTGAATCAGACATAAGTTATAGGGTCTGATTGTTACAAATATGTGGCTCAATGACACCACAAATGACCTCAGCGAAATTCATTCGAATCTGCTAGATTCAAAATCTGTATTCATTGCTTTTCTCTTAGACTTTGATTTATATGATAATGCAATTACAATAAATTAAACTCAATATCAGCTTTAAATATAAGAATGAAGAGGAAACATATTTTCACGGTAGAAGTTAACGTATTTTGTTTTACCCAGGGAACACGTTTTACTTTCACGTTACGTAATTATAATTATTACAATGATGGGAAAGGCTATCTAATCAGAAAACATTAGCCTAATTTTGAACAATAATCGTGTTACAAATTTAGCTGATGATGTAAAATCATCTGACGCAGTTACATGTCAATTTGTACAAAAACGTGTTGATACACAAATACGCAATACGTTAGAGGATGAATAACTTGAAAGGGATAAAACAAATAACAAACCGAATTAAAAGTTGTAAATCAGAGTGTCGCAGAAACAGCTACTATAACGGAAGAGCTACATCAACAGGTTGACAACAGCAAGAAAGAGAGTTCAGATGGTCATTACACTTTTAGCCAGACCCTGACTAATGATTAAAAGCCTTGATGACTATAAGAAAAAGACCAGGAAAAAGAAAACATTTTGAACAAAAGCCTAACATTGAGACAGATTCATTAAAAAAATTATATAAAAACTATAACAGACTTTAATGAGATATAAGTTAATTTACAAGTAATTAAATATTTACGTCCATAATTCCTAGTAAAATTGGAAGCAAAAAATCACATACATAACCAAATATTTACGTTAAAAAGATAAATTAATGACACTTACATTAGATATATGAGATTGAACTATGACCTATGACTTATCTAATGTCTGACGCAACAATATCAAATTATAAATAATACAATTTTACAAACTTTCAAAAATGAACTAACTGATGGGGAAAAAGACGTTGATCGAAAAAATGCATAACAATAGGTAAAAGGAGGTATAGAATAAGTTTTTTTTAATGGAACCATTCATTTAAAGATAAAGTAGATGAAAAGACGTTTGCATTCAATGGAAGAATGAATACAGTTAAATCAGACACTATAGCATAGAGTTATTTTAAAGCAGACTTGAATGAACAAAAAAGGCATAATTAATACTGTAATAAATAATATAATTGATGACATTAATGACAAGTTAATACTATGATAAATACTATGATTGATGAAATTAATGACATGTGAATAATATGATAAATACTGTAATTGATGAAATTAATGACAGGTGAATACTATGATAAGTACTATAATTGATGAAATTAAAGACACGTGACTACTTTAATCAGCGCCGGTGCAAGGCATTTTGGTGCCCTAGGCGAGATCAGATATCTAGCGCCCCCTTCCCACTCACGCCCTCCCCCACTCGCCCATCATGAATAAAACCCAGCCCCCCTTAGCCCAGCGCCCTAGGCGATTGCCTAGTTCGCCTAGCGGAAGTGCCGGCCCTGACTTTAATAAATAATGTAATTGACGAAATTAAGACAGGTTATATGGGTCAGATGAATAACTTATACCTGGATAATTAGTTCGCTATGATTTTCGCATTGTACGAGGTAACATGATAGTGAAGAAAACAAACCATTTGAAAGTTAAAGTTTTGCAATATATATATATACGGTTTGCTGGATAGATGAATACTAATAAATAAAGTAGACCTCACACATTAGCGAGCCCGTATTGATTTTAATATACTCTTTTATGCTTTGCTGGATACATGTTGCGCAGACACCTTTCAGCTCATTTCATTCAAATAAAAAAAAATAGGCTTGTGTGTAATTTCCATGAACTTAAACAGTCAATTACTACAATCAAATTACTTTATCTTTTATTTGGTTAATGGTAAATAATAGCTGTGGTGCTTACTCGATGAAGTATGACAAAAAATAATTAATTGACGATGGTAAATACATTATTAAAGATTCGCATACATGTTTATCTTCTTTTTTAAATTAAAAAAAAACAAAACATTTTTGTTCATTAAAGGTCAATAGGGTGGGTCTATAACTTCCATATTACAAACCTGGAAGCAATATCAAAATATTTTACCATTATCAAAGGAGGAACCATTCTGATGGTTTAACATTCACCTTAAGTAATTATCTATTTTAGTTTTTTGGTCCAAATTGTACAAATATTGATATATTCAGACACGCTACTTACTGCCAGAGGCGTAGCTATGATATTTTGCGCCCGGGGATGAACTATAAAATTGGCGCTCCAGCGATCATGTGACCGATTTATTACCCTTGTTTACTTATTATAATGTAACGTTGTAAGCCTCATTTTGGCGCCCCTGTACCTTGGCGCCCGGGGACATATGTACCCCCCTGCACCCCCCTGGCTACGCCTCTGCTTACTGCTCGACATGGCCGTGATTGCGCCCGCTTAATATGCAAGCGAGGTCCTGCTAAACGGAATACTGTCCTCTCATTGGTTAAAAGAAAATGACGTTTTGTATTTATTTATAACTTATTTTCATTTGGCCAGTGAGAAGGTAGTATTCCATTCAGCGCGTTAATCTTGCATATTAAGCGAGCACGATCCGGGCCATGTCCAGCGGTAGCGTGGGAAAATGATTTGGCGTTCCTTAAAGGTATGATATTAAGTCAAACTTTTGATAGGGATACACAGTCGAATGCCTGAGCTTAAATATCGGTACCAAATTTATTAAGCTACGCAAAGCGTAGCTTGAAATATCAACGTGTAATCTTAAATAGGTAGCGCGAGCAAGGAGAAAAGTATCCTCTCTTGTAGTTATTATATAGTAAGTGGCGTAGCGACGATGGGGCATTCGCCCCGGGCGCCGGTGGCTTGGGGGCGCCAAATGGGGCCCAAAGTATCAACATAACTGCGCAACAGGGGCAGCCGGGGGCGCAAATGTGTGTGTTTTGCCCTGGGCCCGCAAATTTGGGTGTTTTGCCCTGGGAGCCAAATATCCTCGCTACGCCACTGTATATAGTATATAACAGATCAATTGTAAGCAACGATACGAGCCACTGTGTTACTGCCTAAAGAACAGCGCTATGTCAGTGTGTGGCGTGTTTTGATGTCGACTAAAATCGTAACGAAAGTCAAATCTTTAGGAATATTTTACACAACTGACAGCCAATAAGGACGTTTTACTACAAAGTAAAGTCATAATGTTTTAGTCAGACTTTACTATCTTTGATGTCTTCACTCAATTAAATTCAAATTCTCACCAAAGAAATGGGCCTGTTTTCAAGTTTCATTGGCCTACATTTCAGTTGGCTGGAATGCGATGGAAGCTGGGAATGCCGAAAGCGGGTTAAGTTGAAGTCTACTTCTTTAACGCACCGAATAAAAATATATTAATATTGAAGAAAGTGTTTAGATAGCTGAATTTCGTTCAAGACTCTTATCATCCTTTTTAACCGATTTCGGTATTCCCGTCTTTTTTTTGAGGGTGCATTCTCTTGGCTGATCTTTACAGACAATTTGGGGAGGCCCTCCTGCCCTAAATATATGTTTGCAATGTATATATATATATATATATATATATATATATATATATATATATATATATATATATATATATATATATATATATATATTTTTATTGTTTGTTTCTTTATTTTTTTATTTTATTTCTTTATTTTTCTATAAAGAAATTATATTTTTATTTTTTTATTTTATATTCTTTGTTTTTACAATTTTTTTCTTCTTCAAGAATTCTATTTTAAAAGTTATATATATATATATATATATATATATATATATATATATATATATATATATATATATATATATATATATTCATCATTCTCTTTAATTTTCTTCAAATTCAAATCTTTTGATGTTGGTTCTTTTTCTCTCTTTATTTTTTTCTCTCTATATCTATCTAACCGCTCCGGTGGCCTAGTGGTTAGAGCGTCCGCCCAGGAAGCGGGAGGTCGTCGGTTCGATCCCCGGCCGAGTCATACCAAAGACTTACAAAAATGGTACTAACAGCTGCCTCGCTTGACGCTCAGCATTAAGAGGTTAGTGTTAGGACTGGTCGGCCTGGTGTCAGGATAATGTGACTGGGTGAGACATCATGCTACATGTCTGCGGCATGATGTCTCAGTGCTCGACATCACTATAAACTGCCTCACTGCAGACATCGTAGCGATATGACTGAAAAATTGTTAAAGCTACGTTAAAAATCCTAATCAAACAAACAAACTCTCTATATCTTGTTAGGGTCACTGCTGTTTTCTCCATTTCTCAAATGGAAACTTCTTTTGCAGTCATCTTTTGTCAACTTATGTATATTGATATTACCAGTCATTATTATATTCTTCTATGCATTCGTCACAAGCCAGCATTTGTGTTTCCATCATCAACTCCTCTTCATGTCTTTTTTGTCTTCTTTTCTCCATCCTTCTTTTCTTTCTTTCCCACTAAAAATATATTCTGCGCTCATGTCTGATAACATTATTTCATTTAAAGTTTCCTCTCCGGGTGTTGTCATACTATCTAGTTTAGTCTGTTTTTGTTGGATTAATTTTTCTTGCTGTCTTTCTGGTTGGTCCCCTTTTTGCGGTTGTTTTGTTCCTGCCTGTTGTTGCTTTGGCTTTGGTTTCGGTTGTTTTTGCTGATGTGCCTGTTTCTCGTGTTGTATAGAAATTGTCAGATCATCTTTATTTTGTTGTCTTGGATTTTCTATCTGCACTCTGGTTTCGTTTGTGTTTTCCTTCTGGCGTTCTTCTTGTTTCATCTGCTCTTCTTGTTGATTTCTTGTCCCAACTTTTTGTGTGTTACTTTCTTTCCCCTGTTGCTTCTCCACCTGTGTTTTTTTTTTAATTTTAGTTATCACTCGCTGTTGCAGCTGATTTTCTTGTTGTTGTTTCCTTGTTTCCAGCAGGGTTTTTTGTGGGAAGATGCTTGGGATTTTCTCCTGACTTGAGTTATTTGGTTTTTTGGTAATTTCTTGGTTCCTCTATTGTGGGGTTTCATTTCTCAGTTGCTTGTTCGGCTCTTCCATCACATCGTCGGGTTGATTTTTATTTCCGTATTAAATTTAGGCCAACGGAACTTTAAATCATGTCACCCTGGCACAGAAGGTAATCGGTTTACTGAATCCGGAAGGAATTAACATACCACTTGATGTCGAGAATCTGACAGATCATTGACCCACTGTATCTTTGTCCTTCATCGGGATGTGAGATATACATCGGATAAAATAGATGTAGTGACCAGGTCATAAATAGTCGTATGGTCAGCAAGAAATACACCTGCAGACAAACAGAAAATAAAACGTAGATTCGAAGAAAATGATTTTTTTGTGTCTGATTCTCAGAAAAACATTAAGAACATCCAGATACATCTACATGTATAAGGCACTATTTTAAAATTGATCATTTTAAGGAATGGATTCTTGTAAATGTCAGGTATAATGCTTTCATAGTGCAATATAGGTAATAAAAATGGTACAATTGATCAAGAAGGTATAATAGAGTGTGTTACATGTGACTTTTAAATATTTAAAGGAAGAACAAATCACAAGAATTAAAATAAATAGAAACGATGTTAGATTGGTTGTTGAGGTATTTATATGATTTGCTAACTTTGTGCAAATAAGATTTATGAAACTAAACAATAAAACAAACCCTTTTTCTCTAGTACGAATTAAAATTATTTAATCTGTATCAAAATGATATTTATTCATATTTATACAATGTGCTTAATAGTATCAAGCATACACCTTTAGAATCCATGGATAAGCACTTTCCGTTCTGATTGATGTATATTTATTCTCTCTCTCTCTCTCTCTCTCTCTCTCTCTCTCTCTCTCTCTCTCTAACTTGCTCATTAGAAGTAAAAGAATGTACCAATAGAAAGAATAGTTTTTACACATTGTTTATTGCATGCTGGTATCAACAACATATATTTAGTTCAACGCTTGTAACATGAAGCACAAGAGCATTGCATCGACGACGTTGCATTAAAGATTAAATCAGTTACCCCTTATAGATACCGACTCCAACATTCAGAAGGTGAATGTACACTAATGAGATGTAAGCAAAGTGTTTTGAGAATTGTAATACCAAAAATACTAATTAACATGTAGAGAGCATAGCGTATTCTTACACTGGATCGAAAACTTCACAGTTATCTTTGAAGGGTTGGGGGATGCAATAAACGAATGACATAGATCAGAACGATAGAACAAATATTACGCGTGAATTATTTGCTTTGATTTGATATTGCGGGCGGAAATAAATGTATCAAGATCAACTTCACACGGATGTAAAGAAGGATTCATCTAAGCAAACACATAAGGGTTGTGTTTACCAAGCAAAAGATGAAATGCCATGTGGCAGCTGATAAGAGTCTATCAGTCTACAGTGCATCGATAGATCATCATATTTTGAGTGGCCTTCTTCAACCATTTCCTTACACTCAAGTATCGTGAAGACCCTGAATGAGTGGTTACCTTAAATCATCTAATCACAAAAAATGAAGACTGGGATGCAGATTTTAACAGCTACTGGAATATGCAAATATCTTAAAATTAAAATTCTAAATTTTTCGCACACGTCTGTTTTATATGACATAAAAGTGCGTTATGATACATCAACATGATCGATTGGGTATGTCATTGGTGGCAAATAAGTAATACGTTAGTATAGGCATCTCAATTATAACAATGATTGTCAGCCATAAAACATAAGTTGTACATTTGTAACACAAGTTTTGATTGGCTGAGAATGAAACCTCCATGTCAAACTCTAGCTCAGTTTCATTATTTCCCGCGTTGTCCACGTAAAGCAATGAAAAGACTAATAGACCGAAGTTTGTTGCGTTGACAGCTACAGTAGGTTTTCGAGAAAGAAGAAAAAAATCAGATACAGTAAACACATTAATAAACAAAATTAAATATCCTTTTCTCTTTAAGCTTTTTGCTCTAGTCCAGGGGTGCACAACCTCAAGCCGGCGAAAAAGTGTTCTGTCTGGCCCTCAGGACAAATTAAAACACTCAGAAATCTGGCCCGTGAACGTTAATTATATTAAAGAAACGTGTTTACTGCCCTCGAGTGGTCTTAGAAAATGCAATCTGACCCTTGGCCGAATGAGTTTTATGGTCCTGTATGGTCCCCTGCTCAAGTCTATTTGTTAGTCATGTAGACACTAATACAAATAATGGATGGAAAGGTTTCACAAATCTCCCAAGTCTTAGCTGCTAGTGTTTGTAATGTTTGCAAATGCGCCATTGACATGTTCTAAGGTAGATCAGCACAAAAACATAAACAAAAATAATTTCTTAAAACCTTGGATAATTTTGTCTGGTAAGTTTTAAGTAATTGAAAGATTGACAGCCTCTTTACCTTGTTCAGGTCTGTTACACGCTGTAACACGTCTAAGACGAGATTGAATGGATGGCATCAATAGATGAACAGCATCACTTTAGAGCAATAAGAATGTGCTGCCGTGCTGATGTCAGAAGACGCAGTGTCACTCACATTTGACTTCGTTTAACGTTGGGTATGTTAGATTACATATTTTCTATGTGGGATTTGTAAATTTAAAAAGCAATATAAAGTAATGGTATGTATGAACAAATTCTTAAGTTTTATCTACATTTACTGGCTTGATAACCGAAAGAAATGGTGATATGTTTTGGGCCATCCTTTTTATTCTCTCTCTCTCTCTCTCTCTCTCTCTCTCTCTCTCTCTCTCTCTCTCTCTCTCTTGGATGAGAGACAGGTATTACTAACATCAGTTAGTGAAGGTAATAGTGGTAGTTCAGTTACCAATTCATGTAGTGGGGGGTGGTCCTTTGCAATGCATTTTTGTTGATGCCAATTCATGTAGTGGGGGGAAGGGCCTTTTCAATGCATTTTTTGTTGATGCAAATTCATAGATCCTCCTCATTTGCTCAAAATCTGTACTGTTATTGCTTAGATATACAGCAAGGGATGATTTGGGATTTTTGTTCCAATTGTAATTCTGGCCACATCTTTCATGCATCGTTGGCTAATCATAATTTTGGGGTACTGTCTTTTTTTTAAACCATAAATGGAAGGGGGGGGGGAAGAGGTGCTTTCCAGTTATGGATCATTGTACAATGTAGCCCCGGGGAATTCCTAGATACAAAACGGAATTGATAGAAATTCAGCAGGCTGTCCAAACATTTATCTCACGCAGGCATCAGTGCGCTTACTTCATTTCTGACAACTTTTTTCCAGACATACTGACAGGCAAACCCCTAAGTATGTGCACAAATCGCTTCACCATCAGTTTCGGCTGATGGTAAGTGTGTGCAAAGAACGTTTTCCGCTTGACTTTTGAACGCCTTATTTGCCCCCCTCCCCATTTATAAATAACTTCATGATAAAAGGGGAGTTCTACAGTCTCGTATTTTCCATATGGTTAGAATTTCCTCACTGGTTATACTGGTTATTTAAAATGACCTTGTATATCTTAGGTAATTTTGAAACAACCTTTATTTTGGTGTATGATTGATGGCTGCAATATGGGTTAAAGCAGAGGTGGGCAAACTTTCCAGTGCAAGGGCCACATACACAAATTTGCAACTTTAGCGGGCCGCATAGTTCATTAAGTAAAATAATTAATATTTGAAATTGCAAAAACAAAAGGTTTTTCTAAATAACATAATAATTAATTTTCAGTTGTTAGTATGTTGTTAATATTTGAAAACTTGAACTTCAAAAGAAGCACGTTTATTTAATAAATAGAGTAACATAAACAGAGTCAGTGCGAATGATGCAGCTGATCATATTCATTGACCAGTTTGTCAAAATTTGGTGACAAGTTGCTCGTGCTGATCTTTAAAACTGAGTGAAGATTTTAATCTATGAGAAGCGACATGTTCTTTGACTTGTTGACTTCCATAATAGAGAAAGTCTGCTCACAAATGTAGGTTGATGCAAACAACACAAACATCTTTCAGGCAAGTTCATTCAGATTTTAAAACTTTCCTGGGTCTTGAGAAGCATAAAACTTAATCAAAGGATTCAAACGTTCTTCTTTAGGAGTTGTCTGCCTGTAAATCAATCAGTTCCATCTGCAGTTTTTCAGTGGCTGTTTCAATGTCACAAGCAAAGGGTGAGCTGAGCAGGTCAAACTGTTGTTCCATTGCCTTTAAATCGATAAACCTCCAGATAAATTCTTCTTTTAAAGCCGTGATCTGACAACTGTACTTGTCAGATAATGTTTGTTAAACAATCTGCGTCTTCAAAAGAGGAAAATGAGCGAAGTTCTGCTCATTCAGCTGCTTGGCAAAAGGTTTAAGCCATATTTGAAAGGATTTGACTTCCACGTAAAATTCATGAGCAAATACACTTTTTCTTGATGTTTAATGTTCAGCTCATTCAGTTTTTGCGTTATGTCCACAGCAAATGCAAAATCACACATCCATTCTTCACTCTGTATTTGTTTTGAAAAGTCACAAGATATATCTTTCATAGATAAAACATGAGAATCTCTGCTTTGAGGTTCCACACCCTCTTTAGTACTTTTCCCATTCTTAATCAGCGGACATTTGTGTGGTACAGCACATCAATGAAATCAGCTTCCATATCTTCCATCAGACTTCGGAACTGCCTGTGTTTCAGTCCCTTTGATCTTATTTCATTCACTGCACACACGACTGGATCCACAACATGCTTAAGATTTAAAGAAGAATTACAGAGGCTTTCTTGATGTATGATGCAGTGAAAGAACAGTACACTGTGTAGTGGGAAATCTTTAATTTTATAATTCATTTACTTCACAAGGCCAGAATGTTTACCTGTGAGTGAAGGAGCCCCATCAGTTGTAATACTTGCCAGTTTATCTAAGCTTAATCCAGATCTGATTAAACTGTTAATGACACTGTTGTACAAATCTTTCCCAGTACAAGTATCTTTGCGAGACTCCATATATAACAACTCATCTGTAATGTCAAAGTTTTCATCAATTCCTCTGATAAAAATAGGCAACTGTGCAGTATCCTGAAGATCAGTAATATCATCCAAAGCAATTGAAAACCACTAAAAACTATCACTGGCATTTAACAATTGTTCTTGAAGATTCACTGCAATTGCGTCTATGCGACTAACAATAGTTCTCCATGCTAATGATATGGCTTCTACGTTTAACTTGGCTTCAGGACACACAACACCGACAGCATCAATCATAAATCTTTAATAAATTCTGCTTCCGAAAATGGTTTGTTTTGCTTTGTGATTTTGTTGGCAAACACTAAACTTGCCTTTGTTCCATTCTTTTGTAAAGAAGAAGTTTTCACAAACACAGCTTGCTGTTGTTTCAGCTCTTTTTTTAGCAGATCAGTAGGTTTTTTTTGCAGTTCTTGATTTGATACATTTTTTTCAAAAGTTAGCGTGCTTACTTTGAAAGTGGCGTTTCAAATTGAACTCCTTGAAAACGGCAATTGTGTCTTGACAAATCAAACACACAGCTTTAACTCCAACATCAGTAAAGAAACACTTGTCAGTCCACTCCATGTTAAATGCACGGCATTCATCTTCAATTTTTCGCTTTCTAGATATCCCCGAACAACTCATTTTGGGTAAACTTTGGCATATAATAAAAGCATTTAAAATGTATAGATTGATACGGAACTGTCAATCCCGGTAAATTCTTCACTTCAAGAAGTTCGTGTTAACTGCGAGTCACTCGTCTGCCATGATGGATGCATACACTGTTCAAAAAATCTTTTTGGTGCGTAAGTGCACTTCTTCCGATGACACACTATGGCACGCCAAATCGTTCAAAATGGATGAGCTGGAGCAATCGTAGGGTGAGCTTGGAACGATCGTAGGGTGAACTGGAGCGATCGTAGGGTGAGCTTGGGGCGATGGTAGGATGAATTGGAGCAATGGTAGGGTGACCTGGAGCAGTCGTATGTTGAGCTTGGAGAGATCATAGGGTGAACTGGAGCAATTGTAGGGTGAGCTGGAGCAATCGTAGGGTGAGCTTGGAGCGATCGTAGGGTGAGCTTACACACACACACACACACACACACACACAAATATATATATATATATATATATATATATATATATATATATATATATATATATATATATATATATATATATATATATATATATATATATATATATATATATATAATTAAACAAAATAAGAACATACTGACACTTTGATTGGCATAAACTTTTAAAATAAATAATGTTAGAAGGTTCAAATGGTCCTAATTTTGCATTAAGCCTAACAATCAAACAGTGAAATAAAACTTGAGAAAAAAATATTCTTGTTAATGAAAACATGCATGTTTTTAGGATGCATATTGGTTTTAATTTTTCTTGCATTCCTCACGATGTGAAATCAAAGAATTGAGAATACTGATGGTTGATGAGTTTAAGTGAGACTAAATTATATCATTCTAATGGAGGACACTAAGTTTTAAATACAGCCTGATGGTAGAGTCTAAATTGCACACATTTTGATGGCATAGACCACGATACATACATTCTAAAGGAATAACACAATAGATTTACCTCAGCAAAGTTTAAAAGCAGGTCATCGCCAGTTTGTATTTCATGTTTTCATAGTATAAAATGTTTAGTTTCAGTAATAACAGAGCTACTTAATTGTCTTGACATTGTATATCCCAATGTTTTTTTTTTTCTATTCCCCATCCCACCTCCACCTCCTGATGGTCCACAAAACTATAACCCTATCACATGCAATCTTTGTACGAAGTTTTTGTGAATTTTCAACTGGCAGTTCAGAAGGAAATACATTTACAGGCAGATGGATGGTATATAAATATCTCCTGTTCAAGTGTAAGGATAACAAATATAGGTTTGGACTGCTATGTATTTAATTTTAAGAGTGGGGTACCTGACCAATTACACAAAATATCAGTAGGTGCCATATAATTAATTAACTTCCCTTCTTTCTGCTGTCTTGTAAAGCACATGCTAGGTATAGGTGTCACTAATCTGATGATATTACCCTTCTTTTTCACTATATTAAAAATATTCCATGGAATATATGCTTATATCATCAAGATCTTTGACATTTTTAATGATGAATATAATCCACACAATTATTGAGGTGATCAGTCTTCGGTTTCACTGATACCAAGATATTTAATTTTTATGGCAAACAAGATTTTTGTATATTAATGAGGTGATCTTGTATATGATCAAGCTTGATAAAGAGGACTATTTCATTAAGATCTTGATTTACTTTGATTATGAGTGAAATCCATGCGTATTATTTGATGTGGCCTTGAATCTGACTGACTAAACTTGTTACCAATCTAGCAGCTACATTTCTGATCAGATTTTAATCTAGGTTATATTTTAATCAAGATTATTAAATAGGTAAATATTATCAAGATGTTACACAAGTTTGTTCAGGATAAAGAGCCATAAATAGTAATGAAGTAATCATTTATCTGATTGACTTTAATGATCAAATTCTGGTTGGAGTTTGGTTCACCTTAAGCTTATATTATCTTTGTCAGACAAATTTATATTGTAAGTCAGATAAGCACATATTAATGACATACCTTGCATCAAATTGGCTGAGGCTGTTGACTTTCTTGATTCAGAGACCATATATGTCTGATCCAGTTCTATTAAACTCTGTAAATGGGTTGATATAAAAATAGGACATGGATGGCTTCAATAGTAAGCAGGAGTCTGTGCATATTATGTCATTATCTTTAGAACACATTTTTATGAGGATATGGTAAAGTAGGTAAAATTAAGATAATATGAAGTTTCTGAGAGTGTTCACCTAGGTTGTCTTCTTTCACAAACCTTCTTTGTGTAGTGGTCTCCTGTGAAGTCAGCAATATCAGTCAACCCACTTAGGCCTCTTGCTATTAATTTAGTTCAGATTTTTTGTCATCACAGTCTTTACAAGTTACGAGTTGTCGATTCAGTTAAAAATGTGAAAATTGAGTGGTATGTTGCAGACTAAAACAAGATACTGTCTTAAAAACAAAAGTTAAAAATAAGTTTCCTAGACAGCCCATATGGGTAAATAATGATCAAATAATATAGCTATCAAATGTGTGTGAATCCAGTTATGGATCATTTGTATTAATGTATTCACAATTACTTAGGGAATGGGCATGGTTATGGACTTGTAAAAAAAAGTCAAAATATACACAACTTTTTTTCTGATCAGACACGAGTTTACATTCTATTATGATGAGACCTTTTGAGAAATGTTGGTAGTTCGCCATAATAAACTTTATCAATGGAAAAGTTATCAGCAAGATAATGTCACTTTGTGTAGAATGTATTTAGACAGTTTATATTCAGGTAATCATGTTAACTAAGTTATCCAGTTATGCCTTTCAGGGTTAATATTACCCATTTTGAATATTTATCATGATGCCATTACGCCAACCCCCAGAAAAGACAAGGAAAGAAAAATGTATATTTTGTCATTTCACATTTTTTATCATTTGTCAGCCATTGTCTGTGCAGACATGAAAAGTTCAGTTATTACCATAATTGTAAGATGACGGTTACGTTACCTGTGTATTGCACTGCTTTGCAGTGACTTTTTGCTGCTCATTTTGACTTTTTACCAAGAAACTTCCAACAGGATGTTTATTATTTACATTTTGTTAAGGATTTCATGTAGAGTTAGAGTCTTTTTTATTTGAAATAAAAAATATAAATCTTATACAACTTTGGAGTTTCTTGTCTCATTGGGTACCAGATGGTGCTGCGGTAACACACACACTTTACACCCCTGGAGTTGTTAGTTTGATTAAGGTTTTGACACGTTACTGATTTGTAGTAACCAACCAAAACCTGATGTGTTCTTAGCAGTTCTACATCTTCTTCCAAATTCAAGACCGTGTCATGTATTTTCTAAATGATTTGAGGAAGACACTCAAGTTCATATCAAACTTTTAAAAAAATTAGATCATGGAACTTGAAGGATTGCTTTACTTTGATGTCTTCAATAACAGGCTAAATTTATTTCGCTTAGAATTTGCACTTTCAATATCTTGTTCAATTTCAGGTTTTTGCTGTTAAGCTTGAGTATTTTTTTCTTTAACAAAGTTTCTAGGATACTGGTGTTATCACATCAAAATCTGTATTCGACATTAAATAAATAAAGTTTAAATTGGTAATCTTAATGCACAATTAATATATTTAATTAATATGTATTCAAATCTACTGTGTCATCAAATTGGATGAGTTATTTGATTCAGATTTCCATTATCAATAATAAATTAGAAATAAAGTATGCAAATATAAAAAATTAAATTTATATTCATTGTAGAGGTGCAGTACGGCCAATGTAAAAGTGATTAGATCTTAAGTAGTTACTAATGGGAAACTCTAGACTTACAGGACATTCAAGTTAGTTTGTGACTTTTCTCAAACCATCGTTGTTCAAACAAATCCAATATGAAAGTCACAATGTGCTGTTTTAATATTTGTTTTCCCCCAAAATGTCGAAATCTTTACGCTACATACATTCTGGATTGAAAAGAAAGGCTGAGGGCGCTCTGACGAGTAAATGCTTAGCCCTGCAAGTAGGTGTCCCACTTGGATATTGTTTCACTTGTAGTAATACTTTAAATAATAGTATAACATTAATTTCTCTTCTAGTGTTTAAACTGTTAATACAGATCTATAATGTCGTATTCAGACAAGAAAATTTAATTTAATTTTAATATATATATATATATATATATATATATATATATATATATATATATATATATATATATATATATATATATATATATTACAAAGATTATTTAGAACAGGATGTTAATGATTAAAGGTCTGTAAAAGCATTATCTCTCGAGCTGTTTTATTCCTTAAGAATGAATGTAACTTGGTCTCTGCCATCAAATGTATGCAATTTAGACTCTACCATTAGACTGTATTTAAAACTTAGTGTCCTCCATCAGAATGATATAACTTTTAATTCAATCCAAGTGTCAGTACTTACTTTATTTAATTATATTTTCGACTGCTCCAAGCTCACCGTACGATTGCTCCAGCTCACCCTACGATCGCTCCAAGCTCACCCTACGATTGCTCCACTTCACCCTACCATTGCTCCAGTTCATCCTATGATCGCTCCAAGCTCACCCTACGATCGAAATGGCACAGACTTCATACAAAAATATTACGTACACTGTCTGGTTTTATATACTCACGGTGGTCAAAAGGAGAGGGAGAGAACATTCGGATTATTTAAAATTCTTTTTGTTTGAAAAGTTTCCTTCACATGATGTGGTTGTATGTGTATGTTTTGTTCTCTATGTAGTTTTATTATTGTGGTCAGTTTAACATATTCTGCTTTAAAAGTTGCAAGGTTTAGTGAAAGTCATCTGATCACGCTGAAAATATGAGCGTTTGTGAACCACCTTAAATCATGATGGATAGAGATTTGTGATTTTACGAGACTGACAGCAGACCAATCTCACTGCGCAAACTCTACTCAACAAGTATGTCGATAAGAGTGCGAGTTGCATCTGATTGGAGGAATTTGTTGTTATTTTTATGGAATCGCGTTGACTGCGGCATCTTACAGTAACACCGTTAATGAAAAGTGATGCATGTACTAACAGAAACTGTTCCAACAAGGAAAACAATGATTTCTATAAACGATATATCATCAGGTGCAATACATGAACACACAAATATTTGCTGAAACTGATCTACCCAAACGGCAAACATAAACAAGTGTAAAGTAATATTGGCCAAGCGGCACGCGTATACTGAAATCTATTTGATAGCCTCTTTTGGTTGGTCCATTGTTGCACGTCACATGTGACAATCCTTAAGAAAAAGGAATTTTGAAGATCTTTGCACAAGGCATGCGACGATGTTTTTGGACCGTTAATGGTAAAACTGACAGATAAACCAACCAATAACAGTTTTAGATTCAAGCTGAACTTATACAACCCTTGCTGACGAGTTCGAACCAAGGCCGAGTCATACCACAGACTTCTAACTGGGTAACAGCAGCGGCCTAACTAAGCGCTCAACATTAAGATGTTCGTGTTAGGACTGGTCGGCCTGGTGTCAGGATAATGTGACTGGGTGGGTCATAACTATAAGCTGTCACACTGCAGACATCGTAGGGATATTACTGAAACTTTTTTAAAGCTACGTTAAAAATCCAAATCACAAACACACACACACACACACACACACACACACACATACACACACACACACGTGCACGTAAGGTGTAACCAAATTATTTGAACGTAAAGACATATTTTACGAGAACATGACATTTCTTGAAAGAGTTTATATAAAATTAATCTCAGCAAATTCGAGCGCACAAGGCATCAGTCGAACGGAAATAAGTTATCAATGTTAACTTTTCACGGATGCAAATAAAGTTTCATCTAAAAAGAAAGCAAGAGTTGTGCGTTTGAGCGGCTGACCGAACGTTACGTGCAAATATAAATTAGTCTCAAGGTCAATGGTGCGAAATCCTGTTTGAAATGGCCTTCTTTTTATATTCGCACATAATCGAGTATCATGAAAACCCTAAATGAGTGTTTACTCTAAATCATCCAATCACAGGGGAATGCTGATCCGGAAGGATGCAGACTGTACCGGCAGCTAGCATATATAAATACGTGTTAGCTCGTATGTTGGTGAATCCACCTGAGCGATTAGTAAATTGGCGAAAATTGAGTTCTGCTTCCTATGAGGTAAGTCGATATTAGATTTAATTTAGATTGATTCTTTACTTTTGACTATTCCAAATTTTATTCTTTACATTTGACTATTCCAAATTTTATTCTTTACATTTGACTATTCCAAATTTTATTCTTTACATTTGACTATTCCAAATTTTATTTTTTACATTTGACTATTCCAAATTTTATTCTTTACATTTGACTATTCTAAATTTTATTCTTTACATTTGACTATTCTAAATTTTATTTTTTACATTTGACTATTCTAAATTTTATTTTTTACATTTGACTATTCTAAATTTTATTTTTTACATTTAACTATTCCAAATTTTATTCTTTACATTTGACTATTCTAAATTTTATTCTTTACATTTGACTATTCTAAATTTTATTTTTTACATTTAACTATTCTAAAATTTATTCTTTACATTTGACTATTCTAAATTTGATTCTTTACATTTGACTATTCCAAATTTTATTCTTTACATTTGACTATTCTAAATTTTATTCTTTACATTTGACTATTCTAAATTTTATTTTTTACATTTGACTATTCTAAATTTTATTTTTTACATTTGACTATTCCAAATTTTATTCTTTACATTTGACTATTCTAAATTTGATTCTTTACATTTGACTATTCTAAATTTTATTTTTTACATTTGACTATTCTAAATTTTCAATTTCGCACTACACATTAAGCTTATTAACACCGAATAATTTGCACTTCATATAAATGAATTCAAAGCAAATAACTCTGAATTATCGGTCGAAATAGAAAGAGAAAGACAATTCTGAAAAAGCAAAAGCGAATTGGAAATATGTAATGCAAGGATCTGCTTCGAAGACCTCCCTCTTTCTGGCCCTAGACACTCATTTTTACAAATTTCGTGCAAGAATGTTATATATGCTGGATGTCAAGATTTTGGATAGGTGAAGTTTGGATTCCAGTGATATATAAATTTTAAAAAAAAACTATATGTTTGATTTTAGTTTGTAGACGTTAGCGGATGTTATGCGTCTATATAATTCGACTGTAATATTCGACAGAGCTACAATAGAACAAAACAGAATGAAGTAATATTTCATCGTGTCCATTACAAAACGATTTCACAATAAACCCCAATTTATGCAACGTACTTTTGATTTTATTTACTCATGTCTTGGGACCTTTTTGATTCTTTTTCACAACAGATGAAGTACTTTCTTCTGATTTTGATATGTGTCTCCGCACTGGTATCTGCAAGAGATGCTTTTGACGTTGAACTTAAGAAATGTGCACTTCCTGCTGACCCGGGACCATGTAAAGCATGGATGCCAATGTTCTTCTACAATACTTCATCCTGTAAATGTGAGAGGCTTATTTACGGAGGCTGTCAAGGTAACGACAACCGATTCAGAAGCGAATCTGAATGCTACCGGCAGTGCAGCAAATACGATTGTCCGAAGTGTAATCTTACTGCTGAGAAAGGGCCTTGCAAAGCTAAGATACCAAGATTCTATTATAATGCCAAGACATGCAAATGTGAGCTCTTCTTTTACGGCGGTTGCGAAGGAAATGTCAATAATTATGAGTCATTGGAAGAGTGCATGTCCAGCTGTGGTCAAAGAGAATGTCAGGCATGCAGGTTACCGTCTGAAATTGGTCCTTGTAAAGCACACGAAATCCGATATTTCTTTAATTTCAAAACTTGCCTCTGTGAATCATTCGTCTGGGGAGGTTGCAAAGGAAATGAAAATAATTTTGGTTTTAAGAAAGAATGTCAGCGGGCCTGCAAGTCGTCTGGTTGTCCTGTCTGCTCACTTCCAGCGGATCCAGGTCCCTGTAAAGGTGCTTTGCCGAGATATTTTTTCAATTCTGGTACGAACAGGTGCGAGGAATTCATATATGGAGGATGCCAAGGCAACGCCAACCGCTTCATTAGTAAGGAAGATTGTGATAGAGAATGTAAGAGCATATGATTTTACAAACGTTTATTTCGGGCGGTTGTAGGAAGAAGAAATTAATTATAATTATTTAGTGGAACAATATATATCATGTATACTCATTTTTTATACAAATGAATTTGTGCTTTGAAACATGGTAGGAAACATAGGTAAAGAACAAAAACTGTATTTCTGTTTACTTTCTGCACCAAAAAAATCAGACAACTTTCCTCCCTCTCCATTAAAAGGGCATAAATAAAACTGATTGATGTTTTATAAATGTCTGATTTATACATTTTCCCATATCTTTCCTCCACTTATAAATCCTGAGTAATGCATTTAAGAAATTTGAAATACAATAAAATACTTCTGAATTTCTCTTTAAGCATTTAATAAATGTGCATACGTACATATTCTCCATATATCGATGCTGAAGTTTGCATATTCATGCTGTCTTTCTTTTGTTTTGGTGTAAAAAGATGTTTTTCCCTCCTGTTTTATTTTTATTTCGTCATATTATAGTGTTGTTGCAAATCAAAGCTTTTGTACACTGATATAACTCATTTGAGGTAAGGCCAAAGGAAACACTATCGTATCGTACCCTTGCCATGACAAGAATGGGTCACCGCAATGTATTTCTGGGAAAGGCATTTTGAGATGTTTGTCTCAGCAAGAAATGAACCTTCACGTCCTGATGTGCCGTTAACGCCAATCAATTACTCACAAACTCACTCATTTACCCACCCACCAACCCATTCACTCACCACACACTTACTAGTATTTATTAAAGTCATTCATATTGCAATAAAATACACACGTTTGCATGCCAGCAGAAATATTGGTAGATGTAGGCCTATACGTCAATTTAGTGTACCTAAGATATTATAGTATTTCAAATATAAGTAACTAATTTTTCTGCAATAATATTTCATTTAGTATTTATAAATTGTATTTGATTTTAATGAAGGAATATATCATGCTTTAGTTAATAAAACGGGAAACATAAACATACATAAAAAAATTAATCAATGTAACTGTGAATACGGTGAAATTCAGACACACCATAAATTTTAGTTATACTCTATGCAACAGTGCATTAACAGCTTCAAGCCATTACAGACCTCATTATAAACACTGAAGGCTCCATCAGAGTTTCACAAGTATTACAATTATTTGTCTTGGAATAGTAAACGGTAAATGAGCTAATTATTTAGAATGAAAATTGATACTTACGATGTCAAAGATCCTTGCATTACGATCTCATGAGAGCGACTAACATTTGTGATGTTATTCAGTTAGCACCTGTGACAAACTAAAAGCTGATTGGCTGTTTATCGAGTTGTTTCACCTTACAGTAAATAAGTGTATCGACTGAAGCAAACATTTAATTGCTGCATACCACATGAAAATGATTGGGGGAAAATAAACAAGTCAAAAAACAGGTTGAAAATTATTAATGTTTTAGTATTTAACTATTTGCAAACAATCTGAATCTTGGTCAAAATACTTTTGTTACACTCTTGCCAAGCGCTGAACAAACGGAAACCTAATATGTGCTCTATATTTCGTGTTCTCATGAGCTCTATATTTTCGTGTTCTTTTTTAAAATGCAGATTTATTGGAACAATTGCTACTGACAAAATAATTAAAACGGAGCCTCTGTTTGACCCAACCTTTTCGCAAATTTTCTTTAACAGTGAGCGAAAACTCTTCTTCCCACCCAAGCCCGATACTCTCATTTTCGGCCCCTATAGTAATCCAACAGCATCCATGAGCGAAATCTAAGGCATTTTTAATTCTTGGCAAGGCATCTGGCTGGTAGATCTAATCTTAAAATTCATATATGTTGCTTCGAGTATATCAGTGCTCTTTGAATTACCCCGATATAACCCAACAAAAAAAAAACACACCCATACATTCAAAATGATCTGAACATTTTGCAGTTGGAATGGTCAATGATTTGATGTCAGCCAATTAGAGCACAATAATTTACATTGAGAACTTTAAAGTCAAAACCTATACCTGAAAACAAATTCCATTGAAACGCTTTGCGTCTTATTTAAAGATCTCAACCAAATGATAATTCTGATATGGTAATGACGCTGGTTCCTAAGAGTGAAATTATACAAATTCATAATTTGTAAATCTGAGAGGGCTGTTTCTTTTTTTGTCTCATAATGTTACATGACTTAGGATCAAGTGTCAGAAGTTTTAGTTCTATCATAACTGAGCAAAAAGATTTCTTATAGCCTGGTCTTTGATCGGATTACAATGCATTAAATATCTATATTACTTAAATGCACTCCTAATGCAGCTTATGTTCATAAATGGTTTTTACCAAGCTTCTCCAGGATATCAATCCGTGTAAAGTCATTCGTCCAGACAATAGTCCCTGCCGACTACTGCGTGAAACGGCAGCCCGGTTTGTTTTTGCACCCACTCACATCCTCCAAGCACCCATTACCACGAGGCTTGATGAAGGCAAATGGTGCTCCGGTATTGAAGAAATTTGTCAGAGGAAATCCATTAAAGTATCGTCCCATTTCACTGTCTTCCTTCCCATCCAAGACCTAATGTTATGGCTCAATTCAGGTGAGCAATTAGACGCTCTGCCCTTTGAATTTCTCCAAGCCGTCAACGAGGTAACGCACCAACGACTCCAACTGAAACTTAAACAGTTATGGACTGAATGACAGTATCCTATCATGTGTTTGGGGCTTTATGTTATAGAGAATGCAGCAATTAATGCTTGGTAGCAAGACATCGACATCCTGAAGTTTTACGACACGTGTACCCAGATGTTTTGAGACCCTTAAATTTCTTGCTGAACATAGGTAACCTACCAATCTGTGTCCAGTCTTAGTCACTCTTCTTTGCTGATGACTATGTCTATTTTACGGGAATGTTAAATAAACCGGTGAATGTATGTCTCTCCCAAAGTATTTTGTCAACTTCCAACATTTGGCAGATGAATTAAATCCGGACAAGTGCGGTTTACTTTACATATCCAAACGCTAGAATCCCTTAAAGTACCACATTTCCATACGTAGTCTTGCTTTAGATTGATTTAATAACACCATGTATCTCAGAGTCTCCGTCAATAAATACACTGTCTTATAATTCACAATTACCAACATTCTAACCCCTCCGTTGTCTTTCTGATTCTAGACATCAGTGTGCGTTCACCAGAGGTCAAAGCAGCAGCTTACAAAACCTTCAAGTCCTTCGTTTGCCCATTTTTGTCAAATTTTTTAATGCGCCACTCCATTATCGGACCCATTTACTCAGCGCAACAATGAACAAAGTGTCAGTCTCTCTCTCTCTCTCTCTCTCTCTCTCTCTCTCTCTCTCTCTCTCTCTCTCTCTCTCTCTCTCTCTCACACACACACACACACACACAACAGACAGAAAGGTTACAGAGTTTGATAGAGAAGGAGAAAGTCGTAATTCTCCACAGCTATGTCTACTATTTAGCAGATATACCTGCCAGACCATTCTTGGTTCCTTCTGGAAGACACGCAAGAAAACATACCATAAAGTTCCACCAACGACCTTTTCTCCTGGTGCGATTATAATGTTTTTAAAAAAATACGTTGCCGCAGTCAATTCTGCAGGTCAGCTGCCTCAATGCATTTCGTCAATGCCTCATCACCTGTCCTTTGATTTAGTGATCATGCCAGTTTTGTACAAAATCATCTATTATACTGTGTATAAAATGAGTTGCCCGTGCTTCGCACATTTTGCAACTTTTACCGCAGTCCAGTCACGCTCATTGATCAGGTAGGATTTAAATGAGGAAGTAGAACAAGCAGAATGGAAACAAAATTTCAGATGAAATACAAATAAAAATAAATAAATATATAGAAACTAGAAATGTGGTTATCGAGCACAGATGCCGCACCAGAGTGTATCAAAACCTGTGAAAAGGGTGACAAACAAATAAAAAGAGTACCAACATGTGCCATATCGTATTCGTATAAAAATGCGATATAATTCCCTCTCATAATTATAAGAACACATTAAGTGTATGATTGCCCAGTCCAGAAGATCTCTATAAAATTTGATTATTTATAGCAGTCCTGTTAGTTTATGAGGACCATTGACAAAATTCTACATTGTTCGCAATCGACCTGTTATACCAATTGCATGTTTACGATAAAGCTTCTTATTCCGAAATGCACAAGTTTTAATGAACTTGTGAAAACAAGAAAGGACATTTGATAAATATCAAACTAATACAGTGTTTGTGAAGCAATTCATGAAAAGTTGCATATTTCCCATTCATAAATGATATACCGATAGATTTTTGTTTGTTTGTTTGATTAGGATTTTTAACGTTGCTTTAACAATTTTTCAGTCATATCGCTACCATGTCTGCAGTGAGGCAGTTTTATAGTGATGTCAAGCACTGGGGCATCATGCTGCAAACATGTAGCATGATATCCCACCCTGTCATATTATCCTGACACCAGGCCGACCAGTCATAACACTAACCTCTTAATGCTGAGTGTCATGCGAGGCAGATGTTAGAACCATTTTTGTAAGTCTTTGGTATGACTCGGCCGGGGATCAAACCCATGACCTCCCGCTTCTGCGGTGGACGCTCTAACCATTAGGCCACCGGAGCGGTAATATACCGGTAAAAACATGTTATTTAAAAAAAAAATTGTTGATGAACTTTAAATGTTTAAAATTAAATTTATTGCTTGGGTAAAATTGAATTGTCAGTCACGATACAAGTAATTCGCGTCGAATAAATGTAAAAGCTCTGAAATATATAGCTAATATTTAATATGTCATAATGTTTTCGTCACTGACTTAGCCATTTATCCTTGTGAATTTTAAAGCAAACATAAATTTATATAGACCGCGTAAAAATGGTATATTCCACTCGAATATTAATAGTAAAATATAGAACTGGTTTTTCTAATGATATACTATTATCATTTAATCAAACCCTTTTTAACGGTGAGCAAACATTTACCTAGATGCAATAGCAATTAGATAATATGGAATAAATATTAATGTTGGTATAACTTAGATACAATGTACCTTTTAATGGGTGGGGACAAAAAGAAAACAATGAAAAATGTTATGACAAAATTTCCATTAGACTGCTCGCCGAATTTAATACAAATAAAATCTCTCTCTCTCTCTCTCTCTCTCTCTCTCTCTCTCTCTCTCTCTCTCTCTCTCTCTCTCTCTCTCTCTCTCACACACACACACACACACACACACACAAACTGGGGTGTTACATACGGTTCATGCATGCGTTACTAATTTTTGCACTTTTCTGCGAAACAGTGCGTTGATCCACTTAAATAAATGTTCATACATGATGAGTATGATATTTATTTACGTAACGAATGTTAAATGACACATACGGTTGTTTTAGGGTTCGTGTTAGGAAAAAAACAACTAATACCGTTTAGTATGTACACATAGTAGGGTCCACATTTGGGGCACATGCCAAAAACATTTGAGAAATGAAAATGAAATTCAGAAAGATATAAATACATATACATTTATACTACCACATGCATATATAAAGAGACCGATGTATATGTGTTTTATATAATCAGTCGAAGAGATTGGTGGAGTGTTATGTTTTGTAACATTCAACAGATAATACATAGAATACAAAGTGAAAACGTGAAAAGAACTTACAGTATTGTGAATTAAATCTCAAATATGACAAAACGTCCTATAACAATTTCAAATCTATAAAGTCCTAACTGAATTCCAGTAGAGAGATTCCGATATTTAATGTGTTTCTGTACCAATGGTTTGGAGTGTGGCGATGTTGTAATAGTCTTTTGATGCATCGCATTACATAATATAAAATGTCCTTGTCTGAATTTAGTATGATTCCAAATAAATGTACCAGTCTAAGAATTTATTGAGCACTTTGTAAAACCATTTAATAATACTTTGAATAATTAAATCCACTGTCACGTTGCCCTACAAGCGATTGCGTAAGTCAGGGGAACAAAGAAATGGTTAGAAGCTATATGTATGTTAGTCTATAGCGGGTCCTCTTCATAATGGTACAAGAACCCAGTTTTGTTGGGCGTGAAAAGTCGCTTTAATCAAGACCAAAGGATCATTATAGGCGTTGTAAATCTCACCACGTTAACAGACGGCCTGGGGACGTTGTCTGTTAAGCTGAATAGAACAGGGTAGAATCGACATACAATCTTAACTGAGAGTTGATGTGGTCACCATTTCAATCCGAATTTAATTTATTATTTTCGAGCTAGGAACTTACTAATTGGCCAAACATTGTGTTGGATGGTTATAAAGCAATACACCGGTAAAACCACATGTAATTTGTCGTGGAAACTTAGGGAAGTCTAAGAAAGAAAAGCTTTGTAAAGGTCAGTTAGTTATTTGCTCGATTGTTGCAGAATATTACGACACTGTAATTGTAATTATGTGCAGTATGTATTTTTCATTACTAGAATCGTTAGTACTTAAAATTATCTTTGTAATGTTTATTTTACATGCGTATTTGAAAAATGAGCTATGATTATGTCAAGAATTATGTAGAGTGCTAGCTAGTGGTCAGAATTAATATTGTAATTCGCCATTCGGCTACTTCGTATTAAACTAGTACATTTATTTATGTGATATTTCTAGATTTTGCAACTGTTGAATTGACATGTAACTTTGTAAAATGGTTGCAGTGTGTAAAATTAGTTAATATGGATGTAAGGATATATCAGAGTATGGATAGTTGAATATTTGTATATACTTTATGGAAGTGTAATGTACAGAAATGCATCTGAATGTTGTGATATTTTTTCATTATAATGATATATATATATATATATATATATATATATATATATATATATATATATATATATATATATATATATATATATACTGATGTGACGCAATGTATTGATGTCTGTATGATAAGTAGTTGATACCGTGTTTTTATTACGACGTTGTTTACCATACAAGAACGTATGGGTATTTCGTTATGCACGAATGCGTGACCAAAAATATAACAGCCTTTAAAAAATATAACAGCCTTTATCTGATGATTGATTATTGGTTAGTGTGAAACGAGATGGCTAGCATCCTTGTCTTTCCACAGGGAGGTTTAGGGGAAAGACTGCCGGTATTGTTTAGTCCCGAGTCTCTAGGAGGGAGACGGAAAAAAGACTAGTAGTCGATTGTGAATCGAAGGCTGGTTGGAAAAGGAGACACGCAGAGGAAATTGGAGAAGGAGCAATCACGTAGGAGAAGGAGTTAGGAGGGAAGTAAGAAGGAGAGAAGGAATTGGCGGGATAAGACAGATACAGATGATTAGAAAATAAGGGTAATTGGAAAAACTAGCTCACACTATAAATCAAATGATGAATTATACTATCACTTGGTCAAAAGAAAGAAGAATGATTGTGGAATTATTATCATTTGAGTATTGAATTGTATTTTCACCTTTTTGTGTAATCAATACTTTAACTGTCTGCATTGCTGATTTTGGGCTCATAGCTTTAGATATCTCCCTATCAATAATTTAGCTTTCTTCAAAATCGAGCCAGGATATGACGTTCCCAACCATGACACACCTACCACAGTTCATGACACACCTACCACAGTATCGCATAACAAACCCGCACTGATTCTGCTCCAGATGCTAAATCAAGAATACGTTAAGTTTTCAAGAGGACAGGATTGTGTACTCCTCTACTAGACATAGGTTACGGCTAACTTTTTCTGGATATACTTTGTCAACTTAATGGACTTTTCCATTCCAGAAGTTTCTGGAATCCCCAACTTCTCAGCTCCTTCACAGTAAGCAGAGAGTGAACCTGCATCAGTACGAAGCTCTGTGTGTGTGTGTGTGTGTGTATGTGTATGTGTGTGTGTGTGTGTGTGTGTGTGTGTGTGTGTGTGTGTGTGTGCAATAATACTTCTTATCATTCAAAACAAACTCAATGTGCATGTGCAGGTAAAATATATTTGTTTATTTTAGAAATGGAGTTACAGTTAAATGATAATAATTTTCGAAATTCGAAGTTAACTCTCTCTCTCTCTCTCTCTCTCTCTCTCTCTCTCTCTCTCTCTCTCTCTCTCTCTCTCTCTCTCTCATTTGTAATATTTACATATAAAATCATTTAAAACGAACCGTACAATACGGAATACCTAAAAATACATCTCAATTAAAAATATCTACAAACAATACCATGATTATCACAGCATTTCCAAATAATCACATATTAACGTCTTTGATTTTTGGTATACAGTGAATGTTTTATTTAAACTGAATAGACAACTTAATATCACAAAATACCGAGTTGCTGTTTTAAAGGTGCTTTTTGTCGCTGTTGTTGTTTTTATAAATACCACTGTCAGCAAGATTACATATCTCTGACTTACTTAGACCATGCAAGATTTCCGTCAGTTTATCTGAACGTATCTTTGTTACCTTAAATCTTTTCAAGTACCGTAGTAACAGATTTTAACATAAGCTAACTACTCTGGGTATGCACTGTTTTACATACCGTTAATCCGGATGTGATGGTAAGCTTTATAAAATAGCCACTTGCATACCAGAGTACAGTATAATGAGTCCCATTCAAGCATTAGCACATTAGCACCTGTACATAAAGACCATCTCTTAGTTTTGTTTCGAGTAGTTCCTGGTCGGCCTTGATAGACTGTTCAGTAGTAATTCTTAGATGTAAGACATTTTTGTGGCCAGCAGACTTAGGACCCCAGATGTCCACTGACAGTCTAAATTGTCATAAAAACTGACCATTGTCACAGTTGTGCAAAGTTATTTGCAAGGTCCCAGCTGTGCAAAGTTGTTTCAGCTGTTTAGCAGCACGGTCCCTTGTCGGAAACCTTTGCAGTTTCGCCAATAGAAATGGTGGCATTGGGATTTGCTATCTGGAGTTTCATGACTTCTGCTTGCGTCTTGAGTTCTGCCGTCATTGTCATGAAGGTCTGTTCTACATTGGCTGCCGTCTTGGCACTGGTTTCCGTGTAAGCAAAGCCATACTGATCAGCGAAGGCCTGATTACGAATGGAAAGAGAAAGGTAGCTGATAACGTTTAATGACATCCGCTTCTTCGTGTCAAAGATGGAAATGACATAGTAAAGTTACGCAAATGTTAGTGCTTACAATATAAATGTCACATGAATACACGTTTAACAAAATCGGCAAAAATGTCAAAGAAAAATTTAGGCAAATCTAATAGAATCTGGTCTCAAAAGTTGTGTGGTTACAATCTGGTCTGAAAAGTATATTTTAATGCGTAGAACAATCTTCGTGAAGTTAGATTCTATACATGTAAGAATTATTTCCCTGGCAATATATTTAGGAATATTATCGTAAGAAAAGGTCATGTAAATAAGTTAGTAATAAATGTTAATCTGAAACAAAGGCAGTTATTTTTAAAGAATTATTTTCCTGTTTGTAAAATATAACAATGCATACAATCGGTATACATATCAAAATAATTACTTTAGCAGTCTTGTAGTCAATGACTCTCTTGCTGGTCAGATCAGCCTTATTACCAACAATCATTCGAATACACTTTTCATCTGCATACTTGTCTATCTCTTGTCTCCACGTCTTTAGATTCTCAAATGAAGTCTACAAAAAAATGAAACAAAAATTTTATATATATATATATATATATATATATATATATATATATATATATATATATATATATATATATATATATATATATATATACATGAGTGTTTGTCAATGTGTGTGTGTGTGTGTGTGTGTGTGTGTGTGTGTGTTCACGATGCTTCTCGTATTATCCAATAAGTTTTGAGTCAGCTTTGCTGTACACAAATGTTCAAGCATCCGTTAATGATTTATTAAGCAAATGGTTTACATCATCCAATTGGTCGATAAGTCAATATATTAACTGATGGAAAGATGGATGGAATAATTGGCTATAGTTTATACTAGATGAAAATCACAAGCAATAGGTTTTATTCACAATGTAAGTTTTATTCACAATGTAAGTAAACCCCTTTTAATGTTTAGCCTAATATCGAAAATGAAAGCATTATTTTATGATGTTCGGTTTGTCCCTTTGCATCTGTGTTATTGATGTGCCTTTGTATATATAATACGCTGGTTTATGTTTTCCATTTACACACACATCTCTCTCTCTCTCTCTCTCTCTCTCTCTCTCTCTCTCTCTCTCTCTCTCTCTCTCTCTCTCTCATAAATTTACCATATCCGTGACGTCATACACAAGGAGAATTCCGCTCGCCCCTCTGTAAAACTGAGTCGTGATAGTTTTAAATCTGTCCTGCCCGGCCGTGTCCCACTGTAAGTAAGCAAGCAAGCAAATAATAATAATAATAATAATAATAATAGTAGTAGTAGTAGTAGTAGTAGTAGTAGTAGTAGTAGTAGTAGTAGTAGTAGTAGTAGTAGTAGTAGTAGTAGTAGTAGTAGTAGTAGTAGTAGTAGTAGTAGTAGTAGTAGTAGTAGTAGTAGTAGTAGTAGTAGTAGTAGTAGTAGTAGTAGTAGTAGTAGTAGTAGTAGTAGTAGTAGTAGTAGTAGTAGTAGTAGTAGTAGTAGTAGTAGTAGTAGTAGTAGTAGTAGTAGTAGTAGTAGTAGTAGTAGTAGTAGTAGTAGTAGTAGTAGTAGTAGTAGTAGTAGTAGTAGTAGTAGTAGTAGTAGTAGTAGTAGTAGTAGTAGTAGTAGTAGTAGTAGTAGTAGTAGTAGTAGTAGTAGTAGTAGTAGTAGTAGTAGTAGTAGTAGTAGTAGTAGTAGTAGTAGTAGTAGTAGTAGTAGTAGTAGTAGTAGTAGTAGTAGTAGTAGTAGTAGTAGTAGTAGTAGTAGTAGTAGTAGTAGTAGTAGTAGTAGTAGTAGTAGTAGTAGTAGTAGTAGTAGTAGTAGTAGTAGTAGTAGTAGTAGTAGTAGTAGTAGTAGTAGTAGTAGTAGTAGTAGTAGTAGTAGTAGTAGTAGTAGTAGTAGTAGTAGTAGTAGTAGTAGTAGTAGTAGTAGTAGTAGTAGTAGTAGTAGTAGTAGTAGTAGTAGTAGTAGTAGTAGTAGTAGTAGTAGTAGTAGTAGTAGTAGTAGTAGTAGTAGTAGTAGTAGTAGTAGTAGTAGTAGTAGTAGTAGTAGTAGTAGTAGTAGTAGTAGTAGTAGTAGTAGTAGTAGTAGTAGTAGTAGTAGTAGTAGTAGTAGTAGTAGTAGTAGTAGTAGTAGTAGTAGTAGTAGTAGTAGTAGTAGTAGTAGTAGTAGTAGTAGTAGTAGTAGTAGTAGTAGTAGTAGTAGTAGTAGTAGTAGTAGTAGTAGTAGTAGTAGTAGTAGTAGTAGTAGTAGTAGTAGTAGTAGTAGTAGTAGTAGTAGTAGTAGTAGTAGTAGTAGTAGTAGTAGTAGTAGTAGTAGTAGTAGTAGTAGTAGTAGTAGTAGTAGTAGTAGTAGTAGTAGTAGTAGTAGTAGTAGTAGTAGTAGTAGTAGTAGTAGTAGTAGTAGTAGTAGTAGTAGTAGTAGTAGTAGTAGTAGTAGTAGTAGTAGTAGTAGTAGTAGTAGTAGTAGTAGTAGTAGTAGTAGTAGTAGTAGCAGCCGCACAGTTGTAAGGATAGCTGATTGGTGGGTGCCAGATTCACACATTGACAGCATTTGGTTTTTGAATAATATAATTTCATATAATCCTACACAGAGGTTCATTACAAGCATTAACAACAACATAGGAAATGCAGATACAGTAAACATTTGTTAAGATTACGGTGTAAACTTGCTATTTCTTTCTGTATCTCGTTACATTTTGTTATATTTATATTTAGTCCGCAAAGTAATTATGGGACGCCATCAAATAAATGGATTATTAGTAGAATAAACAACGAAAGCGGGTTATGATTTAGCAGTATTTAAAAAAATATTAGGACATAAGAATTTATTTCAGAAACCTTAAAAACTTCATTAAAATTTAATCAACATGATAACTAAGCCGGTTTGTCTACTATAATGTGTCTTGCAAAACGCTTCCATTATTATCAATTAATGTATAACGGCATTCCTAATTGCTCTCCTTAGCACGTGTTCGCTTGCTAGTTTGTTGCTGATGTTGTGTTGCTTTTTACTGTACATTACTAAACTTGATGTAATTGACATGAACTTTCATCTTTGCTATACTTTAGTGCTTCCTTCCTCGCACCGGGAAGCAATCCATCTGTCTTAATGCACACAAATATTCTCTCAGTCTCAAGGTCAGACTTCATGATCATTTTCTGACGAAGTTATATTACTGACATCTGGTAACATCCATATAATTGCTGCACCAGCATTTGATATCGTTATGTCCCTACATTCTAAATATTTCAATTTTGTTGCTTCGATTTAGACTAACTCTGTTTCGGTCAATTTTACATAGTCTTAAACTTGTGTGACTGTATTTTCAGGACTCTGTGTGTGTGTGTGTGTGTGTGTGTGTGTGTGTGTGTGTGTTTTCAATGCAGCCAAAGGTATTGATGATATCCTCCCTTAAATTTTAAATCGGGCTATCGATGTTTTCCTGAAAACTACGGTGTATAGTATTTAGGTAAATTAGCGCCAATCTGCAACAATTTTCCCATCTATCCTAACTCGGTAATATTGAATGCACCACTATATGACCACTATACGTCACTCTGTAAGGTGTCAAACACTTAGTCTTACTAAAATCAGATCTATATTGTCCTATGTGTAGATCTGACAGCGACCAAAAAGCAGTCATGTTCTGGTGACCTTTGAATTAGCCAAGTGAAATGCAGCTTTCAGAAAAAGTGACATTTATATAACATTTTAACAAATTGTGAAGAAAGGTTTTCGAAAAATTCCAAGTTAAAAAACAAAATCAGCGGTCCAGTTATGCGTTTCTCATAGACTGTATTCATTCTTCAGTGAGCATTTTTTGTACAAAACGAACACTCATAGAAATTACTTTATTTGATATTTTAATGGAAAGCGTCATAATAGATGTATCAGGTCTCATAGAAACAACATCCGTGCAGATGTCCATTACGAAGGTCAGACCTTCCGTGGCTAATATATCTACTTTAAACGTCTCCTAACAGAGAGATAGAGAGAGAGAGAGAGAGAGAGAGAGAGAGAGAGAGAGAGAGAGAGAGAGAGAGAGAGAGAGAACTTTTTTTTAGCTTACCATGTTAAGCTTTATAATTTTTCCATCCAGTTCGATAGTTCTTATTTTCTGAAAACAAGAGCAAACCTAGAATGAATACTAACAGGGCGAGTACGATACAATTTAGAGTAGAAGTTACATTCCAATTGTATTGTGTGTGTGTGTGTGATATATATATATATATATATATATATATATATATATATATATATATATATATATATATATATATATATATATATATATATATATATATATATATATATATATACGAAATATCAAAACATTATGATAGCGAGACAGACGATACGGTATGCAACCATTAAAAAACAGTCTAATGAAACTCGGAAGTCTGTATGTAAATATTTCATGTAAAATGTTTAATGTCCAGATTTTCCCGCATTGTTCAAATGCGTTTTAAACTTGTTGATTTTCTGGAGCCCATTGTTTGATATGGTTTATAACTACGTTTGTAAATAACTTCTAAAATTGTCAAAGTAATAAATCCATTTTTAGATGATAGATCGCTCCGCCTACCAATCACGTGGCATGACAACCTGTTAACCTCCGACAAACATCCAGTATTTGCCCCGAAATACGTTTCAGTTTGAGTGATATGTTTATTAAAAATGATATGTATTATTCTTAAAATTGTAAAATTACAAAGTTACATGAATTATTCTGCAGTACACAGTATTTATATGTGTACTTCAAGTTCGTCTAATAATATAGGCTATTATATATTAAATAAAACACTTATACGGTGTTTTATTTCAGTGAATAACAACAATCAATTTAAAAGCTGCTCGAGAACTTATTCATGAAAACAGAAATTCACTGGAAAAGATCATAATGTATTTACTAAATGATCTTATCCTTATTTATTTTATCTGGCTTGTGTTTATGCTGCCTTGAAAGTAAATTAATTAAAAATTAATAACAAATCCTAGATAATTACTGTTAAGAAATATAATGTTGTACATAATAATTTAAGCTTATACTGTGTTTACCAGAAGAAATTTTTATCATTGATGTATGTTGATGTAAACATGCAAATGCGTGCCTAATATAACAGACGATATTTATATGAAACCATTGTTTCGGTATTTCTTATTAATACATGTATATATACCCAGTCCCACTTCAGCCATCTGAGATAGTAAAGAATTACTTAATTGTTTGAACGATCGAGACGATAAGTTATTATTTTTGGAACAATCAAACATTAAAATGTAAATTTTCAAACTTTAAAGTAATGCAGTCTTGGGTTCACTCCATCCTAAACAAGAAAAAGAATATACATGAAAACCCACAAGTTACGGGGTAATCCACCCATATTCTAGAAACGTTTATTTTTACAAAGATTCTTTTTTCTCTCTTCAATCGACAATAAGAACGTTTTACATACATTTATTTTTTTTACATGTAATTGCCATCAATTGTTTCCATATTCAGCTGACCACAAAAAGAAGAAAGGAATAAATCTAATTCCTCCATTTAGACTATCTGCGTATCTACTGTCAGAGATACGAGGATCCCACTGACTTCTTTCACCTTTTTTGATGGAGAAATCAACAAATCATTGCATCAACTTATCATAATCAATTCATTTTTGTCATAAGCAACTTGTTGGAGGAAAATGGCAGACGAATGCAATGCCTGGAGGTGTGTCTAATCTATGTTCGCTGATTGGTTAATTGATCAGTATAGTATGATTGACAAGTGACGATAGGTCAATTGTTTAAAGGTACCACGTATGTCTAACAAGTGATTACTAAAGAACTGTAGAGATATTAATCCATAAACCAGTCTGCAGGAATTTACGTGTTTAAGATTTTTTGTTTTGTTTCTATCAGCCTGTTTATAATATTGCTTTTGCAAATTTAGAAGGTGAATGGGTGAGGAGAAGACGGTAAGATATAAATGCTAGTTCAGCAAGATTTTGGAAGAAAATTGCAGTCTGAAGATATAATCTGTCCAGTCTTCAGCATCTATGTTAATGATATAAACTATCGTCCTTTGTTTTTTTTCAGGATTTACTGAATTGTAGTTAATATTTATCATTGTATTTGCTTCTGATTGATATCGATACGATTATGAAGCAACAACAGAGACATTATGCCATTCACCCCTCAATGTATTTAAATACTGTAAATATGTATTGCTAAAACAAATACACATTTCATCGTGTACAAAATGGTATCAGAAAAGTAGTTTTGGTAAACGTCATTTTAAACAGGAGACAATCTTAGCAAAATTGAGTTTTCTTTTGTGAAAAGAGCCAACAAATTACGAGTCTCTCTCTCTCTCTCTCTCTCTCTCTCTCTCTCTCATATATATATATATATATATATATATATATATATATATATATATATATATATATATATATATATATATGGGCAATTCGATTTTCTCTGGCTAACATCACCAAAATTTCAGAATGACATAGGAACATATGGTCGTTGAAAGCTTTCTGACCTTATTTCACTTTATTTATTTGTTAATTCATGTATTATTATTTTTTGTAGATGTAAAGATCTATACATGTGTACTTACGAAATCTACACCGATGGTGCTGATGTATGTCTCAGAAAAAACGTCATCCTAAAAATAGAAAACACACTTTAGGAAAAGAATCATAACACCAATGAGGTTTCGAGGGAATGAAAGTGAAAGCACGTGGATGCGAATGACATCTGTCGATAATTTTACTTTTCATCCAGAGGATCATCAAACAAGTGAGCTGTCATATTGTGTATTGGGATGGAACTTATCGTCATAGTGTACGAGAATTAGAAAATAGATACGTTTGTTGAGTATATATAAGGCAACACAAAATGTTTCCACATCACGAAAAAATATTTCCTTATAGTAATTTTAAAAAATCGTAGACTTTCTTATAACTATGTTTTCAAACGGCACAAAAACGTTGATTTACATGTTATTTTTTCTTCATTCTGTTCCAATATGATTAACGGCTGCATTAATGTATCAATAAAATTTTTAAATAATTTTAGGACAGCGACCTTTATAACTTTAGCGCCTACAAATTGTGCTTCAATGTGTGTGTTTTATTAATTTTATCAAAGTAATGACTGTTTTCAAATAAAAGGAAAGATAATTTTTTATCTTCATTAAGACGTTTCTTTGTACACGAGAAGCATCATAGAACGATCATACCCAATAGATTTGTGAGGGTAACATGTTGAAATATTACAATATTTGAATAATTGTGGCTTAATTGCATGGCTTGCGATTCTTTATTTTGTTCATTTCTGCATTCAGACGTGAAGTTTTGACCTTGACAAGCATGCAGTCAAGTTCAGTTACAGATGATGTACCAGAATTTCTATAGTCACTTAATTTCGGTTTACAATCATCAATCATCAAAACCAGATTTCTCAATCGTCACTCAAACCTGACAATGGCCGTCTTAAGAGGTAGAGTTGATACTAAAACGGCTTTATTGCTATATTTAATCAATAATTTTCTTATTTCTAAAAACTTTCCATTCTTGTAGAATGTAAAATGCGATACTTGATAGGTGACAGAATATTGAGAACATGTTCGTGTAATTTCATTCATTAATAATTTGCAGGAACCACATGGACGAATAGTAATTTCTACAGTCTTGATACATCGAATTCTGTTCATCCTATGTGTATGTGTGAGAGAGAGAGAGAGAGAGAGAGGAGAGAGAGAGAGAGAGAGGAGAGAGAGAGAGAGAGAGAAGAAAAATCAAATCAGCCGTAATATGGAATTACATGTTTTAATAACCTAATGACATACATATTTCATTAAGGAAAACAAAAGTTGTCCCCAAGTGACGATACAGTGGTATAATTTCTTTCCCTATGGATATATTTCGGTATATCATCATGAATTTAATTAAACTACTAGACACATGTATGGGTTGTCCAAACTCGCACATTTGTACTGTTCTTATTTATTTACTTAATTTTGTTTTTAAATGTACAAATATGACCAATCAAAAGACAGCAAAAGCTTTATGTCAAAGTACAAGGTTTGAGTTAATTTTATATTTTTGTATAAAATTAAATATCAAAATCAGCACGTGTAAGGGTCATCAGCGACCGTTCTTCGAAGGTCGGTGGTTTTCTCCGTTTCATTATGTCCTCTAACTAAAGACCATGTTACGGCGTCGCCCAGCCGTCTATTTATCAAAGAATTTTACAACTATAATCAACATAAACTGACAGGAATACTGTATATCTATTTTATTAAATCATAACTTAACCCAATATTTTCAGCTAAATCATTATTTATAAGATTTGTAAAATGTTCTCACCGAAAATCGAAGGAGAAGACACGATTTTCCTACCCCTGCATCGCCCACCAGTATAATTTTAAATAGGAAATCACTGAAATGATAAGAAAATGCAAATAACTCAGTGGATACGACTCAAGGTGGTTAGTTTGCATCATCTACTTATTTGCTTATGTCACTATAACGTTTATGTTGTCGATATTGCCCCAAAAGACGACCCGACCCCCACCCCCACTCAACCAACACTTTTCTTGGAACCTTGAGCAACCCGTGCCCCCCCCCCCAAAAAAAAATAAGTACAACAACCGAAAAGTTTCCTAGAATAAAATTTCTTTACAGATAGATGGTTAAAAGTAAATTGTTTACATCCCGCAGATCTCTCGCCTACTTGTTTGCGTCCGATCACCCCCTACCCCTGCCTCCCTCAATATGTCTCGAACCGCGACCAGCTACGGCATACCTTTTCATACTCGTTACTCCGCTCATCCCCACCTCCCGACAGTGATGCAGTATTGTAATTGAAATTGTTTTCACATATGATCTTTGACCCCATCTCAGATATCACATGTGTGGTAAGAGAAGAATATCTCCATCTTGCACACGGTTGGCACCTGGGCAACGTAACTTAGTATTGTCGTGAATGCCCCCACCCCCTTACAAACGTTGGGATAATAATACTGCATTACTACACCTGAAATGAGGTTAGCACTTTTGTCACATAAGTTCAGTAGTTGCTAACTTTTTTGCTCGCGATCTATATGAAAGATTTCTGAGCCTCACGACCCCGTTTGCACATTATAAGTTTTGAAAACCTCCAAAAAATAATCACAATGACACCCCACCCACCCCGAACGTCCTGGCGACCTGTATTTGGGTCGCACCCCGGAGGTTGGAAACTACTGCCTTAATTTATAGTTAGAATCAGGCATGCCATTAATAATGCGTCTTCATGTAATACTGCGTCATTGGTATACCTTATACCTCTACTTGTCAGTAATGTATATTTTGACAAAACAGCAATAGTATAGACAACAGAGAACGACAATACTGCTTCATCTCCTCCTCCAGCTACTACTATATTTATTGACACTATCAGGTCACTAAAACTTTACAAAATTAACTCCAACAACAACAACAGCAATAATAATAATAATAATAATAATAATAATAATAATAATAATAATAATAATAATGTAAATTTAAAAAAAATAATCTTACTTATCCATAAATCTGTGTCCAGCTAACAGTGTTGTTGTTGTATCCATACTTGAATCTTTGAGTCCAGTCAAATAGAGGATAAACGAATGATTGAAATGTCCCCGAACATAATATCACCCTTTTATATACCTGTTTTACCCAACTCTGACTCATGAATGAGAACCACTGTAGACTTAACTTGGCGCCTTATATTAAAAATTCCCAAAGGTATATTTTTTTCATAAAATGGTTTGGAAATCTATTTACGTTGTTTAAATTTACGCAAGCAATTTGTGGACGATACAAATTCAGAAACGTCATCTTTTTCAATATAATTCAATGTAAGAAATTTGAAGCGGCACCGAAAAGTGGGGATATATGTCTCCGTATTAAAAAAGTTGTGCCATAACATATCCATATACGTGTAGCAAACTAGGTTGTAAACTGACTCAAGTACTTAAAATAGAACTCGTTATTTCTCACAGCTCAATTTTATTTATTGGTTTAAATTACTGATTTTATATCTTCAGTTAATTTTTTTTTTACATTTTAACAGAAGATAGAATATTGTTACAAGAAAAATTAACAAAGAGCATGCATGACTTGAATAGATTATTGTTGTTTTTATTTTATTTTATAGGAGACAAAAATACATTTAGAACGAATGTTACAAGTGTAGTTCGAGTTATTTCCCTTGCAATTTGAAATTATTCACAAGGAAGACACGCCTCTGTGAATGAATAAAAGTGACTAAGGAACTTCAAAATAGAAGTGATAATACATGTAAGAGTGGGTATGATCGCAAAAGTGGGAAAGAGTTAGGAAAACAACAACAAAAAAAATACTGTTTCTACTTTTATTAAGCTATGGCAACGTTTTCCAAGGTGGAGAAGATAGGTGCACGATGGCAGCAACAACGATACGAGCTCGGGAGTGGGGGAGGGGGGGGGGGGAGGGGGCAGTGTAATCAGAAACAATTGGGACGTTTCTTAGAGTAAGACTTCTTTACAGCTAGAATGCAGAAATGGGGGGGGGGGGGCTTCGACCATGAGCCTTAGTTATATGGTCTACCCCTACTTTAATACACCTCCCTCCCATCCCTAACACACACACACACACACACACACACACACACACACACACACACACACACACACGATATTCTTAGACCATTCCCCAGCTATTGATGTTAAGTATTGTTACAGCTGATACTACTGATACTGCTACCACTGATACTGCTGCTGAAAGCAATGATGGGGTTAACGATGTTGTTTTCCTGGATAATGGCTAAAATTAATGTAATTCATATTTGCAAGATCTTAGCTTATTCCTTGATGAAGTATATAAAAAAATGTCGCTAGGTGTTTATATTTTTAATCAATTTAGAAGTATGCAAATATGACATGACACCTGAGAATGCCTAAGATTTCTCATCTGCAAATCGAAGTTTAAAAAATGTTTTGTTCGAAATGCATCGGGAAATTTTTAAAAAATTCAATCTTAGCAAAGAATTGACATCATGACAGATCATTCAGACGAATAATTAAATTATAACATTGGTAACCATATATATAGGTGTAGATATTTCCTCTAATAGTGGAACTTTTTGTTTGGGGGGTTTGGGGGTTGGAGATCGTATTCATATAAGAGTTACATATTCAATTTTATCAGAATCTGTTAATAACTAACTATCTACTGCTTTCATACGGTCAGAAAACAGTTTTGATAGAGCCTGGAGACGCTAATTCTAAGCGACGTCATATTTTATTGTAATTAAGCACATACATTAAGAAACAGTCGTTTCCTTACCTTAACACGAAAAGGAAGTGATCATGCCGCGTACATATATTTGTGACGTGCATAGCGCGGAAACTTGTAACAAAATGTTACTTTTGCCTAAAATCATAAATTTGCGCACTGCATGCCGTCGAGGTTACTAATGAAAACTTCCTATCGAATAAACAGTGAGGTAGGAATGTTTTGAGAGGTCAGGGGCAGACGTTTGGTTGTACTAATTTTCATTTAAATATTATGTTGTGAAGTGGATACATATTTTTGGACAAAAAGGAATGGTGGATTATAAACATTTATGTTACCGTATTGTTAACTTTAAAAGCCATCCATACATGACTGATATATAGAAGCTGACTCTTGACAAATTGGAACAGGCACATCTTTTAACCATGCATAGCAAGTGTAAAAAAGATTTCATCAGATATTAATGGTAAAATGGCAGCCCCAGATTCATTTAATTTGTCAGATATACATCCAGGAAAACGAGAAGGATTGCTGAGAAATTTTCCGGACTGGGATAATTCGGAATCAAAAGTTTTAGATCACCTAGAATTGAAGAAAAATGTCTGAAGAAAATTATTCAGATCCAGATGGGCACCCGCATAGTGTTCTCATAGATGTCGCAAGCTATAGGACAAATGAGAGTGCCACTCTAAAAGCTTCCAAAGGACCAAAAGGAATTGGGTCTGTAGATCAGATTAGTAATGAGGTAAGAAAAAATGTCAGAAATTATGTATCATGTTTGTAAATTTTCTTAATGTGCCCGTGACTCTGTATCTAAAGGTGGGTGCATACTACTACTACTACTACTACTACTACTACTACTACTACTACTACTACTACTACTACTCTCTCTCTCTCTCTCTCTCTCTCTCTCTCTCTCTCTCTCTCTCTCTCTCTCTCTCTCTCTCTCTCTCTCTCGTTGGACGGATGAATGAATGAGGAATCTAGGGCTGAGAAGATACAAATGTGAATAATACTAGGGTATGAAGCCTTCCAACTAACAACATCTAACGAACATCGACCAGACACCGTTAATCTGAAAACAAAACACAACTACCCATAAGAGCGATCCACAGATGGAAGAATCTGAAGAACAGTTTTTTTTCCTACTAGACAATGATGTATATCACATCGCAGATGATACAACATATCCACTATCAAACGGCAACTGTAGATGAAAATGTTAAATTCTAGAGCGTTTCTATGGACAGCCCTGCTTTATACAAGTAATCTTAGAACGATCATCAGCATTGTAAGTTTGTGACGGATAGGAATAAAGGTAGGGCTAAAATATAGCTGTTCACCTACGGCAGATCTTTAAAATCAAAACCTAGATGTAAGTGTAGTGTACATGTCCTTAATATTTGTGGAACAGGACACCTTTTATTTATTCCTCTTCAGTAGTAGTTGCGGATGTGACATGATAGCAGAACAGCTTCCTGTGCTTAAAAGCATCTCTCTCTCTCTCTCTCTCTCTCTCTCTCTCTCTCTCTCTCTCTCTCTCTCTCTCTCTCTCTCTCTCTCTCTCTCTCTCTCAGTGAATGCAAGCAGCTTATTAAACAAAATATTCGCGTCCCTACGTATACACGTTAAAACTAAAGCCAGAAATAATAAAAAATGACTGGAGTGATCAGATTTTAAATATGAAAAATTTGAAAAAGCTATTTGCGTAATATATATATATATATATATATATATATATATATATATATATATATATATATATATATATATATATATATTTAACTTTCAAGCACGATGTTTGGTCAATTACTCTTAGCTCGAAAATACTAAATTGAATTCGGATTAAAATGGTGACCGGTGTGGTCACCATTTTAATCCGAATTCAATTTAGTATTTTCTCCATTCCGTTTTTCTATCGATTCTACCCTGTTCTATTCAACTTAACAGACAATGTACCCGGGTCGTCTGTCAGCGTGATACGATTTACGCCGCCTATAAGATGCTACACGTACAGCCATGAAGTTTAATGGATACATTCATCATCAAAACATATGTATCACTAATTACGAGAGTGGGATCTGTAACATTTGTTAGCATTTGGCTTCATCAACTACTTCATTAATATACCAGCGCAACTGTTCGTCCAAATATCTGAGACGAGTGGCAATAATCAGATTAAAGACGGTCTATATTTGTATCATGAAGAATTTTTTCCGCCCCTTCGCATGAGATTTTTTTCCCATAACTTTTATGAAATGATTTTGGCCAGTAAGTTCAGTCCATTATGAAGTGATGATGAGTGACGACAAAAGTTTTCTTCATCATACGCAGCTTACTGGCGGGCATTCTCAGATCGATAGAGAGATGAAAGATAGTTTGAGCCTCTCTTTTGCGGAGGTGTTACTACTCGCGATGATGATGTTATTTTACATCGTTGGGAAGCAGAGAAGTAATGAATTAGAACTATAAGGAAAAGGTAAAATATTCATCATAAATTTCAACAGAAAACTGCTTTTATTGAAATTATAAAATATTTGGTATATAAACTCACGTTCTGGATATTGAAATACGCATATATATGTGTTACATTCTGGATATATAAATGCATAAAAATTGACAGCATTCATTCAAGCTTACCAACTTCATACAAGTCAGGAATTTCTGACTTTTAAAATTAAATAACTGTTCCCGCACGGCTTATGGCATTGCTTACTATAACCAATGTCTGATTGAGGCCTTCCAGGGCCCTAAGCACTGAAAATACTATGGTGCACCTCCGACCACTAAGATATGTGAAGCTCTAAAAGAAGGGAAAAAAAGAAGCAATATTAACAGCTAAAAAGGTGAGAAAATATTAATGTTGTCATCATTCTAAATCAAGATACTCGTACATACAGATTGAAATGGTCATATACAATTCATTCAGTGTTATCATGAACGATTAATTTGAATTTTTTCTGGTGCCCCTGTTGGACTGGAGCCCTAAGCACGTGCTTTGTGTGGTTAAATGGTAATCCGGCACGGAATACAATTCTTTTAGGCGGACCATCATAAATCGCTTCCAAATATGGCCATGACTTCGGGTGATTAACTTAACCTATGCTGCATCGTTAAAAATTACAAGGTCCGTTTTCCGGCTTTTTATGAAAATTAAAGAACTGTAATAAAATATCTGTTTCCCATATATGGTCGACTGCCTGAGAACTTTAAGATCCCGTTTAACTTCATGTAGCACAGCCTTTCTAATACCAGTTCTTTAGATGTACACATGTCATCAAAGACAAATATTCTTTAGTAACGTCTTTCATGATGAGACTGATAAACGCCAGCCAAGAGAATTTGCTGATTAAGCAGAACTCTTCATGTCTAGATTTGTACAATATTGTTGATATTTCCCGAACATAAAACGCAAAAAAAATTATAATACACATTTGAATTATAATAGTAAAAATTTAATTGAATACAAATTCCTAAAATTCAATGCTAACACTTTTATCTTTTCACTATGTTCTACGTATACATCATAAGTATTCCATTACACAACTTATTATTATTATTATTATTATTATTATTATTTTTATTATTATTATTATTATTATTATTATTATTATTATTATTATTAACAGGACCTAATTCTTGCTGCCACACTTGTTCATGACGCACGTGCAGGCATTACAATGGAGTTCAGAACGGAGACAAAATATGTAAAGTACGTAAACAGGACACTAAAACGTTTTTGATAATCCCATTTGAGAAAAGGGAAGAGATTATTATTATTATTATTATTATTATTATTATTATTATCACCATTATTATTATTATTATTATTATTATTATTATTATTATTATTATTATTATTATTATTATTATTGGGAAGTTCCATAAGTTTTTAAAACTACCATTTTAAATCCTCTATTAATGAAACTGACACACCTTGTAACGATTTAAGGAATTACCGTCATGTTTCTAAGACCTCATCAGTGTTAAGAAAGTTAGAACAAGCTAATCTATCTCAACTTGATACTCATCTGAATTCAAATAATATTTTTCGCAAATTATAGTCTGCATATCACCCTTGCCATAACATTGAAAGCCCCCTTTGAGAGTGGTTAATGATCTTCTGTCTACTTTGGATAATGGAAAGATTACAGTCCTGTTCTTGTCTGCGGCATTTGACACAATATACCATTATATATTATTTCACCATCTCCAGTATGTGGTGTTTTAGTCTGATAAATCAACCACTCAAATCTGTGTTGATACTGATGGACGAAGTGCAAACCAAAAATCATTATCATGGGTGAGGGACTGATTTATCGGCCTAGTGGTGTTTATGATGCAAATTTACTATGGTTGATGTTCTACTTAACAAGACACAAGTTGTGTCCATCAATGGAAAATATTTCAGCCCAGTTAATTTATGCTTTGGTGTCCTACAAAGGCCAAGTTCTCTGCCTCGTTTTCTTCATTTTATACACTCATCCACTTTGAAGTGTTATAGATCAGCAATCGGTGTCTCGCCAACTCTTCACTGAGGATATTCAACTATACAAATCTAGCTACACAAAGTTGAGGCTATCATCCAAGGCACAGAGGTGCATTTCCGAAGTGAAGTCCTTACTGATGTGTAACAAGCTGCAGAAGAATGATGATAAAACTGGAGCCATCCTGTTCAAGATGTAAAGACTTACTTATTCACACCCGTTACCTCAAACAATAAGTATGAGGAATACAAGCAGTACAAAAGCTAGGCATCACTCTCAACATACTTTAACTACATAAACATGTAATGAGGATATGTAAGGCTGCATATCTATGGGGTGAAACACATCAGCTCCATTCGCAATTTCCCTTCTGTTGATGATACTAAAACAATTGTGTATATACCAAGCTTTCAAGACTGGACTATTGTAATTCATGTCTATCTGGTTCATCTCATTATCGACTAAAGAATTTTAAAAGGTTAAAAATATGGTTGCTCTGATCATCCTTAGAGACAAAGAACTGAGCAAACACATTCCTGCTCTGCAACCTTTATGGCTACTCATTTGAATCTAGCCGAATCAAACACAAAATCTGTTCATAATGCAATATTTTGTTGAGTGGCTCCAGTCGAATATACCTATCTGAACTCACCCATGTGTAGACCATATCTGGAAGCTTTCACTGCCCTTCCGACACCCATATTCTCATTCTTCCCACTATTAAAACCAATTAATACGGACAATGTTCTTTTGAGTACTGAAGCCTAATTACATGGAATGAATTTCCCATAGATCTTAGACACATTAATGCTGTGATCTCATCCAATAGTTCTTTTTTTTAAAACTCACCAATTTTGACTCTACCAACAGACCTAAAGACTTAATAATGTTTACTTCCTTGATTATTATCAGCATGTTTTTATTTTGTATATCGTGGTTTTTGTAATAAGGTCTTATATGTTTTTATGTGTTATCAAATATTGTAAAATGATTTGAACTTCTAAAGAATAAGTGCTGTATTGAGTTGATATTATAATATTATTATTATTATTATTATTATTATTATTATTATTATTATTATTATTATTATTATTAATTAATTAATTAATTAATTAATTAATTAATTAATTAATTTTATTGTGTTGAAGCTATTCATATGAATTAATAGAAACATCATTAATAAGTGGTCTTGATCAGACAGTTTTTTTTTCATTAACCAACTTCACATCTACATTTTTTCTTTCTTCTGTTTTAGCTATATATTAAAATCCGTGCATTTCTTTTTCAGGTCATACAACTTATACAAAATCCAAGTACTTAGAAGTGCCTTATTTTTAACAATCTTCATCAACTTGTCACTTGTTTTGTTCGAAAAACCAGCTGTTCCTGGCCTAGAATTGCCTGTTTGGGTATGGATGACTTAATTTCCTGTATCATTTATATTTTAACCTTATGCACTGGTAATATTATACTGATTTTATTTGCCATTCCCAAGCAAAACCATGCCTTTATGCACAGTGGTCATATGACTATATTACACTCATCTATTCTAGTCTGTTTCCAAAACTAGAGAAGCTGGTTGAACTGCATCAGGAATAGTTTTCAAATGCACCAATGGCCAGTTTATTGTTACTGCTCATTTTTGGTAAAATCGCTCAATGAAGCAGACAATATGTTCCCATGTCACAGATGTTTATTAAAAACATACTCTGAAATCTGCTGATACAATGCAAGGTTCACATGGATTTGTAGACTTCATTTTGAAAAAAGTCAATCCCAATTATGCTGAACAAAATTCATGGTATAATGGTACTACTTTGCAGATTCTTAAATCTCAGTCGCAGTTATGCAACTGATGATGTCTTGACTATGGTAGAAATTACACATCTAGATGTGTTAGACTATGGTAGAAAATTACACATCTAGATGTGTTAAACTATGGTAGAAATTACACATCTAGATATGTTAAACTATGGTAGAAATTACACATCTAGATGTGTCAAACTATGGTAGAAATTACACATCTAGATGTGTTAGCTTAGTTTTGATGTGTTGTATTTACTCAATCAGAATTATGCAACTGATGATGTCTTGACTATGGTAGAAATTACACATCTAGATGTGTTAGTGTAGTTTTGATGTGTTGTATTTACTCAATCAGAATTATGCAACTGATGATGTCTTGACTATGGTAGAAATTACACATCTAAATGTATTAGCTTAGTTTTGATTGCTTGTATTTTTTGGTGTATGAATTTGTGTCAATATGTTTTGTTAAATTATTATTAGTAATGAAGACCTTGTATTATCAGAAACCATTGATATATCCTTCATACTCATATAACGACTCCACTGTTTGTTTTGGATAAGAAAGAAAAGCATGTATATACAAATAAAAATAAAATAATTCAATTTGACTTCAAAAAAAGTATAAAACACCATCTCTTTGCTCTTTGTTTCAAAGTACAGGCAGTGTTGCAGATTTTAGAATCATGATGTCACCTTTCTGTCCAGCCATGTTAGCCCAAAACTAAGAGTAAGTTGTATAATGACCAAAGGATTCATCACAAAATGAAAATGACTTTTAAAAATAACATTGCTCATTGCTTTTGAATTTGGAATTGTTCATTGAAGTGCACATTTTGGAAACCATGGGCTAAACTGAACAGCATCACAATGTACCAGTACTCCAAATAAAATCACATTTAAAATTCATGAAATGAATGTCAATATAGTGAAACTGGTGTGATCTCCTTTTGAATGTTTTGTACAGATACTTATGGGCTAACTATAAATTCATCCATCAAGAAAATAGCTTGCTCTTACATGCATTGCTGAAACTAACAATGAACCTGATTGCACATGATTTGGCCAGTACTAAACTTAACATTGAGCTGATTGAAACATGCAAAGGTTACACCTATCTTTAAGAAAGGAGAAAAAGAGGATCCAGGAAATTAATACCAATATCAATTCTTCCTGTATTGTCAAAACTCTTTGAAAAGCATGTAGCCATTGAGGTCTATAAATATTTTGAAACATACTCTCTATTTCATAAAGTGCAATCAGGATTTAGAAAGTACCTCTCATGTCAAACAGAACTTACCAAATTAATTGATCTTTTACTAAAGGAAAGGGATAATGGACATATAACTGGGATTATTTTCCTTGACTTCAAGAAAGCCTTTAAACTTTTTGATCATGAAATTCTGCTGCAAAAGTTGAACTGTAACAGGTTTGACAATCCTTCTTTAAACTGGTTTAGATCATACCTAAACCAAAGGTCTCAACAAGTAAGCATTGGTAATATTAGCTCTCAAACTTGCACTATTCATCAGGAGTCCCTCAAGACTCAGTTTTGGGTCCTCTCCTCTTCCTTATCTATATCAATGATCTACCATTAAATAATGATGCAACCTTGTATACATCTAGTTCTGATACTGAAGTTATCCAAACAAGATTAAACTCAGACCTTATTAGAGTCCAAAACTGGGCACAACAAAATAGGATGGTAGTTAATGAAGGTAAAACAAAATGTATGATTTTGGGGACATCACAAAAGCTACACAAGTCAGGGAACCCAAAACTATCTCTTGCAATAAATAATCATCCATTAGAAAATGTCAAAGATGAATGGCTTGAAGTTGTGTCCATAGATGATAATTTATTATGGAATGACCATATTGATAAGCTTTGTAAAACACTGTCATTCAAAATTGCCCTTTTCAGCAGAATCAAGAAATATTTACCTATATATTCTTCCAACAATGGATTATTGTTCTAATGTATGGGGAAACTGTGCTAAATCTGAGCTTGACAGGATTTATAAACTTCAGAACTCAGAGGCACATGTAATGTTTAGATGCATCTGTTGATCATCCCTCAAAAGCATTATTTACAGAACTCAAATTGTTCACAATATATGACAGGATAGATTTTCACAAGGCAGTTCTTTTATATAAATGTCTACATGGAACTGCACCAGAGAATCTTCATGACTTATTTAGGCCTTTTTCAACACAATACCAGCTGAGATCATGGAAAATTCTAGTACCAAAAGCAATAACAGCAATTTAAAAAGAACTTCCTATATTCTGGTACAGTTCTATGGAACAAGCTTCCATGTACTATATGTAAAATCTGCTGAAAATATTTAAGAAGAGCTATCATGAACATGTATGTGTTTCTAATAGATAATAGAATTTAGTATTTTAATACTAAACATGTTAAAATAAACAGTAATTATTGCTATCTTCATATAATGTGCATTGTTATACTCTCCTTAAGAAGGCCTCAAGGGAGAATAGTCCTTGACTAATGAGTCACCCTCTATAAATAAAACATTATTATTATTATTATTATTATTATTATTATTATTATTCTTATTATTATTATCTGTCCAGCCTAAACTTAACACTACCAGACCCTGCCAGTCCTAAAGCTTACACAGAGCTGATTATATCTGATCTGTCCAGCCTAAACTTAACACTGCCTGACCCTGCCATTCCTAAAATGCACACAGAGCTGATTATACATGTACCTGATCTGTCCAGTCTAAACTTACCCTATCTAACCAGCCTAAACTTAACACTATGCAAATTCTGTCACTGAGTTAAGTAAACCTGATCTGGCCAGCCCCAAACCTAAATCTGAGTTAAGTAAACCTGATCTGGCCAGCCCCAAACCTAAATCTGAGTTAAGTAAACCTGATCTGGCCAGCCCCAAACCTAAATCTGAGTTAAGTAAACCTGATCTGGCCAGCCCCAAACCTAAATCTGAGTTAAGTAAACCTGATCTGGCCAGCCCCAAACCTAAATCTGAGTTAAGTAAACCTGATCTGGCCAGCCCCAAACCTAAATCTGAGCTTATTTTACCTGGACATAACACAAGTATGATTCATTGTATCACACTCACTCTAGTCATCTATCTCTAATAATTTATTTGCAGAAAAATATATTTCTGACAATATCAAATGATGAGTTACATAAAACTACATCCTTTCATTTGCACGAAGAACCCTTTCTATTGTATATTCTCAGATGACACTTACTGTGGAATGTGCCTGCCTCCTTTATTTTGCATTCAGAATTTGCCACCAGGCCCACTTCAGATTGTGGAATCATTTCTTTCGTGATTACAAGAATATAGTCATCATTATTGTTTTATTGGTAAGTAAACCATATATTCAAGATAGTTAAGATATGATGGTAAAATTGAAATATACGAGTACAATGAAAACTAAGTGTATAAAAAATACGGAATGAAGTGAAAATTAAGTGTATAAAAAATACGGAATGAAATGTCCCATTAAAAGATTACGGTAATATTATTACAAATTCGTATATGACTTTTCACTTATTGCCTTCTCATTAGGGAACTATTTTCCTGTATTGTTATATAGTGCTTGGAGTCAATATCAAGGTCACTATTCAATGTTGCAGAAAGACAGGTCCCAGGGGAGAAGGTTAAAAGATCTTTGCTGTGTTATATAATAGTGGGGATCCTGGGGGTCCGAGTGGTCAAAGCTTACAGCATGACTAAAGTAGCATTGATTATGGTTTTTTTGGCTGATATCGTCTCTATTTTTCTTTTATAGTTGACCCTGGTTGACATGTCCAGCTTCACTATCCAGATAATGCTGCAATACAATTTCAATCCAGTGCGATGGTCAAGGATGTTGAGACCTCTCTTTATTCTAAATTTTACAGATGGAAAAGAAGCAAGTATACAAATTATCATTAATTTGGGAGATATCTTAATTAGACTTCAATCGTAATACAGATCCTAATTTATCACAAAATATTTTGTTTTTCTCTTAATATTATTGTTTCTATAAAATGTAAATGAACTAAAAACAAAAATCTTTCATAGAGATTTTCAATATTTATTGCCATTGTTAAAATATTTCTTGTATAAAAATGCAAGCATATTTAAATATTTAATAGGACAATGGCAACAAATTTGACTGACTTATTTTATTATTGTCAAGCATTAGCTTTTATGTGTCAAATAATTACTTAAAACACAGTTTTAAAGATAATATGTTCATGTCCTTTCAATTATATTGATGACAGTGAACCATAGTAAATTTGTACACTTTTCCTTTTAGATTCGGCGAGCTTGGAGAAATATCCGTCGAACAGTTAAGGAGATACTTCATGCATTGTTTCTCCTAGTCTTCACAATTCTCTTGTTTGCCCTTGTAGCATTCAAGATTTTTCAGACCAGGTATGAGTAATACTTTTGGGCAATATACTACAGAAAAAAATATTATATTTCATATTTAATTTTATGTAGTTGTTTGTAACTTATCTGATATAGTAATTGCTAATTTTTCAAAGTTGTTATTTCTTTTCCTGTTAAAGGAAGCTGAGTTTCTAAGGTAACCATACCTCTGTACACTAAATACAAAATGTTTGTAAAAACTGCTTTTTCGAAATCTTTGTAAGCTACAATATTGACCAAAATTACATCAACAGATTTGTTACATAGATAGGTAGATAAATAGATTTGTGTTGTTGCAAAATCACAGATATAGATTATATAGGTAGAGAGTCTGATAGACACTTTGTTAAATAGATTTATAAATAGTCACAAGGTGACATAGGGATAAGATAGATATATTGATTTGTGCATTGTCATATATTATTAAATCATATTTGTTTCTCTAGACAGTTGTCTAGTTCATCACTTCACTTACATCAAAATAATTATTTTGCTTTGTTCAGTTCTTATTCCCTTCACCTGCATACAGTGTTTACCATTTCCATCCATACCTATCACATCCAGTGCTAATTTCATTTCCATTTAATAACTTAGAAGTACTGCATGAATTTTAACCAAATGTTCTATAAGGCTTTACATTATGAAGGTATAGGTCAGGTTTGATTTTTTGTAACATGACCCCTGTTTGATTTATATCCTTGAATTTTAGTCACATTTTATAGCAGAGCATCATTGTCTGTAAAACATAATTCTAATTTTTTTCATAAACACTGAACTAAATTGGTAAAGATATTTTCTAGAAGTTTGTATCTTGTTTTGGCAATAAAGTGTTTAAACCAGAACTCTTTTATTTTTATCCTGCAGGGATGATATTGTTTACCCTGATGGAAAGCCATATTTCAAAGAATATGCTGAAAGTTTCTGGGATCTTTATGTGTTACTTACCACAGCTAACAATCCAGATATAATGTAAGTATGACTTGTCTAGTTATTATTTATGGGAGAATGTAATACAAAAAGTTACGTCTGCATAAAAGAAATAATAATACAAATTATTCAGTCATTAAATCAGATAGAATGTCAGTCAGTTCTGTTTTCTTCCTTCCAACAGAGACAATTAATTACAGCCTCATTGAAATAGTGAGTGAAATAGTTTTATAACATAACTGTAGCCCAAAGTGTCATTATTAAATAAATCAATCATTTGAATCATTATTAAGATCAAGGATGCCGGCGTTAACAGGGTTAACACAAGTGTATTTATACATGAGGCAGCAGTTATTTGGCATTTAGTTCTATCATGTTAGTGTACAACCAAAACAAAAATCTCCAGAAAATATACTGTTATTGTTGTTGTTGTTAAAGGGTTTAATGCCATTTTTCAGCACAAGATAGGCTATACATGGCAGCCAGTATTAATGGTGCAGAAAAACCCGTGAAAACCCCAGAAAAACCCTGGAAAGAACCACCAACCTACGAGAAGCTACTGGCAAGCTTGTACACATACCCACATTGGCTGAGCCTGAGACTCAAACCCACACAGAGGTGAGATGGAAGTGATTCATAACTGTAAGTGTTTTAGACTATTCAGCCGCTCAGAATCCCCGAAAATATACTGTATATTTGTTCATATTGTTCATGTATATTTGTCTGCTTGTTAATATGCTTTACAGTATGTTAAACAATCTGAATATTGGTTAATATATTACAGTGTAATCATTGTGTTGAAATTTGTAATGAATTTTTAATTGTATCACATTATGGCTTTGGCTTGAATAAGTTTGATTTTCTTCTCCATCCAGTCAAAATATATTTTATTTTATTGTTATCCACCATTGTCAAGGGTTCATATACTAAACTGCAAGTCTATGCATTCTATACACTCATTCACACAAATCAAAACTTTGGTCTCATAACCAGACCAGGCCCAGAGATTACAAGTCATACACTTAGACTCAGTTTAAACTTCTCATCTTTGATTGGTTGATGTCAAATTGCTGACCAATCAGAAGTAAGAATTTGAGTTGAGTTTGAATTCGTAATCATGGGTCCTGGAGATCACACACTTCCTGCCTAATATTTTTTATCAACCAATTAAGAAAGACATCAATTTTTTTTAAAGTTTGTTTGATAGGAAAAGAATTTAATCTGAAATCCAGACCAGAAATTTGTTTTCTATAAGTTTTTTCTGGGGCTCACAAAATATTTGCAGTACAAATAATGAATTCAGACCAACATTACAGAAATGTTGATAATTGTTCTAATAAAAAAGATAAAATTATAAAATCGAAGCAGTTGTTGTATACTCACGGGTTTTTATAAATGTTTTTTGTTTGTTTACAGTAACCTAATACATGTATCACTATCTACATGCATTTTTTTTCTTCCTTACTAATACAGTTTCAAAACTCTGGTGTCTAATCTATCCAAACACACAGATGAACTAAAAAGTAGGACATTGTTCTTTGTGGATTATTTATCATCCAGCTATCTTTCTCCTCCCCTCCCCCATCTTTCTCAGGAGCAGATGTTGAGGTGGGGTGTTGGTTTAAGCTTATTTCGAGTTAGATGGTTGAAACACTTACAATGCAGGAACTTAGGTTCATCCCCTGAGTCTTCACTTGGGATTCCCGTACACTCATCCTTGTTTACATGTTGTTTGTTGTCACTATGTTACATTGTTCAACTGATAAGATTTATATTTTTATGATCACCTGATTATTTATTAAAAAAAAACAGCAGACTTTGATTCCAAAACCAACTCCTTCATAACAGTGGTTGAGTCCCTTCATATGATCTTTCAAATTTATTTCGTTCTTTTTTTCAGGATGCCTGCGTATGACAAGAGCAGTTGGTTCAGTATTCTATTTGCGGTTTATATCTTCATATGTTTATATCTTCTGCTGAACATATTCCTGGCTGTGACCTACAACAGTTACCGGGAAAACATGCGGGTGATTTATTCCTTACCTACATTCTTCCATTTAGCTTTAGAAATTAGTCTTTAGTATGTTTGGTGATTATGATGTCAAGTAAAAAATATAACATTAGTGTCAAAAAGGTAAAAATTTAAAATGCAAGCATTAAATGTAAGTTGAAAATGTTATCGCAAAATTAGATCCAAAGTGAAACTGGTTTGTATTTAAATGATATTTGACAAGTTATTGGACTGAACTGAATTTAAAATATGTTTACATCTTTTGGGGGTAATTTTGAGAATTTTGCTTTGTCATTGTTTATTCTCATGATCTTTGCAACTATACAAACTTCTTTATTAGGCAGTGGATTCTTTTTCAAGTCAATCCTATTACCATTCATTGATGATATTTTAAATGCCTGATATCAAAAGAGCTATTAAAACATGCCATGAAACAATAATACACACAAATTTTTCACAAACCCTATATCATTCCAACCTAATTTGTGAAATGTGCACACAGCTTATGCAAAAACAGGTAACATTGTCTGCTATTGGCCAACATTTCAACCACTTGACAATATTCATAGTTTAATTAGTTTAATAAGTGTCATAAAATTTATTCATACAATGTGAAAAGCATAATATCTTCCACATAATAATTTTTTAACAGCTAGATATCCTTCAAAGTGTAAAAGACAATCGATGTAAGCTCCAACAGGCATTTGATGTCCTTAAAGTCAACCGTGATGGACAAGACATGGTGACCTACCAAACCTGGTGTAAATTGATCCGATTGGCTGAACCCCAGATGACCACGGCCCAGATTGACCTGTTCATGCTGGTTCTGGATGACGATAAGAGTGGACATATTAGTATGATAGATGGACTCTCATTTGTTGTCCTTGATGGGAATGATTCTTACATTCTCCCTCAAAATAGCTTGTGTGTACTAATCAGTCTTCTTGAATCAGGTTCCAGTAATTTCATTAATGAGTGAACCTTTCTGTTTTATAGAACCAGTCTAAAAATCTTATAATTCATGCATGCTGTTTACCAACAGATAATAGTGAGTTCCACTCTGTCTCGTTAGTTCTAATAGTGCCAGTTTTAGTTCTCAGCTCAAATGATGGCATACATTTACATTATGGCTTTGTATTTTGCATTGAACTAAATACATTGTGATAATTTGTTTTGAAAATTGTGCAGTTGTATTTTTACTTGGATTTTCTGTGTGATTTGTCCTCACCAGAACTATGCAACAATCTGGTTTTTTTTTGACAATCAATGTTTCTGATACTAACCCAATAAAATTGCTAACGATGCCTCTCTCTGAATAACCCAGATAAGTTTCTATGTCACTATTTTGTCCATAATATTCAAATTGTACCATGTTCTGGAAAATCGTAAACAGTAATTGGCCTTTATTCACTTATTTTTATATTTTGATTGATTTCATAGATTAAATCATATCGTCTATGTTAGACAAATTTCATTTGTTATTCAAATCTACAGATTATATTAAATGGACCATAGACATTAATCTATTTAATTTTGCCAACAGGTAAAAAGGAGTTCATGAACGTAGCTAACCTTCTGAATGTGCCACTCAAACAAGTTGAAGAGAGAATGATTTGGATGGAGAGAAAGTTCCCCACTGTTTACTACTCTAGTGCAATTGAAATCTTACAGAACGTGATAAAATCAAGGTAAGTAAAATAAACTTGGACCAAAAACGAAAGAAAAATTCTTTCCAACCACCTTTTGTTCTGCTTTCTTGGTGCTTAAATATCACTTATGTAATTTTCTCAGTAACTTATTTGAGAGGAAAGAAGATGCCATTGTAAATTTACTTTCCAAATCCAAATGCCAAATTTATTAATAAAACTGATGTATCTGAGAAATTTCCTGGCATGTTTACATTGACACTGAATCATTAGTTTCCAGTTCACATGTGTCTTAAGTTACTCGTAAAAGTAACGCCTCTCATATATGTACATTTGACACATAATTTTTAATCACATAGAAACATGATAAATCTTTATTTCAAAATAGATAAATATACCTTATATGCAAGCTTGTTTACTGCATTCCAATATGTCTGTCTGGAATAAAGTCTTTCAGCTAACATGAAAGTACATGTATGTTGAATATTCAAATTTCATGCTTTTATACTTAAGTCTCTCCTGAATGTTTAAATGTTTGAATGCTTCCTTTGGAGACAGATTACACTCATACATTGTATACATAATTTCATTTTCCTTTCTTCAGTTCAGAACATGCATTTTGCCATAAATACTGTTGTCAAGTTTTCAAATTATTTTAATTTAAATGAAATTGTTTTGGTTTCAGATACTTGGAATACATCTTAAATATGATTATTGTTACTCATGTCATCCTGATAGCTCTTGATATCAAGCATGCTGATTGGCTCTTTCTTGGAATTTTTACACTGGAAATTGCTCTGAAAATATTTCTTCAAGGGCCCGTGGCATACTTTGAAGGTTTTGTTCACATGTAAGTGTTTGCATTGAATTGGATGTTACTCATATTTCCCAAAAATCCCATGTGCGGTAATGAGTTAACAGTAAATCAGTTAAATTAAAGCTAATAAGGTACTACTAATAAAATTAAAAAAACTTGCAAAATTAATTGTATAGAATAGAAAAGGAAACAGTTCATCTATCTATCTATCTATCTATCTATCTATCTATCTATCTATCTATTCACTCACACACACACACACACACACACACACACACACACACACATATATATATATATATATATATATATATATATATATATATATATATATATATATATATATATAATTGCAGTGAGTGCTTTTTTATACATACCTCCATCCCTTAGGGTAGCTCTTTATAACTGTGGTGCCTGAAAAGAAACCTGCAAGAGATGGGGATATGTATAAGAAGCATTCATAAGGACAGCAGCGTCGCTAGGGTTGGTGTCACCCAGTGCGGTAAACTCATAGTGTCACCCCTCCAGACTTCCACCATGGATTTCTTCTTCTAAAAATAAGTCCACAGTATAAAAATGACAAGAAACAAAACAAATTAATTGAAGGTCAGAAGGTAAAAGTATTTAAGAACTGTAACAACGTTAAGTTATAGTTATTTTTACATTAAACTTACTTTATTTAAAGTTTTCCTTTTGATGTCACCCCTCTGAGATGGTGTCACCCGGTGCGGTCCGCACCCCCTGCACCCCTCTAGTGACACCACTGCATAAGGCAGGACGGCATGATCATATATTGCCTGAGGGATGAGAAAATTTGCTATTTTCTTCACTTCTTGTGGGTTCAGTCAGATCTTGTAGGATTTCCAATATTTGTACAACTTTTCTCTGAACTCGATTATGAAGAATCGCCAGTACTACATTCGGATGTTTAATATACAAAAAAAAAAGAAGGTAGGATGGCATGATTGTACATGCATATTACCTGGAACCATGATATTAATATTAAGTCAGTAATGAGTCAGCAGTAATCCTTGTTCAACAGTTCCCAGTGTGGCTTTTAGAATTTGTTTTTCACTGATGACAACTGTGTGGTGAATACACCACTGCCTCATTAATTCGCGCTGTGATAACTCACGAACCCGCTTAATATGTGTGGTCAAGTGTGAATCCCATTTTTTAAATCAGAAAACACCCAAGAAATTGATCCCTATTTGTTTAACATGAACAAAATTGCAGTCAAAATTGGTTACGGAAAGTTTTAAATATAGCTGGTCTTATTGCCGAAAACGGCAGAGAGAATCAGGAAATTTTAATCAACATTATGAAATATCAAATTTAAAAATAGGTCAAACAAATTTTTACATTTTATTTCAAAATGACATTTCTATTACACTGCAGTTAACGATAATTAAGGCAATTTCGATAAATGAAAATGTCACTTACACCGAGTGGAGGCTTTAATAAATGAATATAAATTAAATGAAAAATTGTATCAATTGAAATTTGTGTTCTAGTTCTATCTTTTTGGTTTCATTAAGTGTAATAATCATAAATGTAACTTTTCTCTTGTAATTAAACATAAAATGTGTCAATCTACCATAACAGCTATGTCAGCATTCCTCTGAGAACCTAATTCAGTGCCGACCATGTTTGCGGAAGTATTTGTTGTATTGTTGCACTGAAATAAAAGTTGGCATTCTTTGTATTATCACGTTAATTATGTCTTTTTAATCAAATAAAGGAGGTGGAATAAAAGAAAAGTTAAAAGGCACAAAAATCCTACAGAGATAAAATCTAGTGGCCCCGGTCGTATGTCGGGTGAACTCGCTTCATTTGGTCAGTCGAACACTGTTTCAAATGCTATTGTGTATGTAACAAAAACTACCTTAAATTAACAGACTATTTCAAAACTGTGATCATAAATAGCAAGGCAGCAAAATGGCAGCAAAATGGATACATTGTAAAATAAAGAGTTATATTTCATAGATATGACCTATGGGAAGCTTCATATTTTCCTGCTACCAACATCTTACCATTTTATATTTAACTATTATGGTTTTTTATATTGCTGGTCGATATTAAACCTTTCTTATTTGTAAACATATAATGTATTGTATGGCGCTAAATAGCCTAAAAGTGCTGGTGTGCCATTAAAATTCAATCAATCAATCAATCAATCAATCAATCAATCATAGATATGACCATTGTGGGAAAGCGATGTTCAGAGAATTCTTGAACTGGAACTTAGAGAAATCCTCAAGGATGATAAGAAGTTTCATTATTACGTCCAATAAAATAGTAATAATAATAATGAGGACTTTGTATAGCGCCTAATCTTCAGAAGCTTTAAGCGCTCTACAACAGCTATAATGATATGACTACAATACAGAAAAACAAATGACAAAAACAATGAAATTGGAAAACATTTTTACAAAAATTACATTACATACATAAATAATGACATACTTGAATTCTGTACTAATTAAACGCTGATTTATCAATGTCACTTATATAGTGATAATGAATAATAATGATTTTAAAAAATGGAATGGAGTATCTGGTGGCATCCAATCGATGACAGAAATATTTTCAAGGTTTCTAACATCACATGGATAAGAAGACCCCACCCAGTCTGTTGAAAGATCCTCCAAGAGCGCATTCCCTGCAGACCCATTAGTTTGGTCCATCACTTTGAGTATGCCAATACTATTTGTCCTCAATGCCAACATCACAATCGACAGCAAAATACAGATGAGAGTTCTATAACTGCACATCCAAAAAGGTATACAGTTGAAGCTTCAACAGCGTCCTAACAAAACTTGTATTGTGATAAAACAAGGCCAAAATGCTCTTTAAGTACGCTGGTTGTGGATGAAAATTCACAGCAAGAGAATTTGAGGTAGTCGGGTTTCTCACTGAAAGCTCTTTGCTTGTGCAGCATTGTGTGAACCAAACTCATTAGTTTCAAACAGCTCAAGACCAAAGTAAATTACCTTCAGGTAATGCTGTACTGTAACAAAACCAAAACATATTTACCTTTATATATAATGCAATGACATTAATTAAGTATACAGTTCCTTGACACTAGAATATTCCTAATATTGATTACCGACTATTTTATTAATAATAATAATATTTATTTATTTATTTATTTATTTATTTATTTATTTATTTATTATTATTATTATTATTATTATTATTATTATTATTATTATTTTACACTGAAACTTTCTATTTCAACTCTGGTTCTTTTCTGTGCATTTTAGATTTGACTGTCTGATCACCATGCTGTCCTTTGCAGGCCACATATGGAATGAAATACAAATGGATAATAAATGTAAAAAAATTTAAATTTTAAAACAAATGTTAAATTTTATTTTTAATTATAACAAATAAGCTGTGAATGGTTTGAAAAGTGAAAGAACAGTAAAGTATCCATATATTTCAATATTGTGTTTTTTCTGTGAAATATCTAATCAAAGTTACTTGAAATTATATTTTTATAACCAATATCTATATTATAACCAATATCTAGTCTATTTTACAATAATTATGAATCTCCAATACAAAAATTGTCCTAGAAATGTACTATAAGCCCCTGCAGTAATGTTTATATATCTTTGTATGCCTCTTTGCGTCTCACCAGAGAAGTATATGTATTATAATAATATTTTTAAAAAATGTTTCTATGTCTTTTTGCACAGCACCAGAAATGTATGTATTTTTTTAATGGTATTTATTTTCTATACCTTTTTTACCAGCTGCAGAAATGTATGTATTTTGTAATGATGTTTATTTTCTATGCCTTTTATCAGCACCAGAGGAAAAATCAGCAATAACATTCATTCTTATGCTGCGGATTTTCAGAATATTCAAATTACTGCTTCATTTTAAAAGGTATGATCAATGAAATAACAGCAACAAAAACGAAAAACAATGGTTTTTATTCACATCATCTAACTTTGGAAAAGTTTTAGGAAAATAATTTGGAAGAAAGGGTTTCATATCTATGTTCAGTCAAGAACAATCTCTGTCCAAACAATTGTAATGATAACTTCTGATTGAATCCCTCCATTTCTCTGTAATACAATAACAGAATAAAATTAACAGTTTATAGTTATTTTAAACCAGTGCTTCCATCCTGCGGACCGCAGGCTGATTTTAAATGGCCTGCCAGAGCTCAAGGAATTTTTTATGCATTTATGTATATAAAAATAGTCAATGGCTTACTTTCATAATATATCTTCTTAACATGGTAAACAATTGTGAATTATTTGTATAGTCATTGCTTTTAAGTTTTCTGCTGCAGCCCTTGGCTTCAAGAAAACATATTAAGTGGAATAAAGTGGCCCATGGTGTCCAAATAGTAGGACACCAGTGTTTAAACTAAAATGAGTGCAACTGACAATTATGCAATTAATGATAAATTTTGTCTTACCATTTTATACAAACCTGTATGTTGCAAACTGCTAAATATTCTGCACATTTTATCCTGTTTATTTTTTTCTTTCTTATGTAACTTTCACATATGGAGTTGATATTATTTGTCTTGTTTGCATGTAGCTGACAAACTATGAATATTATGACAAGCTATGCATATTTGTCCAGAGACAGCATCAATTAACATGAATAAACTACTAATATGGTTTCAGCTTTAACATATTTACTAGAAGTCAACACAAATCACAAGTCAACAAAAGTTCCACATCAGTGTTGAGCCCATGTACAGTTATGGAGGTCCCAAGTTCTGGCTCTGCTATGTATTTTTCCCTGCTAGCCTTTGCAACAGTAGTGCAACTTTCCAACGATTAATGCAAGGCTTTTTAGATGAATATAATTTTGATCATCTTCACTTCTATTTGGATGACATTTTGGTATATTCTGCATCCACTGAAGAACATATCTTGAGACTGTAGTTTGTATTTAGTTTTATTCAAGAGCAGGATTAAAAGAATCACATGAAGCAAGACAGAAGTTACATTTCTTAGACATTGTTTTGTTGATAGATAGTGGAGTCACAGACTCAGACAAAATTAAAGCAGTCACAAATCGGGAGGAGGCACACGCAAATTGAACTCATGTCATTTCTTGAGCTTGATGGATGCTACATATTAGTCCACCGATTCACCCAGAATCCTCATTACAGGCAATGCTGACTGAGCAGGAAGAAGATAGGAAAAAGTAAAATTATTTGGAGAGAAGACAAATTGTCATTTTAAGAAAAGCGTACTCCACAACACGAAAGTGATGTAGAAAACTTAAAAGAGTCTTTTTGTTAATTCACTGGGATATTCTGACTTCACTGTACCATTTATCTGGGAGACAGCTGCAAGTTTTGAAGAACTTAGAACAATTATGTCACAGGATCAACCCAATTCATCACAACTGGCCAGTTCCTAAACACACATCCCCCTCAGTTTTCTCAATGTCAAAGCGAATATTTTTTTCTATTTTTGGAGGTCCCTCACCTGCTTGCTTCTAGTGCGGTCTATTTTTTAAGAACCCATTTTGAGCGAGTTATCGAAGGAGAGATGCACACAGATTTTTCGCGTACACGTGATGGTTGTTGAAACCAACCTTTCACATGTTGGACATTTTGAAAATAAATGTTATTTAAACAGAATAACGGACAACTTCATTAGAAAAACCATGTGATTGTAAATCGAGGATTCAATCATTAAACAGCCCAGTTCCTTCCCCCCCCCCACCCCCGTTTCCTAATAATAATACATTCTAAAGTTATTGCATGATTACAAGACTACAAGATTAACATGCACAATAAGTACTAGTGAAGTGTAGCTCTGACTTATTTACCCTAACAGTTATGAAAGCAAAATAAGTAGTAGCATTTAAAAAGAAAAATAGTTTTGTATGAATGAGGAAATGTGAAATATTTATATTTTTATGAATTACATTTAAATTATTGTACCCTTATTATTTTTAATGACTAATACATTTGTACAGTTGTCAAACTGGAATAATATTATATACTAACAAATGGCCATGTGCACTTTCTGGGCATTAGATAGAAATGTACTGCCATTTATTACATCAACAGTGACCTCCCATGCAAAAATGAACTTGATATATACATCAGTACAAATTAGGTATTCAAAATGAATAAATATATTTACTACTAAATTTCTTCCCTGCTTATAGATGATGCCCTCACTGACAATAAAATTAAACTGTAGGTTTACAGTACTGATGACCACTCCCGTTGCCTAGTAGTTAGAGCGTCCGCATCGGATGCTGGAGATCGAGGTTTCGATCCCCCGGCCGAGTCATACCAAAGACTTACAAAAATGGTGCTAACAGCTGCCTCGCTTGGCGTTCAGTATTAAGATGTTAGTGTAGGACTGGTCAGTCTGGTGTCAGGATAATGTGACTGTGTGGGACATCATGTTACATGTTTGCAGCATGATGCCCCAGTGCTGGATATCATAATACTCTGCCACACCGCAGGCATCATAGCGATATGACTGAAAAATTGTTTAAGCTACGTTAAAAATCCAAATCACATAGTAATGTTAAGTGTTGAGATATTTTACTGGTAGGTAAATAATTATAAAAATAGCTTTCTTTTGTTACAGTGAATGTGTAGAAATAATGCAAAATAGACTATTGTGGTTTTTTTTTGTATTTTAGTTCCATCTTGCCATCTAAGCTGCATTTTATAACTATATATATCACCTACAGAATAAAATTATAACTGAAGTGGGGCTGTGTTTTCGTTCTTCTTTTTCTCGACTTGTAACATATCGAAATTTCTATTGTGAATTGATATGCCAAAAGTGCTTAAATAAGCAGTTTTATCTCCAGTTATACCAATAATTTCTAATTTTTCAATCATATTTTCAGCTTTGACCTGATATTCAAAACAGCATCAAACGTCTTTGTATCGATAGTAACATACTGTGCCATACTTTTCGTAAGTGCTGTTTAAATATAGTTGAAATACATTAGACACTATCCGCCTTGCATACGGAACTTGTAAGAACCCTGGCCAAGTCATAACAAAGAAATAAAAATGGTACTTACAGCTCTCACTTGGCGCTCAGCGTCAAGAGTTTATTATTAGAACATTGTAGCGATATTACTAGAATTATTAAAGCTATGTTAAAAAATTTAAATCACACACATATAATTTTTTTAAAAAAATTAGAAATTCCTCGTGTTTGCTTAGATAATATTTTAAAGACATTGTAATATGAACTTAGTTATCTATGTTTGAAAACATCACTATATTGAATTACTTACTTGCATTTGCATCGTAATACTATTGAAAAAGATCAATAAAATAATCAATTCTCGTAAGAAATGAATTATTCTGTTTGATATTTTATTTCTAGTAAAACGTATTTTCAGCCAATGAATTCAACGTTTTAGAAATGGTTGTAAATCTATATGAATGTTTTTCAGAATAAAATGTAAAATCCCTAATGCATTTAGGACCTTGGTAATTTTTATGCTCAATACGAAACCGATCATTGTCTTTAGACTTCTAATAACGCATTCATAAGTTTTTGGTGAATTAAAAATGTGACACATACAATATATGAACTAATGGTATATATTTCAGATTGTTTTCTACATGTATGCCATTTTGGGCATGGAATTGTTTGGGGACTGCATTAGATATTACGGCTATAACACATCAGATCCTGATAAGCTGTTTTGTGGTAATCCAGCGCTAAATGGAAGCACTTTTTATGCGCTCCGATACTGTAAGAACAATTTTAATGATATATTTTCTTCATTCGTCATCTTAGCAGCACTGACAGTTGTAAATAACTGGCATGGTATCCTTTGAAATATCTACCACCATTGCTAGGATGATGTTGATACATTAACATTATTACATTTCTGTTTGAAATTGTTGTAACTTTTACAGCTGTTGCATTTCATTTATGCAAAAAAGATATTTTAAAAATCATGACATTGAAATTAATATGCAGCTTCAACTACATTATATTTAAAAAGTCAAATTAAATCCTCAAGGTTCTTCTGAAGTTTAATTTCATTAGCAATCATGAACATGGAAACACTGTATATTCCTAAGGTATTTTTGTTGGAAATATTTTTTAAAAATATGCATTTTTATTTATAGATTTTGTATGGATGATCATTGCATTACAGAAACAATAAGCCGTTAATTAGAATGTTTGTTGGAATTGAAAGACCGTTATAGTCAGGACAATAATGTCCCGTAAACACAGAAAATATTTGTAATAAGATAAACATATATTTATTGGCATTTTATATTAAATAAAACAAGATTTTCTGTTCATGCATAGAGTATGTATGACTCAAATCAAATGTTTTACCACTGTTTAAATACGGAGATGAACAAAAGTGCTTTATTTTTAATATGCAGTCTTAAAACAAATATATTCAATTTCTGTAATTGTCTTTTTTTATTGAAATCTATTGGTAGTAATCATGGTTGTTGATAAGTATATTTCACAAATTATTTTGATAAACACCTTGGGCACAAGGCATTCAGACATATAAAATAGACAACTGAAAATTGTCTCCTTAACAATGCCAGTTATTGCTGAGGGATTTGTGTTGGTTACAAGCAAAGCGGCAAGGTTGTATTTCATCTCATTCCATGTGGTAACCGTAGTTCTTGTGTTAAAGTAAGTTAATTCGGTTGGATGACTCATAAAATTGCTGCAATTAATTAATTATTCTTGCAATTTGTTTTGAAAACTAGAATTCTAGAAAGCCAAAGTCTGGTTTGTGATCCATGATTTTTTAAAGCAGCTTTCAATACAAGTAAATGGACAAAAAATGAAATAATATTAATGAAATACACAGAGTACGACAGAAAGAAAGTATATTTTCTTCGATTTGTATCAACACCATGAAGTGTGTATGGCTTGCTACTATTTAAGAGATTATATATTTGGAGTATGAACGCCCACCCTTAAAGTCATACATTCACACCACCAGCAAGATCAAAATGAGAAAATCGCAATTTTAATAATTATTTTTGCATTGTAACTATACATATAGTGTTTAGCATGTGAAAAATAAAAAAGATAAATTAACTGATTAAAAAATTATTATTATTATTATTATTATTATTAGTAGTAGTAGTAGTAGTAGTAGTAGTAGTAGTAGTAGCATTAAAAGACTATATTAATATCAGTTACATTACCATTGCTTTTTTTTTCTCAGCGTTATCACTGCCTTTATTTTGGATATGTTTATCATGGAGCTGTACATTCAGAAAGTGGGAAAGCTTGATAGTGTTGTAGAGGCTAAGATTAAAGAACTTGGATTAGGTGTGGAAGAAAATACGTACGTTTTATATTGTACCCTAATCACTTTCCTCTAATTATGATTTGTTTGCAAATTCAAAAATTTTATTAACAGAAACAATGAGAGGTTAACTTACCGGAAAACATACTCTGTTGTTGATATTTCAAACCTTAATTGACAAATTACATGCCTTGTCATTCTACTTCAAGTCTATCTCAAAATTAAATTACATGGATAGAAATTTATATTCATATTATTCTCTGAAATTTAAGGGTCACAGCAGAATGACAGTAAAATGTACCAATCATTATCCGTCATTTTCATGCCAGAACTTGTTTGAAGATTTCTTTGTTGATTCTTGACCAAAGGTTAACTTGAGACATCATCCTCAGTACATGGATTTACTAAACTATGGAATCACGAAAACACATTAAACTGAATCAAATAATCAGTCTAATACCACCAGCATGTGGTTACAACATAGAATCATCAAACAACGCACCAAATGTACAATGAAAATGATTGTATCGTTGAATCTCAGCACCAACCTAATATATTGATATATTTCCTTGTCCGGTTCATTTCTAGTGGCATGGAAATTTCGAGCCCACTGTCTCAACAAGAATGCAATGCACTCCACAGCTTGCAAGGTTCAGGGACGCTAACAAGGTTACAAAATGAAAGGATCTCTGTGAAATCCAAGAAGAAACATAACATAACTCTTCGTAGAAGCCGTCGACGAAGCACCAGAAACACCAGAACAAGTGTGCATTTACCAACCTTGTCACGGTATGATGGCACCCGTTTTGTCCTCCGTGAGAAAGGTATTTTCTAAATTGTCTTTGTCATTTTTTATATACAGTCCTACCCGTTTATGTTGACATCCTCGGGCTCGAGGAATTATTATCGACATAGGCGGATGTCGAGATAAGTGTTAAGGGGGGATGAGGCCTGAAAAAAGATAAAAGTTAAAATTCGTCAGCAAAGGATGACCTCTCGTCAGAGAGTAGCATTTACTCTTTGAGAAAACAATGGAACTTTTGAGTACATGAAGACAGAATCAGTGTGAAATACACTTGTATATTGACAAATTACATTTTGGTTACAATTGTGTAGTAAAATCCAACTTAAAATATTGCATTGATCCAGTGGCGTAGCGGGGGGGGGGGGCAGGTCATTCGCCTTGTGCGCCGGTGGCTAGAGGGCGCCAAATGGGCACCCAAATCGGCTATGTGCAATCTCCAGATGACATAATTAACATAATTAATTTTTTTGGGATATTAATTTTTCTAAATAGGCTAATGTTGTTTTATAGGGAATTTAGCCTAGGCTATACATTTATCTAGCAATTATATTGTAATAGTTTAATAATTATATTATGACTGATAATGATTATGTTTCGTTTTGTAAACAAGGTACATAACTGCGCAACAGGGGCAGCCCTGGGCGCCAGATATCCTCGCTACGCCACTGCATTAATCGCATCCTGATACGAAAAACACTACGTTATTCAATGTCGCTATTAGCACATGGTTGGATAGTTGTTATTTACATGCTTCATGTACATGTGCTTAAATTGGCCAATATTTTGGTCAGTCTGTTTCCATCTTATTGAGGCTACCAAGGGGATGGGACTATTCACAGGGAAACGAAAAACTGTCAACGGTACATGTATTCTCCACAAATACTTTTGTATCTCATGTTATGACGAACATTAAAGCGACTGAACCAACCACTTGTTGCAGCGAAATTCCCCCCCCCCCCTGCAAATGCATCATTCAACCATTTTGATGCTTCCTCCACGTCTTCAAATGTAGCAGTCTGCTGCTTCTTCCTTTGTGAAGTGCAGTTATTTTTAACGTACTCTTTCATTGTAGACTCAGCAGCTTTCATCCTGCATGATAGGGTGTTATTTTTAAGCAAAACAATTTCACAGACCTCTTTGCGAGATGTTCAGCCCTCAACTTTCTTAAAGCCAGATATTTAGTTTCCTGAGACTGTAAATTTAATATGCGTTTTACACTGCTGTTGGTAGCCATCGTAAATGTAAATAAAGTTAAAAACGAAACTTTCACAGCAAAATAAACTTGTTTCAATCACCGATCACTTTCAAAGGTCTCGGAAACACGTAATCACGCGTATTTGGACGCATTTTTAAAAAAAAATATATCTGGAATTTAGAAAATCACGTATACATGAGTCCTCTGTCCTGCTTCAACCACCTTTTGAGTGGGAAAATGTGTTGATCAAATGATCATTTTAGCTGTGCTGATATTTACAATCAGAAAATTCAGTGGCTGAAAGACCCGCATATGTTTATGTTGTCATTTTAAGAGTGCATCTGAAGAACACGACCCACAAGCTAGGCAGCAAGATCAAAGACTTGACTAGCTGCAGAGTGGTGAGAAAATGTGCTGATATTTACAATGACTGATTTCAGAGGTAGACTGTCCCATTGATGTATTTGTGTATAAGAATAGTACATCAAATAAACAACTTTCGCCTTCATTATTGTTTTCATTTCCAAGTGTAGCAATCTAAGTAGTGCTTGTGACCTCAAAATCAAGACATATTGAGAATTAGACAAAATGCTGTTTGCAAATTGTGACAAGAAGGGTTAAACGGCAAATTGACGAAGATTCTAATGAAATTCAACAGAGTGCTAGAAGTTGCTTGAACTGACATTCCACGTGGAACACTATGGATGATGCCAAACTTAGTGCTTGGAATAAGACTTTTTCTTGACCTGACGATTAACTCTCAAACAAGGGCTACATGTCAGTGCTGTAAAGAAGTTTGAAAATTAAACTTGATGGTAACCGCTGTTTCTACTCGTCTGGATATATAGCCATTTCAGGTATGCCCAATTTGCTTCTGGTAGGGGACTGCAACGGATACTGGTGGTGCTTTTGATCTCATGGTTTTAAAATCCTAGCGATACCTCTGTGCATTCTTTGGAAAATGCAAGAATTGATCAGATTTCACTACTTTTAAGTTGCCGCGAGAGGCCAGCTTTATAGGCCCAAACAAAAGCCTAGGGTGGCTGTTTTGTTTTTTTAAATCCGACCGCGACATTAAAGCCTGGCGGCAAGATCAACTAATTGTTGAATAAAGTATGGATCGGAACTGGCAGCTTGTCGACATAAATGATTAGAAAACAAAGGATTTGTTCAAGCTGGGACCAAGGGCTTCTGTCGACATGTACGTTTATCTTTTATCTCGACGTCGACATAAGTATGACAGTTTGGTAGTAATAGTAGACCAAGGGACTGGGAGTTTGCTTTTTTGCCGACATAGGTGGCTTGTCGATATAAGCGATGTCGATATAAACGGGTAGGACTTTATATATATATATATATATATATATATATATATATATATATATATATATATATATATATATATATATATATATAGTGTGGTAAATCGTATATTGAGTTAAGGCATGTCAGTTTCAAACTATCTTGATAGTGCATACATGCATTTAGAATAAACCTTTGAGCGGCCATAGTTAGAATGTTCAAAGAGATAATCAGTCTATGTAAGAAAATCGTTTGTTTACAGAAAATTAAATGAATATTTTAGCAGTAAATCTGAGTTTATGAACAGACAGACATCTACATGTTACACGTCCTAATAATCTGATAATTATTCTTCATTTATATTTCATTAATGATAAACTGCTTGTTCGTGTCACATGGCCATCTGACAAATATTTTTAATTTACATAACATATATTTCCATTGTAGGTTTTATAAAGGTTGAAGCTATGCTCCAAAAACTATTCGAGACAGAAGATTCTGCAGAAATTGCAGTTAATGCGTCTTGAGCAGTCAGTTTAACCAATTGCTTATCTGTACATTTCGTGCAGCATATTCTGCTACTTCGTACAAGATTACGATGACAGGGATTCAATTATAGTAATCTACGTTTGGATTTCCAGGCATCAATCAATCTGTATTACAATTTCGTAATGAATTCTTCACTAACATGAAGCCCGCTTAATGAATTTCGTTAGAAAGAGTTTCTGAGTCAAAACTTACAACATCTAATGATACAGTTTTCTCTACCTGTAAAGGTAACATAAAAAGAGTCTGCTATAATGGCATGCAAACATTTCTGTAAAATAGCTAATTGTAAGTTGCATCCCGAACAGAGGCGTAGCTAGGGGGGAGGGCAGGGGGTACATTGTCCCCGGGCGCCAAGGTACAGGGGCGCCAAAATGAGGCTTGCAACGTTACATTATAATAAGTAAACAAGGGTAATAAATCGGTCACAAGATCGCTGGGGCGCCAATTTTATAGTTCGTCCCCGGGCGCAAAATATCATCGCTACGAGCCCGAATAATTATAGACTATGATACATGCAGTACATTTCCAGGAGTGTGTGTGTGTGTGTGTGTGTGTGTGTGTGTGTGTGTGTGATTCCAAATTGTACTGGGTCATAAGGGTCCTGTTTCAACAAAATACTATATCCATGATTAATTTATACTTAGACAGTTATCGATAATATTTTTCATTACTAACCTACTTGTTTATGTTGCTAATTATTTCCATTTGTTATAACCACTTTGCGAACACTCACAGTTAATGCCCTTCAATCTTTTTCCTATCATTCATATTTTTTTCTGTAGTCATTGTTTGTAAATGTATACAGCCAAACATCAAATAGATTCTGTAAATTAAGGTTTATTTTTTAATTTGTCATGTTTGAATAATTATCCTTTTTAGGTCTGTACTAGTTTGTGTTTTACACACACACACACACACACACACACACACACACACACACACACACACGTGTTGACGCAGTAATTTACAGAAAAATGTTATTACATTTTGTTTACTGGAAATTCACAAAACAGACCATTCTCTGTTTGGACTTCCACGACTATTTCTATGATTGGACTGGCCATCAAATATAGCTTGATGGAACCGCAACTTCTCGGGCAATGCTTGTTTTCTTGATGGCCGAGTTGGTCTGAATGGCAGCTTTTGGTTTACATTCAATCTGATCCAAAAGAATTACGTCTATGTTGAAAACCATACTGTTGGTATGTCAAACTGTGATTTTTATTCATTGTGTATGTCTATGCATATACTTTTATGCTTCTTGATCAGTTATAAATTCCCATTTATTAAACACTACTGAAATATTAAAATAACAAGAACAAATGTTCACAATCCCCATTTTCTACATGAAATAAACATGTTATTTCAATTTACACAAAGAACCGTACAAATACACGAGTCCCTCTCATATAAGTTTTTTTTCCATGGAATTTGTTCTAAAGTGTTATACTACAAAGTTTGCAAGATGCTGTTGAGACAAGAGGGCCATTCCTTGACTAAATGGCAAACGCCCACTGCATTTTATATTCGTGTGGGCCATACCGAAAATTCTTTGACTAGATGGCAAACACCCATTGTAATTTATTTCTGTGAGAGCCATACCGAAATTTCCCTGACTAGGTGGCAAACAGCCATTGTAACTTTTTTTAGTAAGGGCTATACCGAAAATTCCTTGACTAGATGGCAAACACCCATTGTAATTTATTTTCGTGCTGGTTAATGGTCAAATATTCCAATAAACAAAAGACTGTGTTAATTATGCAATAAAGATTATTTAGTTGATGAATTTCATTACATATTTAATTGTCTTTATTTTCAAACTGAAAGAAAACTGACCTAAAAATAAATATTACCGAAAGGGAAATACATTATTTTATAAAAAAAATTGTTTAATTAAAACGGTATTGAAGTAAAAAAGATATGTACCATTTTAAGAGTTGTTGTGTCAAAATTTGAGTGGAATATATGTTTGTCATATAACGTTGATTTCCACTTGTACAATTAACAAATAATTCATGCAATGAAAACTTGTATGTTAAATGAAATCTTTGTAACCACTATGTATATAATATATAATGATTGATACACTTACGTGTTTTTTTTTGTAACAGTTAAATAAAACAATAATGTCCTGAGTAATGGGGGAACTAAAAGAAACTTGATATGATGTCTAAAACTGTTAATATTAGTTGAATAATCTAGTAACCATATGTTGTCCAGAATATCACTGGTCCTCTGTATAAATACCATCATTGATACATGCAAGATTATCGACTTTTGATTTACTGTTTACTCATTTGTCACATTAATGACTTTGGAAGAATAAACATTGTATTGTATTGTATTGTATTGTATTGTATTGTATTGTATTGTATTGTATTGTATTGTATTGTATTGTATTGTATTGTATTGTTTCGGTTTTGTGTTGTTTTGTTGTTGTTGTTTGTTAATGGGAGGGGGGTGCATTTTTGGGGAAGGAATTTGCTAAGACTTTCTTTTCAGGTGGGATATTTTTTCCTGCAAGAATATATATTTTGAGCAATTTAGGGTCATCCAATAAAAAAAACCAAGCACTTAACATGGTCATTGACAAGGTTCTCTCTCTCTCTCTCTCTCTCTCTCTCTCTCTCTCTCTCTCTCTCTCTCTCTCTCTCTCTCTCTCTATATATATATATATATATATATATATATATATATATATATATATATATATATATATATCTTGTAATACGCACAGGGGTATTCACTTGACCGAGCGGTGTCAAAACCCTGGCGCGAGTCACGCTGGAAGTCATAAGTTTTCCCCAAATTTCCAAAGACTTCCATACAACTTGAGTTGTAAAATGGAAAGAAAGCCGTGTCCGCTATAATTATCAATCTTTGCTGTAATCAATGGGCGACCCAGAGGAGACAACTTGCCCAAACGTCCATTAACTGCACCTTAGCATGGTTTTTCTCCATTATCATCCCATTTCCGTACCGCAAGCCCGTCATGCCATAGAAATTCCACTAGTATTCCATTACTAACTGGGAAATATTTAACTGCGCGCCTCTAGGCCAGTCAATCCACAGAATTTCCGGCGTATCACGCTCATATACATACGCCCATTTTCCACTATGGACACATAAACGGTACCTACCAAGTTCCAACTTATTGATTCCATTCTATAATTTACTGATTTCCAACCATAAAAGCTGCCTTTTCAATCACAATACTAGTATATACCTCTGAATTTTAATATGGACTATGTTACAAAAAGGGACAGTCATTCGGTTTGTGCCTAAAATCACTACTAACGAACCCAGCATGGTTCAAATTCACTAACACTCCTCTCTGTGATGTTTGCTCCTACTAACTGGCTATTTCGGGCTAGTACGTCCAAATTTATTACAATATATATATCCTGTGACCTTTGAAACTTTATAACACTCTTCCATAATATATCACGGTCAAGTCATGCATGAATGTGCAAATGAACTACATGTATGTCAAGAGTTTGGTGTAGCGGAGTGATGAATAAATGAATAGGAGTTATAATAATAATAATAATAATAATAATAATAATAATAATAATAATAATAATAATAATAATAATAATAAGTTATGGAATATTTATTTGTGTAAATATCATCGCAAGTTTATGTCTAATATGCTGATATCTGGCTGTGGGTTTCATAATATGCTATTGGGCAGGTTAGACTTTTATCATTTAGGCCTAATTCGTCACGAGTTTTTCTAAATGTAGCATTCAATATCGTTCATTGCGCTTTACATCGGCATACCCCAAATTAAATTCAGCATCTCGCGAGACTCGAACGAACAACCATTTTGGTTGTAGTGGCTGATAGACACCAACTTAATATATTATTTCTCTCAGAGTATTACTCGCTATTTGACAGAGAGAGAGAGAGAGAGAGAGAGAGAGAGAGAGAGAGAGAGAGAGAGAGAGAGAGAGAGAGAGAGAGAGAGAGAGAGAGAGAGAGAGTGCACCGTGAAGGATCCACTGGAAATGAGAATCATGCATGTAAAGTATTGGTTGAAATAACTAAAAATACATTGGGATGACAATTTTAAAGCCATTTTAAAAGAAGAGGGGAAAAAAAGATGAATAAGAAGAGTGATGAAAATGGTAGATGTGAGATCATTGCCTTATTTATATACAGCAAGTATATATAGCAAATAAAAACAAAATGACGAACACAATATATTCTTTGAATTCTGTGGAATCTGATTTATTTATTGTTATAACCATGATGCATTAGACAAAGGCGTAAGTGTCAACAGGGAAATAATGCACAACACAAAATACACACTAAAACACAACAGCACTAGATCAAAGTATTGCATAATTTCTAAAATAAATGTGAGTGGTACAACTGTGCTTTTTCTTATTGTCAGACATATGCGCAGTTCTTCGTTTGTGTGTGCGTGTGTTGGAGGGGGATATGCAAAAGAATTTAAATTAAGCTATGTTTTATTTTTAATCACTTAAAAAACATACATAATAAAAACAAATGAAGTAAATGCTTTTTGGTTAACAATTATAATATTACAGTAATGAAGATGAACACAATTATAAATGAATTATAATTTACCATCAGATCTATAATCAATGAACATATATATATATATATATATATATATATATATATATATATATATATATATATATATATATATATATATATATATATATATATATATATATATATATAAAACTTAAATTATAGACAATAAATATATTGGTTCTTTACAAAACTTGCAAAATAAAATTATATCAACTTTGTGTTTGAACATTCCAGTGTTTTCGATACGCTACGTAAGAAAAATAATTATATTCTCTAAATAGAAATAGAAAGAACTATACAAAATGTCAAATCAATATCTATATTTGTATGAAAATAAATACGAAGAAAGTTACACGAGTACTAAACATATACGCATATATTCTTGGAAATCAATCCATTTTACAACTGAACACAGAAATATACTATTAGTCCCCATTCCATGTTTTTCTTATTTTGCATTTTTTTTTTACATTCTTATATTACCTGATATAATACGTATAACTATATACCAGCATCTTTTTCTGTTGTCGGTCCGAAAATTTAAATATGTAGTAATTTTACTTTATCGAAGGTTGATTGTTTTATTTTTTAAATAATTATGCAAAAATGCTCATTAACAGAAATGAGGAAATGTTAACTTTGGAGACCTAAACAATGTACCATTAACTTAAAAAATACACGCAAACGCTATTTTAAGCACACAAAAAAAGGAGAGAAGTAATTAAATATCCATATTATCACATACAAATGGCAAGATATTTATAGCAAAGTGCCTTTTCTACCTTTACTACACTAGAATTCCAACTATGCTTCCACATCTCCCCTGCTTTCGTAATGGACTTGACCATTAATTAAATATATATTTTTTAAAAAATGCTGCTACCTTACGGGATTCAAACTAACTGCTATATTGATTTTAAACATAATCTCCGACTCGCATTCGTTCAACGGATGACATAATCTTCTGTATTCTAGTAATACTAGAAACACGAAAACTGAACCTTCGAGAATGACGACATTTCATTTCGTCGTTGTCTATGACACTAAAACAAGATATTTTAATGGCTTGCGTCGAGCGTAGCTATGGCTCCAAAATGAAACATGATTCGGGCGACTATCACAGTGCTCGTGTTAAACATTGCGCGTTTCAAACAAAACAGGAACCCGAAAACTCGCGACTGATAAAAATGTACACATGCCTATGTAAAAACAAAAAATGTACCTGTAGCGTCTGTGTGTATTTTCATGTTTACTGGCCCCTGTTACTAAACAATCCCTGCATGCGCACACTGACAGCTTAACAGAACACGTTGCTACTACACGACCACTTATAACTATATGGTTCGTACTATCTGCTTAACTGTTTGAATACACGCAGCAGTGACAGCAAGCAGAATGTCATTCATTTCTTGACAACGCTTTCCATACAGTTCATTCAGGACAGTTTTTGGGAAACAAATAATAGTGGTGTACGAGCGAAATGGTGTTGCACTGGGAAGGTGGTATTTTGCCTCAGTGTATCAGAAACATACTCTGCCGACATGTTTGTTCTTGTATGTGAGAAACTAATTTCCTGAGAGCCGCAAATGTTGACATGGAATTTGGAACTACTGAGTTGTATATTCTGCGATCATCGAGCACAGTTTGACATGGGTGCAGTCGCTGTTCCGTAAAAAGTAACATCTAAGCGTGACAGCATGTATATTGTATTATGAATGTGGTTGATGAAAGAAAGCAACCTAAATAAATATGGTCAAAATTATGAGGAATAAAGGATATAATATTCCAAATCGGCAATTGAAAAAGTCAATACCGAAAACGGGAAGCTAAGTGCGGCACAAAAAAATACAAATTTGATAATACTCACTGAAAAACGCTTTTTTTATCAAGCGTATTGGCATACATTCATTTTAATAAAATCTTCTTTTTTTGCTCTCATGATTTTGCATAATAGCTATAAAACATATTGAAATCAACCAATATGTGATTTGAATATATTCTACACGATGCAGATAGTGTACATTTGAAATGGCAAGAAGACGCATTAACCTGTATTAGATCTTCGACATTGGCAGTTCAACTCAAGAGAATAATTTAATGTTTCCCTATCAACATTGGCAATGCAGGAAGACAGAAATGCACATAACAACTGACATTTATGATATATTTCACATTTTTAATCGCGAGAATGTACACACGACCCTGTCTCCTAATCAAATTTACTTCGGTTTGACTTAACGAATCTTTGAAACTACACTTTAAATTTAAAAGAAGTGCAGCCTAGTTGCAAATGAGTTGTTAAATTTATCCACCCTTTCACCCTCGTAATTTAAACGAATTTATTATATACATGTCATTATCAATACCATTATATTGCACTTACAATAATCATTAGAGACTCGACTGACTGGCATAGCAGACAACTTGCATGTGTTCTATTAAATGTTCTCTGGTACAAAGTAAACATTATTGAAAAGGGAATTCGTACAAACTGACAAAGTCTACATAACGTTTTGTATTTTCTTGAAATCTGCGTATTCAGACGCATTTACGACGATGCGCCTGAAATACTTTTCAGGAGAAATCGTTACAGGGATACGCTGCACGAATTCGATGGTTTATCCTTTATCTCTTTCTCGGTTGTGATACCTGTCTGGATTTCTGTTCCTTACACCATGGAATATGTCTTTCTGCAGCGGCCTGTTTAAATTTTCGTGAGCAGTGAGGACATTGTTCGTAACCTGATGTGTCGCTCGGTGGAGGGGGAGGAAGGTTCGCCAGGTTACCCCCCTCTTTTTCTACCTTTGTGACTGTTTTCGCGTACCTGATAGCATTAACAAAACTCTCGTGCTGTGATCTCCAGTTAGACCTTTTGGGCTGCATAAAGAAGACAGAAACATAATTTGCACAAGGCAGTTTACAATTGGAAGACCTTTAGGGAAATTAGGGCAACATATATCATATTCTTTCGTGAAAAAAATTATTAACAAAGTTTGACTTTAAACAATATGCAAACATTAGGTTTACAATTTGGGTTCTTCAACCCTGCATATGGTTTAGTTTACAGAAAGGTTGAAAGAATGCGGTAGTCAAACTTCCTGACTTCTGTCCAGCTACTCCAAAGAAGACTAAAGAGTCGCCGATATTCAGCAACTTTTTACTATATTTCACTTGCAAGCATACATTGATATAGCCTATTAATACATTGCTAAAAAATAATTATGGGATCGAAGAAATATAACAGGTAATTTTGTTGACACTCAAAGTCGCACAAAAGTCTATTGAGAATATGTATATCCACAGTATGAAACTGTCAGCTTTATTACTTCGATTTTGACGTCACATTTGTAGGATTGAATGTGTACTACAAAATATATTCATCATATAAGCATGTCTTTGACATATAATTCTTCATCGTGTTGACGCTTTGTGTAAGCATAGTGTAAGTAATTGTTTCTTAGATTAATTTAAATTATATGACTATTTTTATTCTAATTGTGTTCAATTTGACGAAACCACATTTTTTTTCAGGTGAAAAAAAATATTCCCTCTTTCGTATCTGATTTAGTATAACCATCAAGTATTTATCATCTTCGTCATCTCTGCAACAAGCAATGTTCTTTCATTTTAAGAGGGATTTATTCAGTATTATACTCTAGCGAAGAGCATAAATGTAAGCTGGAAACAGAGTTGCGTATCGTCGTCATTAGAAAAATAAAAATATTTATTTTCCCGATATTACGAGCTTTATTTTAAGTAGACAATGAACCACGATAGCTCAGTTGGTAGAGCGTTGTACACGTAATTCCCGGGCCATAAGTTCAAAAACCCACCCAGGCCAGCACATGTCGGCTGCCTTTATGTATCCTTGGAAAAAACAATTAGTCCCAATTTCCTCAGCATGAAAAAGGCGATGTTTTTTTAAATGTCGTTAAAACCAAACAATCAATCATCAAGCAAATATGAAAATTACTGACGTTGTGAAACTAATACAGCCTTTGTATACGGACCAGTTAGAGCAAAGCGTTTCTCTTCGCGTACCAAAAAAGGGCTTTAGTCCCCATGGTAAAATCTTTTATCTGTATGATCCGTGACTCAAGAAAACGTCCGTGTTTACAATATGATGCTATCTTAGAACCAACAAACTACGTCATAATAATATTTTTTTTAACATCCTGAATGTTTTGCATTATGTATTGAAACCATTGTATGTATATTAATACATTTTTAATAATATTTATTTGCTTGTTTGATTAGGATTTTTAACGTAGTTTTAACAATTTTTCAGTCAATGATATCTTAGTAACAACTGCATTAAATTAAAAAAGATGAACAAAAAATTAAAAAAATGTAAATTTTAAAAGCAAGCAAGCGCGTGTGTGTGTGTGTGTGTGTGTGTGTGTGTGTGTGTGTGTTTTAGCGACAAAACAAAACAAGTTACAAAAAAGGACTTCGCAGCACGGTGGGGGCGAGACTGAATAAGTGTGACATGAATTGATTTGAATAAATTAATACTTTCAGCATTCTTATCTGCAGGCTTTGAAATGGATGGAAAAAAAGGAAAGGTAATTATTTCGTGGTATGACAAGGATGACTCGAATATTAATTAATTCGTAGCTTTTACCAACAAGAAAAGTATTCGGCCTATATCTTCTTAATCAGGTAAGCAATTGTGAATATTTTTTTTATAGTCGTTGCTTTTATATTTTATGCTGCGGCCATCGGCTTCAAGAAAAAAAATCAGTGGCACATGGTGTCAAAAAGGCTTGACAGCACTGAGCTAAGGTCTCAACGAGATCAAGTGGCATAGCAAGTTGGATTGAAATCCACTCACTAGTAAGAAGGTAATTTTGCAGAATCAAAAGGACAAACGGAGAGATGTTGAAGAAATGTAACTACTGATTTAAGTAAGAAATATAGGACAGGATAATCTAATAAATCCATTTTGTACTAAAGACGGGGGGGGGGGGGAGCACCCTTTAGGATAATGTTGCTTCAAAGTATGCAAATTAGCCTATACTCGTTTCTTGCGTAACAACAAGTAAGAGATAATTTTTTTTCATTCGAAAATCATCCACACTATAACATACCTGATCACGCGAAGGCTTGTTAGCTGTATGTTGATATTTTGCCATCTCTGTTCCTTGTGTTCGCATTTTCGATGGGTCCAAGGGTTTTCTCTTCTTAGTCCGATTTTTGCAGGCTGCCTCGTGCTTGTCTATCCTATCTTCCGCGAACGAGCGTCCACAGTTATTACACGTGACCAGTTTCACATTACCGTGACTTTGTTCCTCTTCATCAATAGGCACTTGTTCATAGAATTTGGTGTGTTCTGTAGATTTGGGAACGGATGGTTGAGCACGGAAAGGTTTTGGCTGAGATGGAGGTTGTGGTTTTCTCCCTTCTAAACTTTTCGGACTCGGAGATGATTTTGCACCTTTTGACTGGCTGATATCTTGATCATTGTTCGAATTTTTATTTTCGTATTTGTTTGACACCTTTTTAATTCTTTGCTTCTCCTCCTGAACTTTTTTTTGCCGTTCCTCTTCATATTGTTGTTTCATCCTTTCCTCTTCTTCTGCCTGCATTTCCTCCTCCTCTTCTGTCTTTCTCTTTTTTCTCTCCTCTTCAATTCGTTTCTTTCTCTCCATTTCCTTACGTTCCTTAAAAATGAGATGGAATGAAGGATACAAACAACACTAGAAAAAATGCAGAATTAACACATACACACATTCTTTGTATGTATGTATGTATGTATGTATGTATGTATGTATGTATGTATGTATGTATGTATGTATGTATGTATGTTGTAAGAGCGCATCCATTTTATACACAATAATTTTCAGAAACCGCTCGGAGCAGCATAGGGTAATCTTACTGGGGAAACAAGAGATAGTAATTATGCAACCTTATAATGAGTCCTACCTGCCTTAAATACATAGTTAGTTTATATTCTCATACACAGCAAAATGAGCAGAAATATATGTGTGCATACGAGGTTATTGGGTTGGTTCATCAGATACTGATAACCTCAACTCCATGGGCATGTCTTACTAAAGACGAATTATAGAATGTGTTCCAAAAGTGATATGCTGACCGTTTTCGCATGCAAATGGAGACGAGTTTGAATTGCACTGGACTAGTGGAATTCCGTCTGTTACTCTTGAAACATCATGGAGCTGATGATCTTGTTCTGACTTACAAAATGGTAACAATAGGGTAGCTCATTTACTTATCAATAAGTGGAATATAAAACCATTCTAGCATGAATATTAGGATGCAAACACACCAACTAAAATGAATATGTGTAACTTTTCGTTTTAGCATTGTTTAATGACACTATGGTAATTCATTGTGATTTAAACTGTTCTGCACACATATCAACACCAGGACTGTGTTTCAATGTATCCTTATCATTTTGAACTGAATGTAGCATACAGTTCTAAGTGACATTTGTTTTGCTAATCTTATTTATTTCCAAACAAAAATTTGAAAATTAATCCAGCCAAACAAAGAAAAGCTAGTTTTCGATGAAATCAAACATATTGAAATAATACTTTTCAGAAAAAGGTAAAGTTTTAATTCACAAAAGACTCCATTATACGGTAATAATGCATACGAATAGAACTCACCTGCTCTTCTTCTTTAAGTCGCTCTTGTCTGAGCCTCTCTAGTTCAGCCTGTTGGTGGGCGATCCTTTCCATCAGCTCTTGTTGCTTCCTCTTAAGCTCATCAGAGCTGTCTGTACCATGATTCGACTCTTCTTCGTATCCTTCATCATTGTTAAGATCAATCCTGGGCACTTGATTATTTTTCTCCCTGTTCTTTTGAAGTCTCTCCTCTCTGGCTTTATCTTGTTCTATCTGCCAATTCTGAAAGTCTGAATTCTTTGTTTTTGTGCTGCTAGCCGTCTTGTTAGTTCTGTTTGAGTTTTCACCTTGGCTTAATAATTTCCGACGTTGAAGAGACTTAAGTTGTGATAGATTCGGTGGAGGACTGTCGTCGCTTGCACTGCTGCTGTGTTCGTCGTCCTGGGCCATTTTACCTGAAGGCGCACTCTTTGGATAAACTTGATCCTTATTTTCAGCGTGTCCATCATTAGATGTTTTTTTCTTTAAAGTCCTCGGTCGCACTATTTGCGGTTTATGAGGAACTGGTATTGAACTTTTATCAATTGGTGCTAACAGATTGGACCTATCTCGCCCGGCACTGTTCTTTGGCATCTGTTTTTGCTGTGGTTCATTCTGAAACGCCGAGTCGAGCAGGCCTCCATTTACTTGCTTGTACTGTAGCTTCTTTTGCAAAAACTGATGCGCAATGGAGGGGACATTAGTGTCCGATCTATTTGCCGAGCCGTTTAATCTTCTCTCATCAAAAAAGTCTCTAACCATACCTTTACCTGTGTGTTGGTTAACCCGTTTTAGAGCCTTTTTCTGATTTTCCTTATACATCTGTATCATCCTGTCCTCCTTTTCTTTCAATAAACGCTGCTGGTAATCAGACTGCAGTTGAACAAGTCTGGATGGCCTTTGGGACGCGTGGTTATCCATCTTGTGGTGATTTAGCTGATCGGCTGTTGGCTTTGGTATTTTGGAAGAACGAAATAAGTTGTCGACATCAATTCCAACTTTACTCATTTGCAGGCTTTTAAGGTAATTGAATCACAAGAAAAGTCTGAAATCTAAAACAGAAATGCGTCAGATATCATTCATTAGTTTGCAACAAACAATAAATTATAATTTCTCAATAAAAGGTATGGCGGCGGCACAAGGAATTCTCTACAAAGACAACGTAAGTGCAAAAATCTGGAACCACAATATATGAAAATTGAAGGGAAAAAGCTAAACCAATAACAGCTATTGATGTGAGCTGTATTATGGTCCATTTAAAAAAACCGAAATCATGTGTGTGAGTTACTATTTATGAAACGTTTTATTAAAATAAAAAACTACTATATCGTCATATCGGAAATGGAAAACAATTGTACAATTTATCGATTTTCATTGAACCTGCATACATACATACATACATACATACATACATACATACATACATACATACATACATACATACATACATACATACATCAAACACAGAGATAAATTATGAAACAAATAAAAATGGATTATTACAAATATTAGAACAGAATGTCTCTTGCTCCGCAAAGATGCACGAATCCTTACATATAAAAGCTTGTTCAAGACACGATATGAAAGATATTTAGTTATGATATCAACTCTAAGACTTTGTTGCCATTAAAAGTGGATAATTTGTCAAAACAATCAGCAAAAATGTCAAGGAAAAGCGATCGCAAAGGTACATGTCATCAAACTTGTTATCCTCACGCGTATTTTTAGACATAGATTGCTATATGATTTCAGGCACTAATAAAACTATTTTCAGACAATAATCAATGCAGACGACACACGAAATAAATTTCCGCCGCCATCTTCATTTTGAGGATATTAATTTCTGAAGGCAACGAAACCGTATGATTCTATTAATTAATGAACGAGTGTTTTTGTGCCTGAGCATCCAACAATCAACTATAAAATATTTACGTTGGAAACAAACCATATTTAAGAGCTATATCCAGCAACGATAAATCTATAACAATGGCGTGACTACCATAAAGAATTAATCCAACAGACTGTGTCCAGGTACAGTCGATTGTACTGGATGCCATCGTACTGTTCACCTTGAATAACAAATGATTTCAGAGATCCACTAGAGTTATATGTATTAGTGTTTATACATTAATGATACATCGGAGGGCACATGAGACTATAAACACTTCAATACAGTGAGATTCGCGTGCTGTTTTGTCGCTATAAATGAAGTCCTTGAATCCAATAAGGGTGATTTATCCCCAAGTTTCGAAAATAGATAGCTTTGATGTGTTGCCCACAAGGGAAATCCATTGTTCTCACAAATGGTCCCTAAATTTTGCACTTCTTTACCTTGTTTCCTGAACATCCATGTTCACCTGATATCTAAAATATTGCTCATCTTCTATTGTTCAATCACACTTGAAGGGACTCAAAGACACTAAAGTTCTTGCTGTAAGTCCAGTTATTACACTCAAAATAACTGAATCACGCAAGTCCTTATAGGTATGTCAATCAAATTATTGAGAGAATTGTCAGACTTTGTATCTGCTACCCAGTTATGGAAAGGTCTATGACTGAGGGACGTGTTTAAATCCCCACACAATATTATTCCAAGACAAGCTGATATTCATTTAAGTAGTGATCATAATCAGAACCTACATCTAAAGAAGAACTTACCATAATTAAGAACCACGTCCAGTCATTCAAGAAATTACGACGAATTCAAAAGCAGTTCTCTTCGCAAACATTCATCTGCAACAAAGGCATTCGTGCGCATATGAAGGCGATGGAATTTCTTGATAATGAAGCTACATTGGCTGAAGATCGATAATCAAAGCTGGGTTAACATTGATGCGCTGTAACATACGGAAAAGAGTAGTGTTCATCACCATGGCTTACCAACCATCTGAGTGCTAAAATATTAAGTCCTTTGACAGAAAAAAGGTAAAATGAAAACCATGACCGCTTAAAACAGAAAATATCTACATTGAAGCTATATAAATTGGTGTGCAACGATAGGTGGAATTGGTGATGAGCGTTGAGCGAGGTGATGTCACAACCAGTGTGTATTAGGTGTGATGTAACAGCGGTAACTTATTTTGTTAGTTACGTCGAGTAGTGATTAATAAATGTCATAGCAACTTGCAAACGATGACAGAGCAGAATAGATTATGATTGCCTATTATTGGTTTCTTCTCAAACACATGACATCAATGCCTTCACCTTGTTTTTATGATATTGATTAATTGCAACATGCAATGCATCCAGTTTCTTTGATATTGCAGCAAATGCGAGCGATCTTATTAATACAAAACATTGTTGCGGAATACGATATGATATAGCTTATCAGCGTTATCAAGTGTCTCCAGGTGATGAGAAAAAATGATTGATTATAAACCTGCAAGAAGATTAGGTCGCACTGATTTATCGATTTTCGAGTTTTCACAACTTTAAATACAATATGTGTTCATGGCTTATGAATACCATGCATGTCAAATTTGAAGTAAGCTGGACTCAGAGAAGTTTTAGTTTAGTTCGGTGTTTTATGGCACAGCAATAGGTTATGTGGTACGGTGGCAATTTGAGCATTGCCCGCAGACATACAACGGTAACATATCTAGGCTGATCTGAAAGTAGAATTCAGGTACTGATCCACCTCGGTTCCAACTAAAGAAGGAAAAGAGAATTGGGAAAAGGAATCGTCGCTTTCAGACATGAAAAAAATATCAACCCGTGTAATACGAGTTTAGTGTAAGAAACTAGTGTAACATATTCAACAAATGTGGTGTTTTTACATTGACTATGGGTAATGCTGAAAGAATTAAAAAAAAAACACTTTTACAAATCAAGCGACACTACTTGCTGAAATAGCTATATGGAAATTAGACTATGATCTATGCTTCTTGATTTCGTCCAGTACACCCTGATATGAATGCAGTCGGATGTTCGACATGATGTGGATCGATTACAGGTTTGGGTAGTAATGATTTTCCGACCATATCTCTGTTTCCGGAGCAACTAAGCACTTTGATAATAATGCCAACATATAAAAATATAACCATTGCATCCTTAGATACTGAGAAAATGTCATAGCCCCAAGATTCAAATTTACTTCTGAACTTAGGGAAATGGATTGGTCGATGTTGCTATTTAGCAAAATCAGATATAGGTCGGTTCAAATTCTGGCTTACGTTTAAGAGCTAAGAGTTTATCTTTTCCCGGTTTGATCACATGTTCATTAAACTGAATGAGCAATAATTTGAACTTTGACTCTAAACTTAACAAATCAGAACCTTTTCGGATAGTCTTATGATATAAATGAAATCTCATAAAAATGTAGACAAAATATAAAACCGCTCACGCAATCTTGGCAATTCTACGTGTTCTTTTTAGTAAACGTAGTACTGCAGGGCAGTGTCCAGGGTGGCAGAAGGAGAGGTAGACAGAGAAAAAAGTAGACTGACAACATCACAGAATGGACCAGGAAACGTTTTAAGGAGACACAGGCATTGGCACATCATCGAGACAAGTGTAGGGAACAAGTCAGATGTTCAGCAGCAAAATGTCTCAAGAGACTGATGATGATGATGATGATGATGATGATGATGATGATGATGATGATGATGAAATGTCACAGTCCTAAACAGATTATCTAACTGCTTCTTAACCAGACTTATATTGAGCGTGATAGTCACCTTAATTCAATGCCTGTCACACCAGCTAAGCATACTACTATCATTAGTATCCGACAAACTTCACCTCGTAACAATTTTCAACAAAAGATTTTATTTACTGGCAGTTTACTTTAAAGAAATTTTGCTAATTAATGTGTTTGTTTAAAATCTGCATTCATATGTGAATTATGTGATCTTGATAAGCTTGCAGTGCAGTTCTGTAGCAGAGACTGCATTCAGTTATATTGGTAATGGTTAATTCCAAGTATGAAGAAAACAGATCACTTGGTTTAGACAATATATACAAATTAAAAAAGACTTTTACACCAACCTAAAAGCAAACTTCTAAAAGAAGTCAGAAATTTAACGCAGTCAGTTCATGGCTGTTATCTTGACCTAAGATAAAATGAGGAAGCGCTCTTGTCTGAGCTTCAAAGGGATGCATTCCATATGAAAACAAGTTCCATCGAGGCTTTTAAAAACTAAAAGCAAATCAGAAGAAGAATAAAACTATAAAAACATGACCTAACCTAAATGGAGATTATTTACTACTACTCCTTGAACCCAGAGTCAAAGAGACAAGACAGCCCATCGCAGAAAGAATTGTCGTAATTCCAAATATGATGATACTCTATCAAGAGATTTAAACTGTTAACACTGCCGACACCACAGCGGGAACCTTGCCTCAGTAACAATTAATAATAATAATAATAATAATAATAATAATAATAATAATAATAATAATAATAATAATAATAATGAGAACTTTGTATAGCGCCCAATCTTTAGAAACTCTTAAGCGCTTTGCATCTACAATGATATGACTATAAATAAAAAAATAATAATCAAACACCAGGAAATTAAAAAACATTAAAAAAAATTATGAAAATATTTAAGGTAGGAAACATTATTAGGTCTTTAAGTTTGTTCTTGCAGTCGAAAAAATTTAGTTTTAAGAGCACTCTTGAAAGAGATCATCCTGTCTTTGTGTCTGATTTCAATGGGCAATTCGTTGCACGTTGCTGGGCCCTGGTATGCAAAAGAACATCTTCCATATGACTTCGTTTTCATAGCAGGAGCAATGAGTATACAATTGTCAGAAGAGGAGCGTAAGTATCTTGCTGGTGTGTGCACATAGGTGAGGCCGGATAGGTATGTTGGACTGGAGTCAGTCAGTTAAATATAACATAGAGAACAAACTTTGTGTTTGATTCTGGATCGAATGAATAGCCATTGCAGGGTACCGAGCAGCGGGGAGGTGTGCTCTGATTGTGGTACGCTACAGATGATCCAAGCAGCTGTGGTTTAAACTTTTGAAGTTTATGTAGTAGATATTGAGACGAACCAGACAAAATTGAGTTACAATAGTCCAGCCTTGAAATTACTAATGAACACACAAGTGTTTTAGTGGTATCAACTGAAATATATTTGCAAATGGAGCTGATGCGTCTCAGCGCAAGATATACAGCCTTGCATATGTCCATGAGTACGATGTAGTATGAAGAGCCAAGGAGTGGTGGTCATTTCAAGCAATTAATGAGGGTCTATCATAGCATAAACGGGTTGACTGGCGATCTCGTGATGGAGGTTTATTAAAGAACAAAGGATGTCGTAACAGTGGAGCAAGACAGCTGAGAAAAAGTCTAATTGTTCTCGTTTCCAAAACAAGTAGATGAGGAAACACATACGAACTGAACAGCCAATGCATGATGAAATACAAGAATGTAGACGAAGATAGACAACAAACACATATATCATGAAAAACAGCACAAAAAACGGAAGAGCTGCTTCAAACCGGCTAAGCGATAGCGACCATCTTTCCGGAAGTAACGGATACATAAAAAACAATAATTTTAAAACCCCTATTAAATTTATCTTTTATATTCAATTACCATTACTAAGGGAGTAATTGTTATGATCACTGAAATTAAGTTTATTTTATATCCCGTTTTTGTCGATAAATTGGCGATGAATGTTCCTCAATGACAGTTCGTATTTACGCACCTCACTTCGTTTCATGAGTACACTTGCTCATAGTATACTATTTTTTATTTTACTCCCTCGTTACACATAGACCTGAAACGCATAACTGTTCAGTACAACGTATTGGTTGTAAGAATGTGTATTTGTTTCCAACCGCACGCGTGTGTGTCCGTGAGATGAACGTACACATCAATTATCTTCCTTTAATTAGTTTTAAGGACAATTTGTTCTTCTGAGAGCTAATTCGTTTATTCTTTAGTCCACTCACCTATTCGCACATAAAATAGTGATTTCGTGAACAATATTAACGTTTTTTTTATGTTAAATGTTATAAAAAAAATTTCACAAGTACAGACACTCAGTACGTTGTGTATATCAGCTATGTACTTTGGCTTGCTGTTTTGAAAAAATAAAAAAATAAACTGTAATCCACCATTGGAGATGAAGAAAGATAAAATAAAAGCGCACACGACACCTATCATCGATATATAGAACACGTGAGCTACTAGACAAAGTGTAACAATGTTTTCGCATTGCCTTGAAAATGTAAAGCTTGTTTATTGCAAAATGTAGGAATTCGTGACGTTGCCTTCCACAATAGCAGCTTGGAAAATCAGAACAGAAACAGCGATTGAAAATAATAATGTACTTTATATTTGCTCTTTACAGGTGTACGAAACCTCACCCTGAATTTATAACATGGGAATCTGGTTTTCGCAAACTGTTGCAATTCTTTATGTCGCGTTCCACATTAGCAACATGAAAATCATAACATATGCAGAAATTAAATACAACAATGTCATTTTTAATTTCTGTTTAAAAGTAAACGAAACCATGTTCAACTAGAGTGTTTATTTTTTAAAAAAATACAAAGTTTATACAATGTTGCAGTTGCGTTCATAGAATAAGGTAAAATTTTATATTGCTATATAACGAGCGAATCGGAATTTCCCTGAATAAAATATATAAGATAGTGACATTTGGCAAACTGCATCATTCGTTGCATGGGCATTGTCAGAGCAGGTGTTGGCCAGTCTAAATAGGTACTGGTCTGTCAGAATATGTGTTCTTCAGTCTAAATAGATGTTTGTCAGTCACAATAAGTGCTGGACAGTCATAGTATATTTTGCTCAGTCATAATAGGCATTGATTAGTCAGGGCGGGTCCTTGTATATTACTAGGTTTGTCTAGCACAATCTGTTTACGTTTCATAAGTCTATAGTGTCACGTCATTGACAAATTCCCACAATACCCATAGTAACATACGTGAGGTCACAACGTCATGCGTAATGTTAAATACCAATGGATTAGTCGGGAGATGGGGTACTATCATACATTACGTTAAATTCACATGGTGTTATAACGTGTTATATCCATAATGTTAACCTTTCTATAGAACCCCTCATATCCCATTCAGGTTAACATGCCTGCTGGGCTCCATTCTAGGTCTAGCCATTTTACGCATTATTTCCCTGAGGGTCCTGTCTCGTCCCAAATTTGGCCTAGTGTTACATTCCCATGAGTCTCGCGCAGTCACAATACCGTTTATTTTAAATTCCCATAGGTCCCTTTTACCCTTCCCAAAAGCTCTAATGTTACATTTTCGAGCCTCCATATCGTTCCGTATTCCCATAATGTAAAATTTCCATAAGCTCGTTATCGTCCTCAAAAGTCCTAATGATGTTTTCCAATAAGCCCCATAACATTCCCCCAAATGCGAATATTAAATTCCCATAGGGCCCTTATACGTCTCCAAAATTATTAATTCCTATATAAACATTATATTGCTAATTAATGTTAAATTTATGCAGGGCTCGATAACAGCACAATCTGCCATAATGTCAATTCCCATACCGGACAGAACAACCCTGTTGTATGTAATCTAGACAAAATCAATGAACGTAAGTATCTTGTTCCATAATCCATCTTTCTGTAAGTGATGATGTATGAGAAAAAAGACATGCCTGACGTGGGAAAAATTGATTATAGTGAACGAACTGACTTTTATAGATAAGCACTAAACTCAATATACCATCCATAAGTTATCCTTCTTTGAGTGATGGAATGAAACTAAGCAATATGACATGTTGATTTGTGTCTTATTGTTCGAACATAGTGAACTTAACCGGATTGAACAATCAAATTATATTTCTCAAACAAAGAATACATTTTACTATCAAATTCGGCGATATGACACGGTAATTAATTTCCCTTGGACAAGGTAAAGCGGATTAAACTAGATTGGAAGCAAGTAAATGCAAAATTTTCATGTATTAAGACAGTAATGTGTTGTTTTGCTTTTAATTGGTTACCCTTATGTTAAATGTTATATCAATTAATAACGTATCGTCATTGTTCGTACTTAATTACATATTTTGTGACTCGAGAACATGATACAAATTCTGTGTCATAGAACAGCACATTACAATTCGAGGAAATAAGATTAATTTTAGGCACAGTAGTCAATCAAGACCAGTTGGAAGCATCGCATAACAAGGGAGATAGATAGAGAATGGGTTCTATAGCCTACTATCTGCGGAATTTACAAACTTGGAATCAATGCCTCCGGCCGCCCCCGCCCCCTTGGAATTTGGTTGTCAATGATAAGATAAAAAAAATATTAATCTGTAATGATAAAGTACTGTACATCGGTTGTTGTTTTTTTTTTAAATAAGTGCTTTACGTCTGGAGATATACTAGCGCTATAATACATTTGTCGCTACACGTCATTCAACAATAAATGAATGAAGCGACGAAGCTGGCAATAAAACTGATTAAATTGTTAACAAGCAATTGACTTACACTACTAATGAAGTATCGATTTGTCCCATAGGCGTATCAATAAATGTTCGCCAAATAGATATGACATCCCACTTAACATTGAGTCCGAAGTGCCCTTTCTGCAACCCTCGATCGTGAAATCGTCATAAATTTCGCTATATGCAAAAAAATAATATTTTAAATAATTTTTTTAAAAAAGGAGAAACATTATCTATAATTGAAAATGGGCGAATTTGTTTCTCAAACTGTGTACATACATGTATGATAACGTCCTTTATTGACACCTGTCTAGTTTCAATCAAGTGTTTTATAACGTCAAAAACGTAACCTCACTTCTTTTGTGTAGGGACGTGTTATTTTAAAGGCTAATATCTTACACTCGGTTTTTTAATTATTTCGTCTCCACAGCAATGTTTGTTATCAGTAGAAGGCTATATTCTAAAATTTTAGAAAGTGTGGGTGGAAGGTATATGTGGGTATATATGTTGGTGGGATAACTGAGGGGAATGATGCACGTACGTATATATATATATATATATATATATATATATATATATATATATATATATATATATATATATATATATATATATATATATATATATATATATATATATATATATATATATATATATATATATGTGTGTGTGTGTGTGTGTGTGTGTGTGTGTGTGTGTGCAATAAATGTGCATGTGTCATCAGCCATCTCTGTACGAAACTGCTGTGATCAGTCTATAGTGCACCTGACACCGGTTTATTGTACTCAACTAGGTGAAGTCGACCACTATGTTCCACAGAGTAAAGACTTTCTGGTGACACTATGCACCGTTTGGTGACATCGGTGTATTATGCACGACTGAAGATTGGAGCATACTAAATCTGGTTTTCCATTTAGGAGGTGCTCAACAGATAATGCCTACTTATGAAAAAGTGACATCCGTAAGGTAAAGTTGTTCGTATTTTGCATCGTGCTCATTGGAGAGAATGTTTGCATACCTCTATGTTACTTTCATTTATTGTGACTGAAATTTCTTTACATATTGAACTTGTGGAAATTTTACTAGATTTAAGCACACAACCAACCATAATGTCTTCTCCCATGTGCTTGAAAATCTGCCTGAAAGTTTGTAAAGTACACCAACTTTAGCAGTTATTACAACAGGTAAAACGAACTGTGCCAATATTAGCGAAACCGGCTTCTTATAGACCATTGAACCAATTACAAAATATATAAAAAGTAAACAAAAGTTATCGGGGATTTTTTTTCTCACAATTTACCTTTGACGTCAAGAAGGTCAAAATGACAAAACGGAGCCAACAAGTTTTAATAGATGCACATCTGGAGTAATGTCAAGTTGTAGATTCTATAATCCAAATTACTCCCATCAATCATATATCAAAACAAAGATAATTAAAAGTACTTTTCGCAATACATAAGATATACCAGGTCTTTGTTTTAAATAGCATGGATAAATGGTGAGGAAATCATGGGAAGTTCTTTTTTGTTTAAATTGTATGTCTATGCAAAATACAAACGTGTCGAACGCCGCCATATGAAGCAATTATTGTTGTAATATTAAGACTTTTAACATCAAGTAAATTCCGCGTGCTAAATGTTACGAAAGCTTGTTCGTAGGTGAGTATGGAATCGTGTCTGTAGTTATATACAACATGCGTTTGTCTTTTTTTCTCCAAAATTATAATATACTATAACATAATTTACTCTGTTACAACTGGCATTATTCAACTGAAATATATTAAATGAATTTTCTTATAGGCCCGATTATATTGCAAATGCGTAGACCCCAAGATGTACCGGTAGATGTGTATATAATGCAGTTTGCTTTGAGTTACTAGTAAAACAAAAAAAAATGATCTGGCCTCACAGCGCAATATACTACAGCAGATTTGGGCTTAGGATGTTTGCAGGTGGACCGAATTATATGCGAGTACATACGGTGTATTCTTTAAAAAGAAGTTTGAAAAATCTTGAAATCTCTATACGTTTCAACTTTAATACAATCCTGATTCCTACGTTAGGCTGACTGATGAAGAGCACGAAGTTTTACATCCTATATAACAATGATACATATAAGGTTCGAGTGTTAAACAAAATGCCATCATATCCTACAAAAGTCTTACCAGGCTGAGTGAACAATAGAGGTAATGATCTTCGTTAATAAATGTCTTAATTACAGTGGTATATGTGTATATTAAAGACGTGATGCAGATACGTCCATGCGTATGGCATCGGTCTTTATCACACAACGGAGCGTGCTTTTCTTGGTGCGTCAGTGCTCGAAGCAAGAAGCCTCCCCCAAAGTTTTGTCTAAAGTGGACCACATCGTCGATTCATTTTATGCATGAATAGTAACGTGATCAGTTCTTACTACCCAATCTGGCTGTTCCAGTATTTTGTTCTAAATTTATTAGGACCCCAAACTATGAGTTGTTCATTCTTTAATATGTAAAAATAATGTCCTTGAATCAGTTATCGAAGTCTCCGTTTTTATCTATTTGACGAGAAATATTTCCTTTCAACTGTGTGATACTTTACATTTAACATTTGATCTTTATCCAACATTTCGGAAAAACCCCATCTGGTTTCTCTTGTCTATCAGTGCTGGGGTGGGGGTGGGAAGCAATGTTGGGAATTTGGTGGCACGGTGAGTTGGAGTGTTGTCATGATTGGTTTATACATCAAACCCGTCCGGATGTCGCTGAATCTCATAAATTACACAGTTGAATTGAACACCTAAGGTCAAAATTGCAAGGCATGTGCTCCATAAATTAATTTAATCTGTGGACACCGAGATTTATGGTTCATTGCAGTTTCACATGCATTGTACTCTCAAGTAATATGAACTCATAACCTTTATACCAACCCAACGTTACATTATCTTAATTCAATACATTCAGCCCAATTACAGTCATATCAAATCGGCTATACACAGCAATGCGCACCAATTTTTGGGGGAGTTAAAATTGACCTATGACAAGAACCGAAACGCAGACTTTTCAATCTGTAATTCCGCGCCACAAGCGTAAATCAACCAGGCTATAAAAACTAATTTACTGTAAAATCAATTATTCAATCTCTTGATGTATACTTATATTTAATGTTTTCCTTTCTTCGTTCAAGACAAAGCAAACGCATGCAGATCGACGCAGATTAGCACAGTCACTAGCTTAAATTATCAAGATTGGGGGATTTTATCAGTGCCAAAATTTTAGTACTTAATCAACTCGATTTTGCTGATTTAATTTAAAATAGCATCATAGTAGAAATGTAGTAATGAATATCGATTTGGTTATAAAGTCTTGCTGCGCCAATAACTATTTTTTATTTTATTTTCGTGTTGTTATGTCCACTTTATGCGTGTCAGTATCAGAATTTTATACCGCGCAAGTGCGATGTACATTTCATTTTAGTATTAATATATCACTTCACGAATTGGTTGGTGCAAGATACTGTTATCTCTAGAAGTCAGATATCAATAATATTATTTGTGTACAAAATTTAATAATGTCTCAACCTGAAAATTTACCAACGATATACGTATAGCCAGTTCCTTGAAAACTCATAAGCATACCGGCGTTTATGTCTTTAACTCTGTCTCCAAATACGCGCGTTATGTGTGTAAGAGAGAGAGAGAGAGAGAGAGAGAGAGAGAGAGAGAGAGGGAGACGGAGACAGAGACAGACAGACAGACAGACAAAGACATACTGAGAGGGAGAGAGAGATACAGAGACAGACAGACAGACAGACAAAGACATACTGAGAGAGAGAGAGAGAGAGAGAGAGAGAGAGAGAGAGAGAGAGAGAGAGAGAGAGATGATTGGCGAGCGCAGATCCTAGAACGCAAAATGATAAGAATTTACTCCAAACAAATACAGCAATGGTACTGCAACGTTTATGATTCCGTTCCCGCCCCATCCACTTCCGCAATGAAAATATAAAATGGCTAATTGTGGTCCGCTTGAGGGCAGTCTTGCCAGACTTCAAAACACAATTTTAAAAACAAACTAATTAAGAAAAGATATATAACCACTTAAAGGCCATACTATTTTTAGAATCTCTAAACTAATAATGTTAGCTCCATCACACCAAGATCCGGATCGTAGGGGTGGGGTGGGGTGGGGTGGGGGGTGTCCATATAAGAAAAAAGTTACTTGAAATTTGACCATTGTTTTATTCTTGCGCACTTTTAGTAAATAAACACAAAAACTTTTGCTTTGGTCCCATTTCGAGGAAATTTTAAACTTATACAGTACTGTAGACTTTCTCCACCATTGTTGAATGTCAGTACTGACAAGCTCTCGAAACTGCTAGAACATGATATGCACATCATAGGTGAATAATTGTCACGGAGTTATAAAAACATTAAAAAAATTACTTCGATTAAGATCTTTGTATCGTCGACTTTACGATCTAATGACTTGAGAGAAATATATTGTTAAAGTGCTTACCAATTTCACGCTGAAGGAGGCCGCCATATTGTTTGCATCACCTGGCAACATGGCACTTCTGGTTCTTTGTTCCTTCGTAGTAATTCAACTCTATGCATTGCGGTTCGTGTACCAGTCTCTCAAATGAGCCAAGATTTGGGATAACTCTTGTTTTATTCCTTTATAAAAGCTGTTTCAATAGCAAAGCAAAGTCGAGCATGTTTATAAACAAAGTTTAATTCAGTCTAAATTTAGAATGTTATCGTAAGAATACTCACTTGACTGGCAGTTCATATCCTTAGTGGAATTTGACAGAAAGGCAACCTTCAGTCGGTAACAAATGATAAAAAAAAAATAACTCGTAAGGCAGAGAATACGCCGTTAGATATTTTCCAGTTAATTTATTAACTTTGTAACGGTTGTATGGTTTTTGTTAACACTTTTGAGGATTATTACATCATTTATGTTGGCCACATGAGTCCAGCAGGAAGAAAACATTGTAATTCATTAGGATTGCCATACGTCCTCCTTTCTCCCAGACATTTCTTGCTTTTCGGTCCTTAAATGTCTACACAGATAAAATCATACAATTTACCTGATAATGATTTCCTGAGTATCCTCATTTTTTAAACTGAAAGTTTAAATATGGGAACCCTAAATTACTTATAACTATAATAGTTGGTTGTAAATAATTTTAATATGGCCTTTTTCTGCAATTTTTTAAAATCAATTTTTGGCTATTTTTCAGTAATAAAAGCAGCATATCCATACATATTTGCCAACCTCCCATATAGTGTTTATAGGCTTTTGCAACTAAAAAATATATTTCTTTTCAGGTTGCAAGGGGTTGGTGTCAATGTGCATGATCCCAAATTGCAGTGTCATGCAACTGAGAAAAAGTTGTTCAAGATTTTGTTAAATTTTTCTCACTATTGAAATTAATCTTTCTGAATATTGCATGTGGTTATTATAAGAGTACACCAGAGCTTTGGCTTTCAATATTGTGTTCCTTTCTTAGTGTAACCAAATAAATAGTGCATGTGACCTCAAAATCAAGACATATCAAGACTTGGACAAAATGTTTTTTGCAAATTTGGGTAAGAATTTTGGGGTTAAATGGCAAACTGACAAAGATTTTAATGAGATTCTGAAGAGTGCTGAAGTTTTTAGAACTGACAGTTTGGATGGAATAGTAGCCATGTGTAAGAAAGTGTGTGATGCCTGGCTTTGTGTTTTGAATATGACCATTCCTTGGATTGACAAAATTCAGTCTCACCTTGAATGATTAACAAGGTCAAGAGTTACACATTTTGCATATTAGTAGAAAGTACAATCTAGCTTCAGAAAGTGTACATCATCTTCAATTAGAAATTACATGTAGTAGATACTTTCAACCCCAAACCCTCATTCAGCCCCGCTACCGCCTTCGCCTTAAGAACAGAAAACCAGATGTTGATTGCTTGAAGAAGTGTGCCCCCTCTCCCTTCTATTGATATGCTCCAATGTTTTGATTTCACCATTTAAAAAATATATTGTACTACTTATCTATTATTTTGTCATTAACTATAAAAGTTATATAATCAATAAATCTGTGCAAGGAGATCTTGGTCTCTCAAAACATTTGGTCTCTCATAGCAGTGGTCTCTCAAAACTTGTTTTACTGTAATATATATTTGCTTCATACTGGTAGCTACGATTTGCAAACAATTAGAGGGATGGGAATGTGCACTTCACAAAAACAGAATTACAGTTTCTTAGATCAAATGCAAATTTTCAGCAATATTTAGTTTTTAGTAGGATCCTTATTTCAAGAATACTTTTGTCACTGAAAATATTGCAATTTTAAGACAATTGGATGATTCTTCTTTCAAGATGAACCCCTGTAGAAAAATCCAGTATATTTCCTGTATTTTTCCCCCATTAGATTACCATATGATGCTTAATGAGATCTGCTGTTAAATTGGCATGAGAAGTTCCAGTGATGAGCTGTAAAGGTGTGATACGCCAACTCGACACACGTGTGTGTGCACAGCTTCGATCTGGGGTAGCCATTACAAGTCCAGCACAATGTGTGGAGGAACTTCTGCTGAATGCCTTGGATGCTGGTGCCACCTGTGTGGCTGTCCGTTTGGATTTCTCTTGCTTTAAAGTGCAAGTGGTCGATAATGGAAAGGGAATGTCCACTGAGGATCTGGAGGTCCTGGGAGAGAGGTATTAATCTGAGTTTTAATAAGTCATGCACCCACTGTGTAAAACCTTTATATAACATTCTCTAAGAAGATAAGTGATGGAAGAGTTGAAATTTTTCTCATGTTATTGCATAACAGAATCAGATTCACTCTTTCAGGATGTAAAAGCAAAGTAAACAGAGACATAGAGACTGTTTCATCTAAATTGCCTCTCTGATTGGACCTTGATGGTAAAGGCAAGAATTTTCATTTGTGTATTTAATATTTAATTTTCTATAGATACCATGCATTGGTACACAAGTTTAAGAAATTCTATTGCATGGATTGTTAATGTACATGTGTACTCATCAACTCATATTGCAACCATAACATTGAATCCATATTGAAGTGCATGAAAATTTGCACAAAGAAGCATAACTTTTTATCATCCCAGCATGAAGGTGATCTTGATTTTGTGATTTTTTTTTAAATAAAGAAGTTCAACAGTTGTATACAATGCACTGTTGGCAACACAAGTAGGAATTATTAGATTTATTGGTAGTGGTTTAACACAAATTAGATTAACAATTGACAGCTTTTTTACAGTTGATGTCTTTACTAACTACCAAGCTACCAACAAAAACTGACTATTGACATTTGAAATGAATATTCATAAAGAGAAACTTTGAACATCCTTCTTCAATCAAAGACAGATAAAATACTTAAATGTTTTTTCTCCAGAATGTGGACCAATTTGTCAAATTAACAAATCCAATTCTCATTTTTGTTGGCAATAAAACTTTGTAGTAATCCAAAATTCACTGCGGAGAATTTGGTGAATAGGTGCAGATATTCAAGAGTAATGCCACAGCCATGTTATATCAACATTTATTTATGTATCAAGGGGTTTCCCAGTACTTTCCTTTCTGTGAATGCTAATGTTCGTATGGATTGTGGCTCAGGATTGGGTTGTGAGGCTCATGAAGTTATACACTTAATGGTTCTCTTTAAGATTTTCAAACTCGATGTCCAGGACTCCTTCCTTGTACAAAGTTTGAATTTCAAATACAAAAATAGGATCTCAGTTTTGAAACCTTTTTTTCTTTGCAGTAATTCAGGGCATTAAGCATGTAATGTTAAATATAAATGTCATCAGATACAATTTTGTATTACCATTCAATCAGGCCTAGAGAACTTTTGGTATCCATTAACAATTGTGATTTTAAAGTTCTTCAAAAATAAATATTAGACCAATTTTAATCATCCTATCCTTAAAGTTTCTGCAATGATGTTGATCTGCCATTAAATATGGCTGCCATTGCTAACTGTAAAAACAAACACTTAACAAAATTTTTTTAGAACCACTTAACATAATTTAACCTGATTGACAGAAAGCAACTTGGTATGTAGTGCTTTCAGGATTTTTCAGATGATGGCCACAAGTGTTAAAAAAGAAAACCATTAAATGACTTTTTCTCAAAAGATACTATTCAGAATTTCACAAAGTGTTTTAAAAGTATCTTGACATTAAGGGCTGTCAGATTTGTTGGAATAATGGTGATCCACCAACCACTGCAATAGCCATTAGTGAAAATAGAAAAACCAATACTCCAAAACTTATCAACAGGATTTTAACAAATTTGACAGAAAGTATCAATGCAAAAAGGACTTTAAAGTGTATACAGATTTTACCAATCTGCCATCAGATGGGGACATTGTTAACTAATCTGTTATCATTAGTGACATTGTTATCCAATCTGTTATCATTAGTGACATTGTTATCCAATCTGTTATCATTAGTGACATTGTTATCCAATCTGTTATCATTAGTGACATTGTTAACCAATATGTTATCATTAGTGACATTGTTATCCAATCTGTTATCATTAGTGACATTGTTATCCAATCTGTTATCATTAGTGACATTGTTATCCAATCTGTTATCATTAGTGACACTGTTATCCAATCTGTTATCATTAGTGACATTGTTATCCAATTTATTATCATTAGTGATATTGTTATCCAATCTGACATAAGTTAGGGACAATATTAGTATAAGTATACAAGCCTTTCAATGACTTCTTCACAAAAAGCATTCCACAGAATTTGACCAAATTCAACAGAATTCGGGAGATGAAGTGCTTTTCAAATTTGTAAAATGTTGCTGATTCTCCATCCATTATGGCCATTGTACTAAAATGAAATGTTTTTTATTTTATTTGGTGTTTTGTAATTTGGTTTGATGTTTTGGCATTTTGCCGCGTCTTTTAAGCAACTTGTTACTGAGGCAAGTTTGTGTCATTAAAATAAGTAACAGACAGGAGTGAATAACAATAAGCTTTGTAAAATTCAACAAATAATTTATTGCCATAGAATACTAAGTGAAAATGTAAACAAGAAGGAACTTGTGGTACATGTATTGCAAATTAAATCCCAAATAACCCAAGAATTACAGACACAAGTCGTAATAATTAAAGTTCTGAATAAACGTTATTGGAAATCCAAATTAAATCCAATGCTGAGAGTGTTAATGTGCCTGTGGTGGCCTGTTTATTGGTTTGTTTGTTTGAAAAAATCATATCACTATGTCTGCAGTGAGGCAGTTTATTGTGATGTCTAGCACTGGGACATCATGCCGCAGACATGTAGCATGATTTCCCACCAAGTCACATTATCCTGACACCCGGCCGACCAGTCCTAACACTGACCTCTTAATGCTGAGCATCAAGCGAGGCAGCTGTTACTACCATTTTTATAAGTCTTTGGTATGATTCGGCCGGGGAATGAACCCACAACCTCCCACCTCTGTGGCAGATGCAATAACCACTAGGCCACCAGAGTGGTTATCCTGTATATTGGTGTTGTATCAACATTTGTTGAATCACATTATTATAATTCCAGGTTTCAATTCACCATAAATTGCAGTGAATGTCACTTGTCCAAGAATATTTTTTATATATTTTTTATGAGCATTCTTCATTTCCAAAGAAGAATCACATGAAAAATATAATTTGACAAAATAAATTTTAGCCCAAATTAATCACTGGACACAACATAATACAACTGATTCTGCCAAGACCTTAAAGCATGAATAATAGATTTTCAGAAAAATATCAGTTATGTGACAAACTATGATGCAAAACAAAACTGAAGATGAGGATCAAAAGTTCATGGTTATAGAGTGATTAGAAAGCTTGTTACAATAACAAGGTTAGCAACTAGATACAATGATGGTTAACCACAACATATAATGAAATAAACAGCAAAAAGAACAGAAGCAAATAATGCAAATTAAATATATATAGCATAAAAAAATAATTAAACATAATTTGAACAATTTAGAAAAAGGTTTCTTACAGAGTGAGCTCTCAAATGTACCACCCCCCCCTGCACACAAAAAACCTCCATGCCTGTATAAAGTGGATTTATTTCCCCATGTTTTTGGAAACAAACAAATCAATCAGCATTAATGTTTTGTGCAAGAAAGTGGTATGGAGCCTGTTTCTTGAAAATATATAAACTAAACAGCAGATTAGTTAAACATGTTCCAGCTGAAAAGACATCTTGTTAACTGAAAGTAGATTTGGTATCTGCTTTTTTTTAATGAGTAATTACTTTTGTTTCATATATCCATTCCTTTTGTGATCACATGATATAATAGTTTCATTCTCATAATTCGAATTCAGAATGACTGCCTCTTCTGCACATTCATTTTTTTCTAACAGAAATGGCTGGACCCATTTAAAATGCATATATGTCGTAAGAAAGACATGTTTAAAACATGATATGAAATGTCTTTGAATAAATCCGGCAGTGATGTAAAATATCTAGTTGGGGCTTAAAGGTTTAAATACCGGTAGCATAAATGAATCTGGTTTTCTTATATGCATTGTCACAAATAAGCACTATTGGTGTTTACAAAAGTTATTTGATTCAGCACCAGTCTGTGATTACCGTATTTTCCGCCCTATAAGTCGCTCCTGGGTATAAGTCGCGGGAGGGGGAAATCCAGATAATTTTGGAAAATTCAACAGATAAGTCGCTCCTGCGTTTAAGTCGCTCCTGCGCACTAACCGTAATCACGTTTTTGATACCGCCGGCCATTGCATACGACTTGGTAATTTCCAACAACGTGTACGTATATTCTTGTTTGAAATTTTAAAAATAGAAATATAAGCAAATAAGATTTATAAATAATGTTTATTAAGTAAATAATAGCGCCACTCGTCTTCTTTTTTTACACCAGTCACGCTCAAGCTTCTTGCTTACGTTGAATTTTCTTACTGCTGAACGATTTCCGTTTTCTTTCGCAAATGCTACGACGTTTAACTTAAATTCTGCATCATAACTTTTTCGCGTGGTAGTTGTAGGTGCCATGATTAAACTGTATTGACTTACGCTAATATAACAATTTTAAATCATACAACGTTATTGTGAAACTATCTTTTTTTGATGCTCCATGGTATGAACAGTCTGTATTTATATACTGGTCAATTCCACAACCGAGCGAACTTCAAAGGCACTTTATAAAACAATTGAAGTTGTTCGCCAGCCTTCCAGTTTTTTTTATTAATTACTTTGAAGTTCTCTCAATGAAGCCAGTCTCGGTATTCCGGTCAATTTCCACAACCCGAGCGAACTTCAAAGGCACTTTATAAAACAATTGAAGTTGTCCGCCAGTCTTCCAGTTTTTTTTTTTATTAATTACTTTGAAGTTCTCTCAATGAAGCCAGTCTCGGTATTCCGGTCAATTCCACACCCAGAGCGAACTTCAAAGGCATTTTATACGACAACTGAAATTGTTCGCCAGCCTTCCAGTTATTTTTATTTATTACTTTGGAGTTCTCTCCATGAAGCCAGTCTCGGGTTAATCCATAGTTTTTTTAAACTATTGAAGTAAATTATGAAGCGCTACCGGTACATTTAAATACATATATTGTAGCGACATCTGACCAACACTTTGCTTGAAGCACGTGGTGAATAATAAAAGAAAAACAATGGCAATCGTAATTTCAATATTTTTTTTTATTAATAACAACAAATTTTAACACATATATATTATAACTAAATATTATTTGATTATTTAATTTGATATTCTTGTAGTCTAATACTTACGTGTATTTAAGTTTCGAGCAATTGGCTTGCCGGTATACCGTAGATATATTTCGCTATAACACAGCATCACTGCGCATCAGTCATATCAGTCGTTAAAAAAATTATTTATCGTATAAGTCGCTCCTGCGTATAAGTCGCACACGTCATTTGAAAGAAAAAAAACGAAAAAAAGTAGCGACTTATACCCCGGAAAATACGGTAACACCTTCTTGGGTAACCCAAACTGTTGTAAGTAAAAAGCCAGCATATTCTGCCTCTGCACACAGGAAACAGTAATTCAGTATTACACCTGTTTGTTACTTTGTTGTTTCAGCCAATTCGTTTTGTTTTCTTACATGAATGTTATGTACATTTACATATTTTATTTTGAAATACTTTCCAGGAAAGCTATTACTCTGCACCTTGATGAAAAAATGTCATGTGCCACTCATTCTTTTGAATATACCCATTGATACAGCCATTGGGTCAAGAAGTTTGATACTTTTAGTTAAATTTTTTTTTCACAACTTCAATAATTTTTATTCATTTTATAGCAGATTTGGAATTAACATAATATGCTTCCCTTTTTCATGTAGCCTTGTTTCCCATAGGGCCTTGGGGCTATGCCCTTTAATATTTTTACAGGGAATGTCAGGCGTTTTTTAAAACAGTTATTATCCTTATGGTCATAAGTCCCAAACCCATGAAATTATTATTGTAGTATAGTCATTAGGTACTGCCCATTATGCACCCATGGTGTCCAATTGATTCTCATACAATGGCAAAGGTCATTTAAACAGTTGTTTTTTGTTTGTATGGCTATAAATTCTAAATAATGGGAATGATAGCTATTGTATTATCCTTCTTGCCATTAAGGAAGGTCAGGGTCTTTTGAAACTGGAAACATCTGCAGATGAGAAAGATAATTCCTTCAAATTCTTGTGCTCTTAAAAACTGACTACTTCATTTGTTATTTTTGCAGATACTTTACCAGTAAGTGCCACACAGTGGAAGATTTGGACAACCTTCATTATTTTGGATACAGAGGTGAGGCAATAGCTAGTATGAGAGAGACCTGCAAAGTCCTAGAAATTGTGAGTCGTACAAAGAACTCCATAAAAACATACTGCAAGATCTTCCATCATAGTAAACCCAAACCAGTTGCAGAGTCCAGCATTCCCAGACCAAGTGTGGGCACAACCATCACCGCCCATTACTTGTTTTATAACTTGCCAGTTCGCCAGAAGGCTTTAAAGGAAACATTGGAGATTGAGATGATAAAACAGCGAGTAGAAGGTATTGCATTAATGAAACCTGGTGTTTCCATCAGTTTGAGGAATGATGAAACAGGTCAAGTATTACTACAGACACAGAAATGTCAAAGTGTGCTCATGACATTTACACGTTTATTTGGGACTGAAAAGTCAAGGTCATTGGTTGAGGTGACAGGGTCAAAGGATCAATTCAGTATATCAGGATATATTGGAAAAGAGAGTCACACCAAAAAGAATATACAGTTTGTTTATGTTAATGGTAGGCAGGTGCTGAAAACAAAACTTCATAAATTGTTCTCTGAAACATTGGCAAAATCCATAATAATGAAGAAAAAATCAAATGTTCTTAATAGCCCAGCAGGGGCCCAGGGGAGCCCAACCAAACATGGACAGAAATATCCAATGTTTGTTCTTAATGTGAAATGTCCCCTATCAGAGTATGACATAACATTTGAACCTGCAAAGACTTTGGTTGAATTCAAGAATTGGGAAGTTCTATCCACACTTGTTTCTGGAACAGTAGACAATTTTTTGAGGAAAGAAAATCTTTTTATAGGCTTAAAAGGAGCCCTGCTTGATGAAAATGGTGATGACATGCATGCCATTGAGGGCATAGAAGATTATGAAGTAGATATCCAAGATGTTACTGCAGATAATTCCATTGTCAAAGAGGTGCTTTCTGACTCCATTTATGGAAGTGTTTCTGAAGCAAATGATAATTCTGACAATAAAACCAAAATTGATGAAAAACATGTGGAGAAAATGCACACGTTCTCTTCAGAGAGTCGAAATGATAGAATTGTGGATATAAATACAAGTGAAGTTGAGGTAAAATCAAGTGTTAGAAATACTGATGAAGAAAATATAGATGACATGGAAGAGAATGATAAAAAAGAAACATATGGTGCAGATGTAAATAAACTGAGACCTGAAGCTGAAACAGATTATCAGAAAAATATTTCATCCTTTGACACAAAGCATAGTCTTTGTTCTAGGACAGTGAAAAGATTAAATAATAAGCAATCCAGTTATGAATCAGAAAAGCAGGTTGCTGCAGGTTTACCTAGCAATGAAGTAAGTGATGAAAATGGAAATGTTGAGAAAGACAGAGAGAACAAAATTGGTGAATCTTCTCAAAACAGTCTTTCCCATGGATGTCAGGACCTAATGGAAGATATTGATAATGTTGAAAGCAGTGGTAGAGAATTGCCAGAAGCTATTGCAACTAATGCAGATTTGCTAGATAAAATGACTTTTGAACATGCAACAGGTGCTTCTCCTTCAGATACCATGAAAGCTGATGGTGATAATCACCTACAAAGGGCAGATACTTCTAACTTGTTAAACATTGGACCCAAAGAAGAAGGGAATTTGGATATCAGGAGGCAAAAGAATGGAACTATACCCAAGAAACATACAGGAGAAGAAGAGACAGATACCAATAAAACACAGGAAAAATCCTTATTTACATCAAAAATGAGAACAAAATTAAAGTCAGAGCAAACTGAAAGAGTAGCTGAACCACAAATGAGAAGAAAATCTACATACAGGAAAGGACTTGCACAGTTCCGTAGACACCCCAAAAGCATTAGAAATCATACAAAACAAAGGCCTTCTGTAGATAAAAGCTTTAATACAAGTCAGCCAGAACAGGTGTTTAGGAATAAATCACAGTTGAAAGAAAAATATATGTCTAATTCAGAAGAGATGGAATCAAGGTTGTCACTATTTCGCAAGCCTCAAGGAGTGATTGATTGTCAGAAGAAAGACAAAAAAGAGAATAATAATGATGAGCATTTACCTGACAGAAGCCATTCATTCAAAAATCAATTATCATTTACCTCTCATAAAAATCGGTCAGATTTACAAAAGAAACAGGAAACAGATCGAAAGGTAACGGATTCATTTACAAGTGCTGAAGAGTCACCTATTGTTTCAGGGTTAAAATTATACAGAAAATCAATTCAAGCACAAAATGTTCCTGTCAGGAAAAGGTCGTTCAGTCTCTTACAGGTTCTTGCAGAACAAACTCATAGCTCAAAGAAAGTACAAAAACTGACAAAAGAAGATGCAAATTCACATACATCTACATCAAGGAGGGAAGATAAAGAGAAAAATTTAAATGTAAAAATATCCATTGAAAAACCGCAATATCATAATATTGCAGTTGCTGAGTCATCAAAACTTACTGCAATAGATAATGACAGCCATAGTTCTGGAGATAGTGTCTGTGAAGGAGAACTTGCTTTTAATCATACTACTGTGATATATTCTACTGATCATAATAATGTCTGTGATATAATGACAAAAACTTGGCATCATCAGCAAGATAACATGGCCCCCCATTCAAAAGTGCATACTAAAGAACGTCGTAAGATATCAGGGAAGCCCACCTCAGAATTACCTTCCACTTCCTGTAAACTCGGCAAACTTATGAGACATAGACCGTGCTTAAAAGATGAAGAATTAAATTCAAAGGGCTGTGCTGTAGCTGCTATAGAAGCTAAGAGTGCACAGCACTTAAAACCACCTCCTTATGCTTGTGACATTGCTCAAACTGAACTGGCTATCACAGATTCAGCCATTATGTCAAATCATGAAATCTTAGATGTTTCAGAAAGTCAGCCCAGCTGTGTCTATGGAGATGAAGAATATGTCCTTAGTAAATATAGAGAAAATAGGACTCAACTGCTTGATAGATCTGATCCAGTTTTTAATTTCTTGCATTCTGGAAAACCAGGTCAAAGAAGTAAGGAAGTAGATGAAAAAGGTGATTGTTGTGGAACAAATATCTATGATCAGTCTGTTCCATTTTCAGTAGACACACAATGCTGCAAGACAAGTAGGAGTGATAGTGAGATTTTGCCCTTTGTTCTTTATCCAGCTCCTGACATTGTTTGTAGTGATATCCATATGAGATCAGATTTATCATCTCACAACAATGAAAATGTAATGGATGCTTGTACGAGACCATATTTAGTATCTGTTGACTCTGAGAAAACTCCAAGTAGAAGAAAGACTCATATGACACAATGGTCCTCATCTGCCAATAGAGATGTTAGCACAGATCACATAAGGTTGTCTGTCCCATCTCCTAACAAAGTCAGCACAGATCATTGCAAGAGACTGTATTTATCATCTTCAGAAACTGAGGTTTCTAGCACGGGTGCTCATATGGAATCTTTTGTATCATCTTTGAATACAAAGACGGTTAGCCCCTATATCCCAATGAGACCATACAATTTTGCTGTAAACGCCAATATTGTTAACAAATATGCTCATATCAGATCATGTTGCCCTTTATTCAACGCTGCAAATGGTGATCTATTACATTCAGATGAACCTCTGAGATTGCCTACCTCATCTGCAAACACAGAGACTTTAAGTACATGTTCTCCAAAGAGATTAGACCCTTCATCAACGCCTATGAAACTTTCTTCCTCACCTTCAAGCATGGAGATGTATGGCACATGTATTTCTCTTAAATCAGACCACTTATCTACAAGAAATAATTTTATCTTGAATAGAAATCCATGTACAGTGGTGAGCAATAGATATTTTGACAATGCCAGTAGTGTCCCGGATTCCAAGTCTGAAGGACCTTGTTCTGATCAGGCTAAATATTTATTTCAAGGTCTTCCCTCTTCAATCAGTAATGATAACATAACCAAACATCAGGTCAAAATAACCATGGAATCTTCAGGTTCAGAAAATTTTCATAGCCAAGCATTGGCATATAATTATCCATCAGTTACAGACAGTGAATCCTCATTAACATCTACCCAAAATGTCCATAAAGTGTCAGAGAGTAAGGATTCTGTCAGTTTCAAGTCAGATGAATGCTCAAAAGTGACTTTCCACACCTGTCCATCTTTACCAGATAAAGGAATTGGCAGAGAATGTAATATTTTATGCTCAAGATCTGCCAAGAAAGAGGATTTTCCAAAACAGATAAGTTCAGAATCCTCAATTTCAGGGCATTATACAGCAGATTGTTCAAATGATGGTACCTTTGTTCAAGGTGAAGCAGACTACCTAGCAAATGAGATATCCCATGTTTCATCAGTATCGGTGCATCTAGGTGAAAGTTTCCTAGAAACTGAAGAATACATTCCAGGTTCTGAAGGTTTCAAAATTCACTCAAGCCCATGTTGTGATACTTTAGAAAAAACATTGGAGCAGTTGCCAAATATTTCTCCATCACAAGGTTTCTGGCCAATACTGGAGCGAAGTTTCCAAAACTGTAAAGATTATAAAAGTCCTGGCATTGAGTCACAAGGTTTTTCACCCACAACATCAGTGCATGTCCATAATTCAGACTCAGAGACAGGGTCATTGGGTTTCTCTCCTAATATTAGAGACTGTTTGATTGAAGCAGCTGAGAATGAAAGTTATCAGGTTACAAGTAAACCAAAGACACATGCTTTACTTGATACTTCATCACCAAGTAGTAAGGTTTGTAATTTAGAAATTAGAAGGGAACTGATTGAAGCAGATGGAAAATTGCTTAAAGCAGATGAGATTGAAATCGCAAGTGCGCTCACAGTGCTTAATCAGCATTCCTCATCCACTGATGAAATTGGCAATTTGGACTTCTTTCAGTTGAAACTGGAGACATCAGATGCAAAAGAAAATGTTGAAACTAAGGCAGAAGAAACAGCCAGCATTGAAACCATGACTTCTTTGGACTTATCCCAAATAGTGAAAAGTAATGATGTCGAAGCCATTACTTTTCAAAAGGAACAAGGAGATGCTGTAACATTTGAAGACATATTTTCTTCAGATCAGAGTGAAAATTATATTAATAACAATAAATATATAACCAAGAATTCATCAGATTCAATGCCTGAGTCAATAATTGACAGCTCAGATGTTCAGACTTGCATTGACAAAAATATATCTCAGTCACCACATTTCTCAACATGGGATGCAAGTTTTGAAGACAAAATTATTCAATCAGAGCCAGCCTTACAAAGTTCTTGCAAGATAAATGATACAGATGACATTAATATATGGAAATTTGATTGCACTAATGTGGAAAACCATGAAAAACTTCCTGACTGTACCGATGAAGATATATACTCTAACATGGATAAAAATCCTGCAACTAAATCAAATTCAAGTGGAACAGATGAGTGCTCAGAAATATATCAGAGAACTTATACCACTCATGAAGAAAATGAAAATTTGGATAAGGATGATGATGAAACTGATGAGGAAAACACATGGATTATAGTTATGGATCCTCAGACAGGTACTTTTTTGTTTTCTGCCTCTTGATTTAAGATAAATGCATTGTTATAGTCAACATTACTGCATAAAAACTACATTGTAACATGCTTCAGAGTAGTTGAATGTGACATCTAGTGATGTCTTGGTTTTTATCTGTTAGTAACCTTGTTTCTTTTACTTTACAGGCTTATAGGATTGGTGACATGTTGACTATCATTGTTCATTTTCATTGTATCTCAGGTTCACACATTTGGGGCTGAGCAAATTATGTAGCCTGATGTTTTGGATGGGTGAAGTTTTGAATCAGATTCATGATATTTTTTTTATAATCAAGAATTGAACCAATTTTAGACACTGGCTTGTAAGTATTGCTGTCTTGCAGGCAAATGAGCCAAGTTTAAATCCCACTATGTGCATAAACCTTATTGTTTCTTCATTTCTTTAATGTGATGTTTTACCTTGAATTAGGAAGGAGAATTACATTACTACTGTACGTTTTGTGTGTATATAGTATTACTTGAATCTTACTACATCATTGTTATACATGCTCAATATGTTTAAACTAGGGCCTAACCGGAAATCGCCTCAGACATTCGCTTTGGCCGAATATTGGGTTTTTCGTTACTACTCAGAAATATTTGCCTTGGCAAATAATACGCGCACAAATGGTTACAAGTAAAAAAAAATTCAATAAATATCGAACTTTTAAAAAAAGTTTTTTAATACATTATAATTTTATTTAATAATACAAAATTTTATCTTATAGGCGAGATATACGGTATACGGTACACCAAAATTTTAAGCTTCGCCTACAATAATGAAATAAACGATACACTCCGGAGTCGGACCTACTACTCGGTTCGTGCCCAGATCCGGCAAATAGTACATCCAAATACTCGGATTCGGTACTCATTGAAAATTATCTACTCAGTTAGGCCCTAGTTTAAACATATTTTTTTTTAAACTTATGCTCACAGTTTATTAATGGATATATTTCATCTTGTGGATGAAAGGATGAAAAACTCGCATATAATCACTCACTCAATAAAATATATCCTTTATTTTCTCATTTCAAGCGAATATCCTCTATTTGCTATGTAAAACTGAAGCATTTTAATATTAAATGAAAAAAAGTAAATCACATCAGTAGTTGTGTTTTTTATGTTACTCAACATAAAAGGCAAGAGATACATTCTGCAGGACAATTGATTTGTCAGAAGTCACATGTCCAGGTCAAGTTGATCAAGCATATATTTGTTTAGCATGTACATTTTTTTCAGGTGAAAATCTTCATGTGAATACCACTTCAGGCCATGCCATACCAGAAAGTCAATGGAAAAGAGACAAGCATTCTGAAATGCAAGGTAGCTGCATATTATTTAGATAGGGAAACAAATCTGTTTTGATGATTTATGGTTACATTGTATTAATATTTCTATGTGGCAAGTTGAGTTTAGATTTTACATGTATGTTCCTTGGCATAGTTTGTAAAATGAATATTTGCGATGGTAAATTCCACCATTAATTTTCCTAATTCCACCAGTGAGTTTTCTAATTATGCTAATAATTCTAACAATAATTTTCCTACTTCCATCATGAATTATCCTAATTCTGACAATATTTTTCATAATTCCATCAATAATTTTCCTAATTCCATCAATAATTTTCCTAATTCCGAAAATAATTTACCTAATTACTTAAGCAAATCATTGTAATCTTGATACTGCCACAGTTTTGGAATTGTATGTGTCAGGTATTGCTGTTCTTTGTACTTTTATGTCAAATATAATTTAATGTTATACATGCTGTGGGAACTAGAATCAATATGATGTGCCATTGTTGTCAGAAATGCTCAGAGTTTATCATGGATTTCACTGCTGCAAATTTTAGGGTTTGACGAATTAGAATTTTTGTGACAATTCAAAAATGAGTTAGAATCATTTATTTCGATTTCCTGCCTCCATCTCTGAAAAAATTTGCTGCATAAATATTGAATTAGTCTTTTTATGTGGTTTCCTTGTTTGTTTACACCGGCATTGGTAAGATATTCTGGTACTATATCTATTCACCTATAATAATAATCATTTCAAACTGCAAACAACAAAGATCATGATCTGCTGTAGCACAATGTGCCTGCAGATCAGGGTCTGTTTTGTTTGTTCTTCTGTCTGCTCCTAACAAACTGCACAGAACTAGATCTGCTGGTACATTATGTGATGGCAGATCTGGGTCTGTGAAGTTTTCAGTTAGATTCATCTTGCAAGTGAGTATATATGGCAGATATCAATAATTTACAGTTTCCTTACTATGGATTAATTATCTTTGACTTTTGTCTCACCTGTGAATGGCAGTAGATATGTATCATTTTTCTAGCTGTGATGTCAGCAGTGATGACAACTTAGTCATCAACAGTAAAAAAAAAAAAAAAAAAAAAAAAAAAACCTGACCACCACTGTTTTGGAAAACAACTTGTCATTAAAGAAAACAATATTTCATCTGTAGATTAAATTTGTAATGATCTCTGAGCACCAGTCTTGATCATCTACTGTTTGTTGGCATCTGTAAGATGACAATAAATATATATTCTAAATCAATTTATCTTGCAATGAAAAAAGTAAAGGCTTGTGGTAGTCAATGCAGTTATGATGAAAAGTTTTAGATAGCTGTTAGCATATTTTTTTTTTTGCCTGGCTATGCACAAGTGTGTGGTAGTACAGTCTCCCAAGAAAACTGATGATCTCCAGGGCCACTGTTGTGCCAACCCTACTGTGCAAAAACTGGAGGGTGTAAAGACACCATGTCAAGAAGCAGAACCATTTTCACAGGGGCTGCCTGATGAAACTGATGAGGATAAATGGCAGGACAGGGTTCAAAACAGTGAAGTAGGTTCTCACACGAGCAGGGATTCCATGCACACACATTCTGCTGATGAAATCACAGTGTAGATTGACAAGTCATGTCATCATTTTGTTACAAGAGCGACTACCAAAGAAGTTTTTTTTTTTATGGCAAGCTGAATGTGGGAAACTTTCTCAGCATGGTCAGAAGAAACATGTCAAATAAACCCATATGTTTTCTTTGAAACACTTTATCATTGACCTTGAATTTTGCAAAGATCTCATTAAAAATATGCTTCACATGGTGCAGTCTTGTCCATGGTGAAGCTACATATTGAATAGAAGAGAAATGCAAAGACAGTGCAGAAGTATGAGCAGCATAAATCTCTGAAATGAAGCTTGTCCTCAATTGATCATGCACACCTATGAGACAAGTGTGTCACAGACAATTCATAGCACCATTTGGATGGATCATCCACTTGGATACATAAATGAAATAGAGATAATATCGGTCTCTCTCAATATTCAAGATGCTATAGCATATCTAGATAAAAGGCGATGTGTATCATGTCATAAAGTAATGATCACATCATTCTGAGCTGTGTGGTGTGCGTTAATTTTACCAAAGTGGTTTACCTAAACTAAAGAATCCAATTAGAAGCAGAAAAATTATATCTCTGTTTAAGTTCTATATGAGAAAAGTTCCCGGTAAATCCCAACTGTTTATTGCACCAACTGTATGTAAGATTATATATGTTAAAAATAGTCTTAATTTTAATATAATTATTAGTTGTTGTTTTTTATTTAGATGGAGCAAACAATGATAAGCCATTGTCCAACATCAATACAAAATGGAAAAGACCATTTGCTCTGTCTAGTGGAGACCAAAGAATCAAAGTGCAAAACCTTTTGATTACAGAAAGTGTCGATGTCCAGATAAAATGGAGAGAAGGAGCTAAGGGCATTAATACAGATGCAGGTTGTACATTGTTGTGAATCTGTTTTTCATATCTCTCTAGTAATGTGTCACTAATAAATATGAAATTATAAATCTTGCTGTTTAATATGGTGACAAAATTCTGAATTTTTAAAGAAAAGAACCCAGAAAAGTGTTATGTTGCGGTTAAACAGTTTTTTTTTACATGATTGACTTTCGTATTTGGATGAAGTTCCATTGACTTCTAGTCATTTTATTGTAAACTATTGTTTGTTATTCTTATTGTTTGTGTGTGTTTAGTATTTTGGTGTTACATATTCTGTACAGTGATGTCCAGCGTTCAAATATATATTGTTCTGTGGTACACATGGCGAGTGAGTTGTGTGCGAGTTGCTTGCATTGCACATGCCTAACATGTGGTGGCATCATCGTCAGCAATATGTTAAAGTTTGGGTTCAATATTTTCATTGGCATATACAGTATATTTCCTAAATGCTATGACAGATTATCACCATATTTGGAAAGACTCTTTATCAAGCTAAGACAAATCATTCTTTTACATGCTTGTTTGTCTCTTTTACCATGGGGTCAAGGTCACAATCATAGAATATCGTGTTACGGTTTTAGATACATTTTTATTTGTTTACGTTTCTTAAAAATCTAAAATAGATTAGGTTTTGGTTTTTATTTGATCATTTGCTTACATTTTCTAAACACCTAAATGGATTTTCTTCATCCATAGGATGATTAATCTGCAACAAAGGGGTCAAATTCAGAGTTAAAATTTTTAATCTCCATGTTCTTTATAAACTTCTTGTTTGATTTTCTTCATACTTTTGATAAATCAAAATTCAGCATGGGCAATTCATTATGTGCAATGCTAACATAACCTTTTAACCAATGGGTCAATTCACATTTTTTCCAATAATGCTTTGATTATGAGTTTGGCATGTTGGCCCTGGCCTTCTTTATGTTAACTTTGTACTTTTCAATATTTGTTATAAAACTATTTTGCCCTCATGTAATTTTACCTTGCTAACAAAGTCTTGGAAGAGACATATATTCCATTTTTAAGTCATCTGAGGATAGGGCCACATGAATTTATGGTATGGCCCAGCATCTATTGTGAATTGTAGTATGATCCTGTATCCATTTTGTGTTGTTTGTTGCTTTTCTTGTGTCAGTCAGCAGTTGTTATTTTAAACTTCTTTTATAAAAACACTTAACCAATCAAAGGATTTCAAATTTTTTACTAATAATGCTGATCTGCCATCAGTTATCGGAGTTGATCGGATTTTAATTTCACACACTTGTCTAGAACAATTAGTTTCAGAACATTCACTTGCCCCACCACATATCTTTTCACTTGCCCCAAAAATGTCAACACATGCCTACATGTAGATTGATGAGATGTACACACTGTAGTTTTCAGAAAGAACAAGTGAAATACTTGTAGAGCATATTTAATTTTTCAAAGGTCTTAATTGTTTATAAAAATAGTTGACATTATAAATTTGCCATTGTAATCATATTTTTTTGTAAAAACTGGATTTCAAAAAATGTCCATGCACATGTCTCCACCTGAACCATCACTAAGTCAGAATTTGATCAAATTTGACTGAGAGAACCTTGGTCTTGACCTTTCAAGTTAGTACAACTGATTTCAGTCTGCTGCTGAAAAGAAATACTACTAAATATAGAAGTCTCTTTTAAATAACCTCTTCTCCAACACTGCCTAATTAATTTAAGGTTGTACGATTCTAATGCAACATGGACACATAAATGCTTTTAAAGTTGTATATTGGGCACAGGAATGCTTTTAAGGTTGTTTGATGCCAAAACATGTAAAGTGCTTTGCTTAACACACACTTTGGTTGTTTATCTGGGCATATCCCTGGTGGGATGAACCCATACCCTTCTGGTCATTAATCAAATATGTCTTATCAACTGAACAACATTGTGTCAACTTTGCAGAAGGATCATGTTCATTGGGTCTTTAAAAGTCATATATAGAGAAATCTAATATGTATATTTTTCACTACATTTCTGGAGCAGCATGTGCAAATAAAAAAGCCACTTTATTACCTCAAAGCATTCCCACTAAATTACTGATATTTAGTGCTTAAGTTGATATTGGTGATCTAGTCCAAAATTTATTGATTGTCATACATCCCTTGACAAAGGGTTTGTTTATTATTATGTGTGAGATCATTACTGAATAAGCTGGTTATCCATTACTGTACAAGTTTAATAATGGAATGGTTATTTTAAATATAAATAAAGGTTTTTGTTTGCTGCATATTATCACAAGTTGTTATCAAGAATTGAAAGATTTTTTTCTTTTTTTCACTTTTCATTTAGTAAATCTTTAATAAATATGTGTCAGTCAGACAGTATCATGCAAATTTTGTCCAAAGGTTATTAAATCAAATTATAACAGATTCTTATGAATATTAAGTAGGGATTTTGATAAACAATTGAAACCTATTCAAGCTTTGTTTTTCAGTGGAAGAAAAAAACAATAAAGACAGCCAAAATAACAGAAGATAAAGCATCATCTATCCAGAGGGTTAAAGAAATTAGAATCAAATATACATTCTTCAGTTTTACTTTTGTCATAAATGACAGCTGATGGAAAATTAGAATCAAATATTCATTCTTCAGTTTTACTTTTGTCATAAATGACAGCTGATGGAAAATTAGAATCAAATATTCATTCTTCAGTTTTACTTTTGTCATAAATGACAGCTGATGGAAAATTAGAATCAAATATACATTCTTCAGTTTTACTTTTGTCATAAATGACAGCTGATGGAAAATATAATAGCAGCAAATATCAAGTAGAACTTTATAGCGAAACATGTTATGTTTAATAGGATTTCCCCAATTACTATTTATGTTTACAGGCTAGGGTGGTACTTAAAAATTTTCTCCCTGTTTACCATCTTTGTTTACAAGAGTTTATCATGTAAAAGTTACCATATAAAAGTTTGACCTTTTTTATGTATTTTATTTCTTTTTGTAATTAACCAGAAGATACAGTGTCAGTATCATTATGATTCTTCTCAACCATGCGCATCATTTAATTTATTTATTTCATTTTACATTGGTCATCAGTGACAAAATAATTGCCAAATGGGCAATGTACTTCAGCTTTAGACATTAAGTTTCCCAGTTTCTGTATAATCACTCTCTATCTTTTAATTTTTCGTGAATTCCAGACACCATTATATCTAATTTAGAAAGTTAATAATTCCACAGCTATATCACTTCCATAAATGTCTTGGGAAGTTTATGCCTGCTTCCAGTGAGGTTCATGCATGTACATGCAATTATTTGCAAACATATGCAACAGAATTGTATTAAACAAGAGGTAAGTAGGGATAGAATAGATTTATGTTTGAAGATTTAAGACATAATTTCAAATAAAATCTCCATATTTTGTCTCTGAGTTTGTGAATCATAGTAACCAAAGTCCATGATGAATGGTATCTGGTGAAATATAGTGAATTCACAGACTATTTCATGTTTTGTTGGCTTTATTTCAGTTTTGCATTGTATGCAGCTTTGTGCATAGATGCATCTTAGAACACATCCCATCCAAAATAGGTCACTGACATTTATGTTTCATTAAGAAATTTCTAATTACATTTTGCACAAATGAATGGTCTCTCCCATTGGAGTCAAGTAGTAACCATCAGGATGTCTGGGTTTCACTACCTCCAGGACAATCTCAAAGAAAAAAGAGCATTTTAGAGTATTTGTACTAGCTGTTAGTACTTTTTGAACATTATACATGAAATGAATATTATTAAAATATATAAATTTCTTTTTATGGCAGGCAACAATATTGAGTCTTTACTGAAGGACTGGGAAAACCCTGTGTTCCAAAGACCAGATCAGGTTGGATAAAGATAGACTTTGTTTTATTGCTGTATTTGTAGTATAGATTTAGAATAATGAAAAACATTTATCTTGTAAATGTAGTTGTCATAAGACATAAGTTGTGAAAAACCAAAGTTTAAAAAAAATTAATTAAATTAATAGAAAGTTTATAACCTAATATGGAAGCAGGTTTCTTTAAAATATTAGTCATATGGTGTCAGAGTTAATTTGTTATATTTTGGAGAAAAGGTATTTGACTATGCATCCTAGTGTTAAATTATTCAATTTTCATGATTAGAAATGTTGATTAGATATGTTGATTAGATATGTAGAAGTCTAAGCTATTAAACTGTAGAACAAAGATTCCCTAACATTGCTTTTAGAAGTAACTTTTTGTATTTGATATAACCTATTTGTTTTGCTTGTCATATTGTTACATTATACCTGCTTTTTATGAAACGGAGGTTATTAGTTTCATCTCTGTCCAACATGTCTCTATCTAACCATTGGCCTTGCTTCTTGTAAATGAATATAAACTGTTACCATTCATGATATAGTTTTTTAATTTACTAAATTGGTACATTACATTTGGATTCGTTATCTTTAATTCTCTTTGCAGTGAGTAACACTTAACCAGAGCATGCCACTTTGGTATGTCTGATGCACATCTTTCCAGGTGTCCCCATGTCCACTTTTGTTCCTTCATCTCCTCCATCTTTCTCCTCCAGGACATTTGGGGTCTGCCTCTCTTTGTCAGCCATCTGGGGTCCATCTGAGGGTGACTGCATGGATGGGGGTGGCATTTGGAGCACATGTTTGATCCACCTCCATCTATGCATCTGGACTTCTTGGGTGATAAGTTTGGTTTCAGTCCTTCATTGTAGTTCAGTGTTTTAGATAGTGTGTGGTCAAAAGAGGTTGAGAATTCTGCATCTTTTTTGGAATACTTCTAACTTATGGCTTATGGATTTGGTCATAATCCAAGATTCCTCACAGTATAGTAGGGTACTCAGGACATTACTCTTGAAAAGCCTGATCTTAGCTTTCATACTGGTGCCTCCATATATTCCTGAGACCTACAAATCCTTGGCTGGCCTTGGAAATTCATGCATGTATTTCTTCTTGTGCAGCTCTCCTGGTTGTCATTTTGGAGCCCAGATAGGTGAAGTTTTCTAAGCTCCTCCCCATTCAGTCCGATATGTCCTATCATTATATTTGTTCATTCTCATGTGCTTTGTCTTCGAGGTCCTAATATGCAGTCCAATTTTGCTTGCTATGTTTGCTAAGTCAGCAGTCTTGGGTTATTCGTGGCTCACCATGCCATTACAGGTGCTTATATTTATTTTCACACATTTTTAATTTCTTGGACATAGACTTTTTTTCATGAAAGCCTTGATAGCATGATAAAAGAAGAGTGGTATAAGGTAGACAAAAGAAATGATTAATTAAATTTTTTATTCATATGCTGGAAAATCTGGTCTGATATTATGACAATTGTGTTTACACATCTTTGCAATTTTGGGAATTTCAGTTTCATTTTGTTTTATGAACCTTGTTCAATTATTTTTACTGTTCAGCACTCAGCTTTTAAACTCCATGGGATTTAGTTGGCAGTGTTAAAATCAGTGTCAGTCAATACTTAGGACTCTTGTTTATGTCATGCATGCATTAGCAGTCAGAGATAGGGCAAGTGGAGTTTCTATTAGTAATATTGAGATTTTGCTTACTTCTTTCATGTATTTACAGGATGTCATCAGTGTTGAATCAAGTACTCAAGGCAACAAGAATCTAATCAAGGCATATAGGAACATTCACCCATGTAAATTTACCAAGGACATGCTGTCTTGTGTCAAGGTAAACCTGTATATCAAGGTCACAAAATGGGTACAAAATATCTTTTGTGATCTGATATGGGGTTGTCCATAAAGGACATCCGCAGATAATGCCTGTTTTCCTACACACCCCTTGTCCACATGTGGCTTACCCCCACCCCCTCGCTGTGGATGTCTGCATCCTGCATTATACACTGCTCTAAGGTCTGGCAATGTAATAATTGGTGCTCTCAAAATACAATGTTCACATATCATCACAACATGTAGCTCAAAACAAAGAATTTCGTAAAACTAGCTATAAGCGTGACCTAATTACTCGACTGAAGTGCTGAAAGAAACAGTCCAAAGTAATATATCTCATATAGTCGAATAGATAAGCATTAATTATTTCAAAGCTGTGTGCAGAATAGGTAGACCTTCTGTGAGTTATGAAAACCAAGTCCTAAAATAAGGAATACCCATTTCACTAATGGTACCATTAATGTACAAAGCGTGTCCAAAATTAATATTGGTATGAACAGGATATTCTAGTGACAATTGCCTCTTTTCAAATTATAAGCAATGCAGTATATTTTTTCCATCAATCAGTCAAATTTGGTATGAGTTTTGCTTCAGTATTGGAGACGGAAACATTAAGTGCACAGAAATGCCAACAGCAATGTATTCTGTGGCTTGAATCGTACAAATTGAAATTAACAAATAATTTATACTTAGTGATCAGCCATTAAGGACAGCTGCAAAACATACTGGAATACACCCAGTAGGCCTAAAGCAGCTGTTCAACACGAATATCGTTTAAAAAAGTACTAGCTTGCAGACCATCTGCAAGGTAATTTAACCACCACCACCCCCTTGTCCGCAGTTTTCTGTATTTGAACAACCTCCCCCCTTTTTTGCAGACGTTTTTTATGGACAACCCCTATGTTTTATAGAGAGGTTCATAAATATTGTCCTTTATGTACAGGTGTCTGTTTTAATTTAGCTAATAGAAGCTCAAAATAGTGCCAAGTTTGCCATCCCTGTGTGTGCCTGTACATCTGTAGATTAATCTCAATGTTAAAATTCTTGAACATACCTAAATAAGATGACTTAATAAAAGGGGGCTTCTTTATGGAGGTTTCTGCCATGGCAAGTTTTACTGTACTTTGGATGTAACTTTTAAGCATGGGAAAAAAAAGAATTCATCTTATGGCAAGCACTCTCACACCCATAACCTTGAGTGTCACAGACATGGTGACATCGTATTACACACACCCTTAACCTTGGGGTCATACACATACTAGCATCCTATGACACTCCCCAGACCTTGAAATAACAGACATACTGGCATCCTATGACCCATACCTAACCTTGGGGTCACAAACATCCTGGCATTCTACTAATTCTTGTAATCAACCAGTTGTCAAAAGGAACAGACTTGGACATTTAAATTACTTATGCACTTATTTTAACCACTCCAGTGGCCTAGTGGTTAGAGTGTCTGCCTTGGAAACAGGAGGTTGTGGGTTTGAGCCCCAGCCGAGTCATACCAAAGACTTACAAAAATGGTACTAACTGCTACCTCGCTTTGCATTCAGCATTAAGAGGTTAGTGTTAGGACTGGCTGGCCTGGTGTCAGGATAATGTTACTGGGTGGGACATCATGCTACATGTCTGTGGCATGATGCCCCATGGCTAGACATCACTATAAACTGCCACACTGCAGACATCATAGCGATATGACTGAAAAATTGTTAAAGCTACGTTAACAATCCCAATCACACACACACTTATTTTCAGGGTCATATGAACATCTCTAGGGATGATTGAGACATTTTGAGCATTATTTAGATCATTATAGTGTTGAGTCTGTTGATATTTGTTCCAGTTCTAGTCCTTAAAAAGGATCACCCATTTCACTAATGGTACCATATGTACACAAAGAAATTGACATAGTCTTACAAATAAAATAAAACAAATGCCAAAAATGCAACTGTAATTCTCGATTTATGAGAAGAGAAAAAAGAAAGAAAACCATGAAAGTATTCTTTATTGGCAAGCAGGATATAATGCAACTTAGTTTACCTAGACCAGTTGTACCAGTTCTGAACTTTCAGGGTGCATGAAACATAATCCTGTCAATAATGATGTTTTTCTAGACAAGATATTCAGGAACAATTATTATTCATTAGTACATTAATCATCCAAGATTGAGAAAAAGTTATTTGTTGTAATATCTGGATAATTACTTAAGTAATGATTGTACATGAATTGTTTACCTGGTGGCAGGTGCTTGACAGAGTCTTTGTATTTTATGCATGTTTCTTTCAGGTGATTGGACAGGTAGATAACAAATTTATTGTATGTCTTCTCAGAGCTGATGACAAGAACATGTCAGCTGGTAAGATGTTACTTTTTAATATTTGTATAATTAGTTGCAGTGTTATTTTACCACATTGCATTCTTATATTTGTATTAGTTGCAGTGTATTTTAGCAGGTTACATTCTACTACATGTATTTGCAATGTAAATTAGAGTGTTTTTAGTGTATTTTAGCAAGTTACATTCTACAATTTGTAATGTAAATTAGAGCATATTTAGTGTATTTTAGCAAGTTACATTCTACAATTTGTAATGTAAATTAGAGCATATTTAGTGTATTTTAGCAAGTTACATTATACTATTTGAAATGTAAATTAGAGTGTATTTAGTGTATTTTAGCAAGTTACATTCTACTATTTGTAATGTAAATTACAGCATATTTAGTGTATTTTAGCAAGTTACATTCTAATATTTGTAATGTAAATTAGAGTGTATTTAGTATATTTTAGCAAGTTACATTCTGCTATTTGTAATGTAAATTAGAGCGTATTTAGTGTATTTTAGCAAGTTACTTTATACTATTTGTAATGTAAATTAGAGTGTATTTAGTATATTTTAGCAAGTTACATTCTGCTATTTGTAATGTAAATTAGAGCGTATTTAGTGTATTTTAGCAAGTTACATTCTGCTATTTGTAATGTAAATTACAGCGTATTTAGTGTATTTTAGCAAGTTACATTCTGCTATTTGTAATGTAAATTAGAGCATATTTAGTGTATTTTAGCAAGTTACTTTATACTATTTGTAATGTAAATTAGAGTGTATTTAGTGTATTTTAACAAGTTACATTCTACTCTTTGTAATGTAAATTAGAGCATATTTAGTGTATTTTAGCAAATTACATTATACTATTTGTAATGTAAATTAGAGTGTATTTAGTGTATTTTAACAAGTTACATTCTGCTATTTGTAATGTAAATTAGAGCGTATTTAGTGTATTTTAGCAAGTTACATTCTAATATTTGTAATGTAAATTACAGCGTATTTAGTGTATTTTAGCAAGTTACATTCTGCTATTTGTAATGTAAATTAGAGCGTATTTAGTGTATTTTAGCAAGTTACATTCTACCATTTGTAATGTAAATTAGAGCGTATTTAGTGTATTTTAGCAAGTTACATTCTAATATTTGTAATGTAAATTAGAGCGTATTTAGTGTATTTTAGCAAGTTACATTCTACTATTTGTAATGTAAATTAGAGCATATTTAGTTTATTTTAGCAAGTTCTGCTATTTGTAATGTAAATTAGAGTGTATTTAGTGTATTTTAACAAGTTACATTCTACTCTTTGTAATGTAAATTAGAGCATATTTAGTGTATTTTAGCAAATTACATTATACTATTTGTAATGTAAATTAGAGTGTATTTAGTGTATTTTAACAAGTTACATTCTGCTATTTGTAATGTAAATTAGAGCGTATTTAGTGTATTTTAGCAAGTTACATTCTACTATTTGTAATGTAAATTACAGCGTATTTAGTGTATTTTAGCAAGTTACATTATACTATTTGAAATGTAAATTAGAGCGTATTTAGTGTATTTTAGCAAGTTACATTCTACTATTTGTAATGTAAATTACAGCGTATTTAGTGTATTTTAGCAAGTTACATTCTGCTATTTGTAATGTAAATTACAGCGTATTTAGTGTATTTTAGCAAGTTACATTCTACTATTTGTAATGTAAATTAGAGCGTATTTAGTGTATTTTAGCAAGTTACTTGCCTCAAATTAGAATGACCCCATTCATTCTATGAAAGCACCATGTAGAAAAATTATCTCCACTAAAAATAGTTTATTGAAGCAAAGCACATATTTTACATTATTTAGGGTTGTCAGGGTAACCAGTCTAGTTGTTTTTGTGAGATGCAAAAACTGGCTATGTAGTGCAGATTGAATGTTAATTTTCATAAATATAAACTTGAAACATTGCAAGAACAAATTAGTTTTACTTTCAGCAAATCTGGTTCATTATAGTACCACTATTTTGCTATATCATTGAAAAGGATGTTTTTTTAAATTTTAAATCTTTTATGCAATGTCACAGTAATGTGTGTGTGTGTATGCATACATGTATGTGTGCATGCATGCATGTATATGGTTAACTGTATGTCAGCACAATACTGGCTGTATATTGCTGATTAATAGTTCAAATCAATTAAATATACAAATTGTACATGTTTTTGTTAGAATTGGGTCAAAATTTTGTCAAGATTTCTTTAGTGAGAATTTATTTTCTACATAAAAATTAATGTTATAATAGCTGCAGGAAAACACTACTTAAAGCTTAACAGAGGCAAGCTATGTAATGTTTGTTTCATTCTGGACTTTATCCAATTAAAGATTTGAAATGATTTCTTCTCAGACCCAGATATGATGGTTTTAATTGATCAGCATGCAGCTCATGAAAGAGTGAGGCTTGAGGCATTAATGCAAGGTAAGTATTTTGGCTGGGTTTTTTATGCTGCAGCTGAATAGGGCATCAAGATTTGGTCCATACTGTCCATCTTTCCATCCATCCATCTTTCCATCCATCCATCCATCCATCCATCCATCCATCCATCCATCCCAAAGAAGCTTTTTACTATGACATGTATGTGAAAGCTGCCTGAAGTGTATGAAATAAATTTAGGTGCTAACATGCATGACAGATTTTCTGGATCATTGCTAACAATCTGGGAGATTAGCTCTGAATTATGGAGATTAGCATAATGACCATTTTTGTCATAAATTTTTATGTGAAAGTGAACTTTGTACCAAAACGTAGTAAATTAACTACAATGAATAATAGTTACTCAACATTATTAATTTTCTTGTATGGTATTTTCACCACACTTCATCCAGTTAAATTTGTCTATCCAAGCACTGTTTAACATGCAAACATATTTCCTTTTTTCAATGGCATATTTTCCTTCGAATTCATTAGCATATATTTCAACATGGTACCAGAATTTATATATTTCCAAAGAGTTTAAGAACTATTTTATACTTGTCAGGTTGCCTGCAAACTGTTATACATGACATATTACTTAATATTGAGATACTGATGAGTAAAACAACCATGTATGTACAATAAATACATCAGGGCATGTCACAAGTCACTATTTGATTGGTTGTCAGGTCAATAACATATTGATTGAGAAATTAATTTTGATAGTTGTAACGAGTATGTTCAATTTTGTTTCAGTTGGAAGTACCTGTACATGGTGTATATTGTTTTAGCTTGAAATATCTATACTTGGTAGATTTGTGATATCTGGGAGACTTAGCATATATGTGTTAGGCATATTGGTGTGTATATGTTTTAAAAAAAGCCTGGTATAATTTGTACCATTTAATCAATTTTTTTATCTATGATTTTAATACCTGGAGAGTTTATACAGTGGGTCTCCGTCTGGTTTTTCCATTATAATTTGTTAGCTGTCTGGTTGTTAGCTCATCTGGCTGTAAAGCATATGATATGGGCCTGAATCATGCATCATGTGTCGTGATGTCAACAAATACTCGTTACCAATCTAAGAATAATAATAATTATTAATAATAATAATGATAATGATAATAAATAGAGGATATTTGCTTTCTATGAGTGTATTTCATAGAGCAGCTGAAAAAATTTTCATGAGTGGCAAAGTGACTGAATCCTGCACAATGTCCATAGTTTACCTTTTATGTTCTGCTGTGCTTTGTGTTGATTCACACAAAATGTTTTTGAAGTTAGATAATTTTTCTTCCAATATCAAATTAAAATAAAACATTAAGAAACAAATTATTAGCACATTATTTTGATTGGAACTAAAGTTATTTTTAACCCAAGGCAGACATATTAGCACATGGCCATGTAAGCATATAAGATTAGCTTTGAATTTTACACTTATCTTATTATCAATGCAGCATAGAAATTATTTGTTGTAATTCACTCCAATCAATTATCACTTTCATTTTACTTGAAAAATCCAGTAATTCATCGCCTAGCATGAAATAATATCAATTATTTATCTAGTGTAACATTAGTTAGATATTAGTTAGATAACAGTTTTTATTATGGCCCTAAAATTTAAAAAAAATAATTATACAACAAATATTACATGTAATTAGTAAAAGAAAACATTAAACATTAATATCTACCCTGTAAGAAAACATATATACCAGAAGTTAATACAAATTATACAAGGTTGCAATATTGTCATCACAAATATATTATAGCTACCACATAAAATTGTAGGTATAATAAAACCAGGATTAATAATTCAAATGTTTATACAGGCATAATTTTTTCATAGGTGAATAATTAAGTGCTTGTTTAATATCATGCTGCAGACTCTTCCATAAAACTATCAGAATGAGCAAAAGATTCTTTAAAAGAGATGTTTTAAAATGACATTGTTTAAGTCATCCATGCTGCTTCATTCTTTGAGCTGTTCAGTCCTTGCTTGTGAAAGAAATTATGGGGTTCTCCCCACTGAGTACAACAGTAAATATTGCTTACTTAATACAGATGCACTGATCCCTTATGTACCAAAACATACAGCAATTTTAATGTCACCTCTATCCACCCCACTCTCCATTCCCACTATCTGGAAGTTTATCATGTATGTCCTCCAGTAGGCTGGGTAATTTAGGATAGGTCCAATGCACCCTGATGCTTGTCCCCACTCTCATTCATCACTGTCATGAAGTTTAGTAGGTATGTCTCCCTGTAGATTAGGTGATGTAGAATAGGCCTGATGTGCCTTCATTCATGTTGTAGAAGGTGGCTAATGAAGGCAGCCTTTTTACTACGCAATGAATGCCATGATGGTTGGTGTTTTTGTTGAGATAGTCTTGGACTTTTAAGAAATGGGTTTACTACAAAACTTTCTCTTTTTAATGTGTTGGTTTTTCTCTTTATTATTGTTTTTTTCTATGCCTTTTTTTAGATGCTTAAACTAACTCTATATGAAATAGTCTGGATTGTGCAGATGTGCTGTTAAGCCATATAATACATTCATGCATACTGTTTTTTAACATTTCTCAGTTTCTTTTTTTATAAAGTTAATTGATATATGTTATTTACTTACAGAGGCATACACAGAGACAGATGATAACAAACAAGTTATGACACTGTCAGAGGTTTTGCCTCCCCATCCCCTTATATTAAAAGAGGAAGAGGTGAGGATGATGATGGCATACCGAAAGGAGTTTGTGAGGATAGGTTAGCACTTAGAATTATTTTCTCTTCCGCAGTTTGCATAGCCTTCTGTGAGACACTTTAAGATGTCTTTGAAAATAATGCACTTGTTAAATTGGGCGAACATGGAAATATGCAGCTTTCAGGCTGAAAATAAACTATGGGAAACTCTGACAAAGCAGAGATGTCATAGTGCTTATTTTGCCAGTGTCATAAAAAATTACAGGAATTTGACAGTGCCATCAAGAATTACAGGAAATCCTCTATATCAACGAGGCTGTCCTTAAGACACATCAAGTATGCTTTTGGTCTTATTAATAAGGACGGACTTTAATATTGCTCATTGCTTAAAAGGTATGAAATTGTTTACATCTTAAAAGACTGAGTATCAGAAAAAAATAAAATAAAGAGAAAACTCACCCTAAGACTGTCGAGGAGGTTGACAGGTATGCAGTACCATGTATATCAGCCTAAGCAGAGGCTTTACAGGTTATTAAATTTGTTACATCTTAAAAGACTGATTTTCAGAGTTATTCATTACAGATTTACTTCATTTAGTTCTCGGATTTTATGTGTATGGTGTGAATTTAATGTTGGTGTTGCTGATGTTTATTGCTTGAGGTAAAGGTTGTGAACGAGAAAGTCTTTGTGTTGTGATCAGAATGGCCTCAGTTTTATCATCATTCATCTGCAGCTTGAAATGCACATCAGAAATGCACCTCTCAGCTCCTTGGATTGTAGCATCAACTTCAGTTGGGTTGCTAGACTTGTATATTTGGTGTCATCAGCATACAGTTGGTGAGACACTGGGTGATGATCTATGACACTTGAGTGTATAGAATTAAGAAAACAGATCCCTGTGGAACACCACAACATAGATCAACTGGGCTGGAGTGTATTCCATTTGCAGATACAATTTGTGTCCTATTGACTAAGTAGGACTTGAACCACAGTAAAGCTGTATTGTAAATGCCAAATACATGCTGGAAACAGTGAAGTAATATATCATGGTCAGTTGTGTCAGATGCTGCAGACAAATCAAGGAGGGATAGTACTGTAATCTTTCCGCTGTCCAAAGCAGAGAGAATGTCATTAACTGCTTTAGAAGAGTAGTTTCAGTACTATTGCATGGGAGATATGCAGACTGTACAATGCTAAGCAGACTGTTTGAATTCAGATGAGATACAAGTTGGGTTGGAACAACTTTTTCTAAGTTTTTTTTTATGAACCGGAGAATAGAAACTTGGTGGTAGTTCTTTAAATTGTTATAGTCGAGTGTTGGTTTCATCAGCAGAGGCTTTACAATGGCAGTTTTGAAAAATGACAGGAATTCCCCAGATGAGAGAGAGGTAATAATAGCATCGGTTAGAGAAGGCAATATTGGGTCAAAGCACTCAAGCAGCAGTGATGTTGGAAATGGGTCAAGTTCACATGACTTTGATGCACTCTTTGTTACGGTTCTCCATACTAAATCCATAGGGACAAGTTCAAATGCTGCAAATGGTTGTTGCTGAAATTCTGTATCATAACTGTATGGTGAGGACGAGTCAATTGAAATTGTGTTGTCAAGCTTATCTCTAATGCTTTGTACCTTGTCACGGAAGAAATTTGCAAACAGGTCAGGAAGGTCTGCTTGAGAGAAAGTAGGTGGAAGTGGTGTACATTTGTTCCTTGACATAAGTTTGTTAGTTATCTCAAAGAGCTGTTTGCAGCTGGAACTCTCTGTGATCTTATTATTGTAGTGGGATAATTTGGCTAAATGGACTATGTTTGTGATATTCTTCTTAGTGGCTTGATAGCTTTGTTTATGAATAGTAAGTCGGGTGGAAAGCCAAAGCCTCTCCACTTTATGGCGGTCTCTTTTAGTAGTGCAAAGCTGGTCCCTAACACTGCTATACAACGGAGAACACTTTTGAATTCATACTCTGCAATTGGTGAATGGGGCATGTTTTTCAAGCAATGATCACAGGCAGTTATTGAATTGTTCTGCTGTTGGAGGTAAGCAGATTGTTAGGTTTGCTTGGATGTCATGCATTAAATTGGTTCTATTTATCATACAGAGGTTTTTCTTTGTAGCAAATAAAGTTGGAGTGTTAGGAACTGATACGTTCAGATGGCGAAGATAAAGAGAGACCACCACAATAAATGACCATAATCTTTATAAAATGTAAATAAAGTGTATCATATGCTTCAAAGCAAACAGTTAAGTTATTTTCTTTTACCCCGATTTGAACTTTCATTAATTTTCTAGACGCATACATTTGTGGTCTCGAAACAACTCACCCTAAGACTGTCAAGGAGGTTGACAGGTATGCAGTACCATGTATATGATGTTATGTATACTTATGAATAATTCATTCTAGCTGCTTGCATTGTTACACCAAATTGTTTGACTTAAGATCTAGAATATTTCCCTTGACTTTCTATATAATGTTTTTTATTTATTCTTTGGGATAGCAATGCATAGCCTGGATATAATTCATTTAATTTATTTTTGACTAATAATAGTTTGAAATATCAATATTGAATGTTACATTTTTATGGATGATTTACACTAAAGCCATTTACCAGTAATCTGATATTGCAATATATTGTGCCAGCCATATTAAGATAACCCTTCTGTTTGTATATTTTTCTATATGTCAGTTTACAATGCTAGGAATTTTGTACATCTGATATTGTTGTTGTGATAGGTATTGAGTTCTCTAGAGACGTTAAGACAAGAGACACAGTCTTGATACAGTCTATCCCACAGTGCATTGTGGAAAGAGAAGTTAACGAGGTCAAGCGGAAGAGGGATTCAGTGGCATGGGACATAGTAGAGGTACGATATGTCAAAGAGTTAATTATATTTTCATTTTACTGATTAATACAATTAAACAACTTGTTATGGCACTGTTAGATGAAGTTAATTAGCTCATTTGTAATCACCTCTGTCAATTAAACAGACTTTTGATCCATCCATCTGTCCACAGTTTATCCATGCTGGAAATATTTGAATTAATTTTGGTCTTTTTTCAGTCTTCTTTCTTATCATTTAAAAGAGTTATGGCCCATTATAACCTGTCCTCTGGTTTCTGCAGCTTAGTTTTACAAAAGACTTGGATTTCACCCAGATTTGGCATGCAGCTTTAAATTGATGAAACCTTTAATTATTTTTACCATTCCATTTAGTTTTACCTTCTTATTGGCCATCCAAATGACTTTGCTCTCTGCAGCATGACTTTACCAAGATTTGTTGATTTTCAGCCAAATTTGTCATGAAGTTTTATATAGATGACTTTCAGAATGGATTCCTTCCATCATCAACTTAGGCATTTAGGACAGACATGTGTGTATGTCCCAACAGAATCGCTTGCATGAACATAGATATAAGAATTGCTCTCAGGGATCAGTCAATATTTTTGTTTTTCCAAGCCTTTTTATAATGCACATAGCCATTCTCGTGGTATGGTTCACATCATGTTTATCATATGGTCAGTGGTTCATGTGATGTTTATCATGTGGTCAGTGATTCATGTAATGTTTATCATGTGGTCAGTGGTTCGTGTGATTTTTATTGTGTGGTCAGTGGTTAATGTGATGTTTATCATGTGGTCAGTGGTTCATGTGATGTTTATCATGTGGTCAGTGATTCATGTGATGTTTATCATGTGGTCAGTGGTTCATGTGATGTTTGTCATGTGGTCAGCAGTTTGTGTGACGTTTATCATGTGGTCAGCATTTCATGTGATGTTTATCATATGGTCAGTGGTTCATGTGATGTTTATCATGTGATCAGTGGTTCATGTGATGTTTATCATGTGGTCAGTAACATATATTATGATTGTAATTATATGGTCAATTTGAATATGAGACTGTTTAATAGAATATTTCACCTCAGTTTAAGCATCCACAGTGTGTAGATCGGACAATTCTGTTATTCTGCACCTCACATTCAGCATGCACAGTGACTAAATAGAATGTAAGAGTCTGTTGTGTATTTTAAAAATACTAAATACCACCTCCCTACAGAGGAGTCAGTTCATATTTAAAGACTTTCATTACTCCAAGAATGGTCTTTGTTCTCAGTGAGAGGCAAGTAATAATTCTGAACCTAATACTGGATGTAACCTACATTTTAAAGTGTGTTATAGCAACATGAAGTTGTTTTCATTGTTTAGTAGCTGTATAATTCAGATATGAATCAATCCATATAAATCATCAAATATGTATTATTCTGCACACAGACATGGTAACAGAGCCATAAATGTACTCCAGTGGTTTTTGTCAATATCAATAATTTGACATCGATGGCAGTCAAAACAACTGTCTGCCAAAGATTTTATACCAAACAATGCTAGTTTTATTATGAAAATCTTTTGAAAGAATGCAATGGAAATTGGACGCAATGTGGCATGAATGCCATACAGTTTTCTACTGATGATGAAAATTCATAATCAGATATTCCCACTGTTCCTCAAAACAGTAAGAAACTTTTTAATGACTTCATTTTTTTTTTTTAAAGAAATAGAATTTGTCAAATTTGAGTGACAGCCTTGCATAAACATCTAAAACTTTGTCAAGTGATATCAATCCACTTTTCATATATGGCACCATTTTAAATGACATTAAATCAAGTCTCTCATCAGAATTAAACCAAATTTGACAAAAAGAACCCCAGTCTTTCAATATTGTACAAGTGATGCTGATCTTCTGTCAGATATGGACAAAGATACAGAAAAATACAGAAATCATCAAATTGTTGTTTTTTCATAAAATGTATATAATGGAATTGGAAGAAATTTCTGCAGAAAGCATGTTACTAACCCATTTTTCATGGACATCTGTTCTTGAATTGGCTGTTAGTTAGATTTCAACCAGGTGAATGATGTCAGGACCTGCTTGGGCCTCTTATGGCTCTTTGGATTAAAAACCAAAATACTTATGAAATGCTCTGGTGCCTTCCATCTGTTGTCTCTCATATCTCAACCAAAAGTGAGGATTGCTATATAACTTAGTGTAGACCATTTCATACAACATGACAAAACCTCAACGGTATTCATCTCTCTTTGTTCATATCCTCTTCACTCTCCACTGTCAAGCCACCTCAGTATCATCAATACTTTGATTGACTTGACCCTCAGCATTAAGAGATTAGTGTTTAGGTATGGTCAGCCTGGTGTCAAGATAATGTGACTGGGTGGGACATCATTTATTGTGCTTCATTGACATTAGTACAATGTTGTTTTCAAGGTTGGGAAAGATTTCAAATCTTGCAGGAAGGGGTGGTTGGTGGGGCATTTATATCAGTATTTGCTGTTATTTTATCGGGGCCCTGAGTGGCCGAATGGTTAAAAGTGCTCACCATTACGAATCACTGCCATCATACCTCTATCTACATGGGTTCGAGTCTCGGGCTCAACCAATGTTGGTATATGAGAAAGCTTGCTGGTAGCTTCTCATTGGTTGATGGTTCTTTCTGGGGTTTTCCTGGTTTCTTCCTTCACCATTTATACTGGCCACCACGTATCTTGTCCAGAAAAATGGAGTTAAATCCTATAACAAGAACATCAGCTGTTATTTTATCTGTGAAAATTATGGGTACAAAAAAAATCAATTACAGTAAGACCTCTGACAGATATGAAAAGCAACTCTATTACCTCAGCCAGGTAACAAGAGTACAAAATGACAAAGGTTGCATTAAGACAATATTCTTTAATATCTTTCTGGTGTGATTGAGCATTGATGAATGTTATTATATTTACATTGAGTGCTTTAAGAATGTATTTGTCACTGGGTTTTTTTCAGACACTGATAAAAGAGCATGTAGAGGTGAGTTTCCTGTCATGCATCAATCAAATAATTGGTGCCTCCTAACTGTAAGTAAATATCCAGAACTAATAGATAAATAATAATAAATAAATAAATGGTAATAAATTAAATTTGGTTGGCATATTTTTAACATCATGTCGACGAGCTGGATAGATGTTTTATCTGTAACTCTACATAGATATTTTGAACTTTGTTAATGTTTTTGAACTTTTAGACTAGCTTTTTTTTATACTAAACCTTGTTAGCACAATTAAACAAAACCATTTATTTTAAGATATATATATATATATATATATATATATATATATATATATATATATATATATATATATATATATATATATATATATATATGAATTTTTGGAAAACTCTTGACATCTTGATTCAAATTGCTGCTGATTTGAGCAATTATTCCAGTTTTACACATTTTTAATTTTTTTTATATATGAAAACCTTATTAACAATTTTACTAAATTATTAAAAGCCATTTGAGTAGACAAATAAAATTTGGCAATAATGTTCATAGGAAGACGTAAAATCTTCTCATCACGATTCCCTCTGAATGGTCTTGTTGACATAGGATTTTACCAAAAGGCTTCTAATGATCTCTACTTGGTTCCAAATTAGAATATCTTACATGGTTTCAATTATTCAGCAGTTAATAGGAATTCAAGCATTTTTGTTCTTGATTAGATTTATGCAATAGATATCCCAGGAGTATTTTTTTTTCTTCTTTTCTGTTCAAAATACTGAACTGTTATGTGTTGGAAATTGCTGTGGGTGTATTTGTTCCAAAACATTTCAATAATACTTGTTTAAATATAATTTTTCTTGCATGTATTTTCAGCTTTTGCAGTCTACCAGAGGTGCCTCTGGCCGCTTACCTCTAACACTACATAGAGTTTTATCTTCACAAGCCTGTCATGGTAAACTTTCAAAAGATTTTAATAATTATTGAATTTTTGGGGATAGGGTTTGATGGTTGATTTGGAAAACATTTGAAAAGAATAAAATGTTTTCATAACAGCCTGGTTCTAGAAGAAGGCATTTTATATAATTCACATTCTCATTTCACTTTCTCAAAGAATTGTTGTGTTTCATGAATCTGTTCATCCACAAGTCTTCTTTGTTGACATAAAACTTACACATTTGGTGCATCTTGAGATGAATATATGTCATGCACCAAAACGAGGATGCTGTAACCTAATTTTCATGATTGTTTGTAAAAACTGTTTTAAAAACATGCAGTCTCAATCCCTAATGCCTTTTCACATATTGCACCAAACTTACACTCAGTTGTATCTTACAATGGACATGTGTCATGCACTTAAACAGGCTAGCTGTAAACAAATAATGTCATTCCTCCCTGTGTGTTTGTACTACATAAAAATGTGGTTAAATATAATGGATCACAGTTTTCTAGGATTTATGAAATATTGCTTCAGAATCATGTCTGTGTTTTTTTAAAAATACTTCTTCAACTGTTACCACTAGGCTAGATGTATCATAGGATTTATGTTTGTCACTTGCCAGATTGAATCACTGTGACCAACTTTCTATGACCTAGTTAAACTTGATTTAGAATTATCTTTATTTCCCTCAGTAACACCTATTCTACTATTGACATCAAACATAAACTATGGGTACATCATGAAATCAGTGTGTAACTTGTGTCAGATTAGGCTGCTGTGACCTTCTGTTTATCATAGGATCCTATACTGAATGATTTTCACCTACTGCCACCAAATCCTCTGATGATGCATAGGCATCTTAGAAAATGCATTTTGTAGTTACCTTAGAATTACAAACACTAGCCCACCAATGTTAACATTTAGCTCTTAAAAGCCAAACGTTGTCTGCCCACATACAGTAGGTGGTAGTCAGACTAGAGTGACCTTCCCTTGGATATAAGGATTGGTGCAAAGCTACTACTTCTGCTCATGCTAGAATGCTTGCTATTTCTGAGACCTTACAAATCATGCAATAGGACGCAAATGTATGTGTTTCATGCAGAAATCCAAGTCATCAGCAGTCATGTATTTTCTTCAGTATGGATGGACATGAAACACTACATTGAGACTCTATAGTTTTTCAGGAACATTTTTATCAATAGGCTCAATGTTTGACATGGTATCAGACTCTTAAGATTTTGGTGTAAATCTTACAAAAGTTACCCATAAAATACGAACTTAGGGAATAAAAGGAAAAACTTGGGAAAGATGTTGCAGTAAAAACTGGATAATTTACTTGGTTGTTTTTAATCCGGGTTTCACATTATCTTTAGTGGAATTAGTTAGAGAACCAGACTAGCTTTATAGTTTTATTTCATATGCTTTATCTTTAGTGGAATTAGTTAGAGAACCAGACTAGCTTTATAGTTTTATTTCATATGCTTTATCTTTAGTGGAATTAGTTAGAGAACCAGACTAGCTTAATAGTTTTATTTCATATGCTTTAAACAGCACATATTATGATTTGGTAAGTATTATCAAAGAAACATTTTACTCCCAAAAAAAATTGTTTCTTGCACCAAAACTGGATCACTATCACCTCTGTTTGGGAAGTTATTGAATTTTACTTGAAGTGGTGTCAATGCTTTGTTTTCTTCATTGTTTTGCCTATTGTCTCCAAACTTAGATACATTAGTAGAAAGTATGCTTGACAACTAAACTGGGTTGCTGGCCACCAGTAACTCTGGTTTCATATGGTAACAGCATTCCAAATTCCTCTTCAATAAATATAACAATACTGTTTGCTTTTAGGACTGAGCTTTGATACTAGATGTACAACATATGTGTTCAATTTTAGTGGTTAGAGCATCCACCTCAGATACAGGAGGAGATGGGTTCAAACCAGGATGAGTCATACCAAAGACTTTTGAAAAATGTTACTAGCAGCAGCCTTTCTTGGTGTTCAGCATTAAGAAGTTTGTGTTAGGACTAATCGGCCTGGTGTCAAGATAATGTGACTTGGTGGGATATGATGCCACATGTCTGTAGCATGATGCACCAGTGCTGGACATCACTTCAAACTGACACACTGCAGACATCTTAACAATATGATTCATATTGTTAAAGCTATGATAAAAATCAAAAAGCACGCTTACATTTCTCCTTTGAATACGTTCCCCGATCACATTACTTTAGGGGATATTAGCCTGCTACCTCGCGAATCCAGCCCTACCAAAAGACGAAAATTCGTCTTTCCTGTCTATGTCATATAGACAAAGGGCAATAACTCTTGCCCCTTACCTCCCCTTGCTACCCGCTAGGTGTCGCTTCTTTAGTTTTTTAGCTTCGCTGTACGTGAAAACACGTACAATTAGACCTCCAATGAATCCAAGCCATCTTAGTGTAAATTCTGACCATCCGAAGTTAAGTTTGGAATTACTGTGTTGGATAATCATTCCTCTACAGGTTGTATACATTATTTTACAATATTTTCCAATTTGAGTGACTTTGTCACCTTTTCTAGACTTCGGACCAGGTTGCAACGTGGTCAAAAAGCACGCTTATGGCGGTACTAGCATGTAATACATGTAGCACTCAATAATTTCGCTTATTCCGTATGTAACGTTTACGATATTAGCGACTAATAACGTGCTGCATTGATAATTTGTGCTTTATTTATCTTCTTTGACGTTTCAGTAGACTTCAAAAAAGTCTTTGAACGACCAAGTTGCGACTATTTAATGGCGGACTTCGTGTTGTAGTCACGAGTTCACGCGACACTTAATCATTTCGCTTCCTCCGTTAGTTACGGTTATGGAATAGCGACTTAATAGCGTGCTGAATTGTTAATTTGTGCTTTGTTTATCTTCTTTTCCGTTTCAGTAGACTTCGTCTCTGAACGACCAGTTGCGACTATTTAATGGCGGAATTCGTGTTGTAGTCACGAGTTCACGCGACACTAAATCATTTCACTTCCTCCGTTAGTTACGGTTATGGTAATAGCGACTTAATAGCATGCTGAATTGCTAAATGTGCTTTGTTTATCATCTTTTTCGTTTCAGTAGACTTCGTCTTGAACGACCCATTGCAACACGCTCACGGCGATAACTAGTGTGGTCATTAAGAGTTAACATGGCACGGAATAATTTGACTACTCCGTTAGTAACGGTTATAGTATTATCGAATTAATAATATGCTGAATTTTTTAATTTGTGCTTTGTTCTCTTCTTTTGTCGTTTCAGTAGCAAAGTCGACAACGAAGGCATGAATGGCAAAATGGGTGTTGGCAATGTGGAAATGGAGGAAATTATGTTGACATGGTTTAGGCTGCCCAGTGGGTGTAAATTTCACCGCAGGTCCGTGCATGGCTTTCGGGCCTGTAAGTCCGGACGCATGGAGTCTATGCTGGATCAATTGGATCCATTTTATTATGCACTTTCGCCGTCCGTCCAGCCGTCCGTCCAGCCGACACCGTCAGTTCAGCCGGCACTTCAGCAGGCACCAACTGGCACTAGCCATACATCCGGCACCTTCCGTTCAGTCCAAATGGCACCGGACAGCCAGCCGACCTTCCAGCCCAAATGGCACCGGACGGCCAGCCGACCTTCCAGCTTGCATCAACAGGCACCGGCCGTTCAGCCCAAATGGCACCGGCTGGCCAGCCGACCTTCCAGCCTGCATCAACAGGTACCGGCCGTCCACCCGGCAACGACCGTTCAGCCCAAATGGCACCGGTCGTCCAGCCGACCTTCCAGCCGGCATCAACCAGCACCGGCCATCCATCCGGCAACGACCGTTCAGCCCAAATGGCACCGGTCGTCCAGCCGACCTTCCAGCCGGCATCAACCTGCACCGGCCGTCCATCCGGCAATGACCGTTCAGCCAAAATGGCACCGGTCTTCCAGCCGGCATCAACCTGCACCGGCTGTACATCGGATTTACAGAGATTATAGTGATGTACCCGTCAGTCAATCTGTACTACTGGTTACATATCACTACCATGAGAGAGATGTTATAGATGAATCTCCGTCCAATCAGACCATTCGAAAGGCAGGTGCCGGTCATAGCCGGACCTTCGCCGACATGCCGGCCGACCATATACCAGACAAATCAGTCGGTATTGCCGGTGTACACCTCCCGTCATGTCAAATACGTGACGGTGTGATTTTAAAACAAGGGAGAATTAGTGACATTATCAGAGATGACGGAATTGAGTTATCTATGCCACTTGGTATGCGCTACCCAGATATGGCAGCTTTACCAGAACAGGACTTTCAGGCCGACCATTCGCCAGTTCAATCAGCCGTTAGTGCCGGCCGTCCATATGTTCACGGCTTCTCCACAAGGGAGATTTAGTGAAAGTGTCAATTATGACAGAATTGTGTCATCTAGGTCACCTGGTATGCTGTACAGATATGCAAGCTGTACCAGAACCAACATTCCCTCTGAGCGAATGGTAGATGGGCGCGCAGTGCTGGCCGCACTACACAAGCATTATGGAGATTTATATTAAAAATGATGACAATTCCGCTGCGAATGGATGCTTGAGTTGACCAGAACACGACTCAGCACACAGTGAGTGTGACGAAACACTTTCAGCCGTCCACAGATCAGGTCATGGACCGGACTGAGCTTAGCGCCACGGCCGCAGAATAAAAGATTTATAGGTTGTTGGGAACTTCATAATGCCCAAAACCTCCTACTGCCACTCAAGACTACACAATTCAGGCACCTGTAGATCTTGAATGAGGAGGAAGAGACGATGTCCTTCCTGCTTCTTTGCCAGTCGAAAAAAAAAAAAAAAAAAAAAAATTCAGGAAGCTAACTTCCAGCAACGTTCTAGTGTAGCTGGTACGAAAACTCCATCAGACGCCTTCAGTACTGATCTCAAATGCCACGTCAAAGCTAGTCCGAAACGTAGTCGATACGTCTTCATTGTTAGACTTGACTTCACTAGCCATTTTTTATTCCAACTCCCTAGTAGGCAAATCCAGCCATGACCACGCTTGTGAAGTGAAGGCCTGGATTGCTAGAGTTGTTAACAGGGCAGCTCACCATTCTATGACCAATACGTTGACTGCTTCTGCCAACTTCGACCTGATACGACGTGACGTCTGTAGGTGGTCCACATCGCGCAGGCCCCATCGTACTCGGATTTTACGGATGTCTCAATTTGGGACACCTTTACACTTTGGGGGAAAATTGAAAAAGTTTGGAGGCAGGCAGCTCAGGAACGGCCCCTCCAACTCGTCGCCCAACTTTCACAGGCGTTTCGAAACAATCATCCCCTGACACAGCGGAGGGATGATGGGCGGACCGGGGAAAAGGGATCCTTATAATCAAATGTGTAATATAGATCCCAACCCAATGCTGGGAGTCGACAGTCTAATCAAGCTAGATGGCAACCATACAGAGGCGGCAAGAACCAAAGTTTCTCCGCCTTCACGCCTCCTAACTCTAGACGTTGACATACCCTGCCCACCGCCATCGGACTGCCTACCTGTGGGCAGTCGCCACCTGCAATTTCAGGACCACTGGACCACTTTATTACCTTAAAACATTTGGGTGATTCAGGTCATTTCGGAGGGACTTGGGACTTCATTTATCCATCCCCTCCTCTGTCCTCCTCTCCCCTCTTCATGGATGTATCGTCAGACCGGGAGAAGGATGCCTTTATATATATATATATATTTATATCTTAATAAACCTGCAATAGCTGGGGTTTTATTCATGGCTGTTTCTTATCCAGAGGCCGTTCATCGACCTGAGCCGCCTCAACCACCCTGAAAGTCAATGTGGCGATGGCGTGATCAAACCATCCGACGGGTATGCTGTCAGTCTAGATATGACCGACGCACATTTCACGTCTCTATCCCACGAGTAGCGGACATTTCTCCGTTGTGCTTGTCGGGACTCGGTTTATCAGTTCCAGGTCATACCTTTTGGCCTCAACTTAAGCCCTTGGGCTAGTACCAAGGTTATGGATTACATCGTCACCCTGTTCCGCTCGACTTCATCTATGGCGTCGGCAGTATATTTGGACGACATCCTCCAGAAACATCTGTCAAGTTCTACTCTGCTCAAAGGCAGAAACGATCTTATATCACTTTATATCATATAGGCTTTCTCGTGAACTGGATAAAGTCTGATCTCTGTCCAATCCGGATTTTTGGTCCATCTGGGTGTGGAGTTTCTCCCGATCTGAATCTGGTAAGGCTTCCTCGAGTTTGCGATCATCCAGATAATTGCACTCATAGAGTCCGTTTCCAACAGGATGCGCATTTAGCAAGAGAGTTGCAGATCCTCGGATTATTCAATGCGGCAGCAGACTTGATTCCGCTCAGCTGTCCTTTTATGCGCCCTTTACAAAGGACGTTGCTAGCGTAATTTCGCCCTTTTCAAGTCCCTTCGATCCCACAGTCATGCTCACGCCAGAGATACGATCATTCTTGAGTCAGTGGCACAACCCCTGTGGGCTGTCCACAGCGATTACTCTGGAGATACCCCAAGCGGGGATAATGGTATGTTCCGCCACTAGTAACTACGGTTGGGGTGCCCACCTGTTGCCAGACTTCGATACTGTCAGCGGCACGTGGGTGCCAGGGGCGAGCCCTTTCCACATCAACCTTTCAGAAATAACGGCTGTCATCAACGCCTTTCATTTCGGGCAGGATCAACTCTTATTACAAACTGCCCTCATTATGTCAGACAACTTTGTGGTGGTGCCTTGCCTCAAAACATGGGGACACCAATCACCAGACCTGTGCAATCTGAGCTGGCAGTTTCTACATTGGTTCGACAATCTCCACCTCAATGTACAATTCCGACACATTCTTGGCAGACTCAATGTCTTGGCTGACACTCTATCTAGTCATTCACACAGAATGGTCACTCCATCAATCGGACTTTCTTCCGATTGACACACTTTGGGGACGTCCGATGATTGATCTTTTGCAACAAGGTGGAATCGCAAGTTGTCCACCTTTCATCTCACAGGTTCCAGACCCAGAAGCTTGGGTCGTGGATGCTCGATCAATCAGCTGGGAAGGGTTGTGGTCATTCTCCTACCCTCCCACGGTCTTGGTACTGAAATTAATCCAGAAGTTAAGGGGTCAGAACTGTCAGATGGTTCTGATTGCCCCTCTCAGATGGAACAACTCCTGGGTCTCCGATCTACTCAATCTAGGCGATAGATCTACCCAGGAAGATTACAGTCAGCACAAGTATTCGCAAGCAACCGCGGCCAGGGGTGTTCCACCCCTGTCCGGACCATCTTTATGTTAAAGCTTGGCTCTTGTCCAGACAGCCTTGCAAGACAAACAATTTAAATCTTTGATTGCGGAGAGAAAATCGAGAGCAAGAGGGCCCTCTACTCTGAAGGTTTACGAGGGCAAGTGGCATGTTTTCAGGGACTGGTACCATATCATTCACATTGTTCCTCTGAGTGTCAGAATCCCTCAACTGGCCAACTTTTCTCTGGCTTTTCGAGGAGAAACAGCTGGCTCCAGTTATTATCAAATGCTACCGCTCCATGATATCATACACATTCTGCCATTCTGGTACATATGCTATCAGCCATGACAAAGATTTGTCAGATCTTTTAGACACTTTAAAAATTCAATCGACTTATATCCCTCACCCTGTTTCCAAATGGAATCTGTCCTGGGTTTTAACATGACTCAATTCAGACAGTATTGAGTCTTTAACCCACGATTAGTTAAAGCTACTATCATACAAATTGGGTTTCTTGATAGTCTTAGCTTCAGCATGCAGGGTGAGCGTGTTACATGTCCTTTCTAGTGACCCGAACTCTCTTCCGTTCCGATCAGAGGGTTTGATGGTCCTCTTGACGCAGCCAGGCTTCGTAGTCCAAAATAGATTACCATACATTGGCGATCAACGAGTCGTCATTAGCTCGCTTTCTTTATAGATAAGTCAGGATCAACAGCCATGTAAGATCCTGTTTGTGCGCTCTAGCACCATTTCAATGCATAGAGGTGAGTCAGGTCACATACAAGCACCTCTTTCTTCTGGTGATAGCTGGGACATGAGATATCACCATTCAAGCCCTTGCTTCATGGCTGAAGTAGGTTGTACGCTCGGCGTACTATGAGGATTCGCAAATCAGTCACCTTATAGAAGCTGTTGGCTGACATGCAGAGTCAACCTTCTACAGTTTTATCTTCAAGTTTGTACTCGCAGAGGTAAACATTGATTCTAGTAGGTCCGGTGTTGGCAGCCCAGACGCCCACCAGACCCATGTGCAACAATCAGCACAGCCTATTAGCTTCGCTGGATTCGCCAGATAAATTTTCGTAGGTAAGAAGATTTCAATAACTATCTTCTTAACCGTATAAAGGGGTCACATATCACGTGACCCTGGGCTGTGTTGCTGATTGAAAATTAGGAGACCGGGTTATCATTCACATGGGGAATCCAGCCATCATTCCCTAGAGGATACCCGGGGTGGAGGTCGGATGCTCCGCATTCCCTCCTCCTATTACTTATTCTCCTAAAGTAATGTGATCGGGGAACGTATTCAAAGGAGAAAGCAAATTTTTTAGTAAATTATGTTTCTCCGAGAATACTTACCCGATCACATTACTAAGAAACCCTCCCAACCACCCCGCCATGCGAGCATCCTCGTGTTTTATATACCGCTCAGCTTAAAAACTAAAGAAGCGACACCTAGCGGGTAGCAAGGGGAGGTAAGGGGCAAGAGTTATTGCCCTTTGTCTATATGACATAGGAAAGACGAATTTTCGTCTTTTGGTAGGGCTGAATTCGCGAGGTAGCAGGCTAATATCCCCTAAAGTAATGTGATTGGGTAAGTATTCTCGGAGAAACATAATTTACTAAAAAATTTGCTTTCTTTGGTCATATTTGATTTGCTAATGTTTTCTTTGATCAGAAACATAAATATAGAACTTTGGTCATGTCATCTTTTTTTTTATGCTGGTATACAAATATTTCATATGTATCCCTGTTGCATGTTAATTTTGGAAATGGTAATTTACAAATCTTTTTTTCCCAGGTGCAATAAAGTTTGGTGACCCCCTTACTCTAGATGAGTGCCAGGCCCTGATAGATTCACTGTGTCAGTGTGATCTACCCTTCCAATGTGCACATGGCCGTCCCTCTATGATGCCCCTACTCAAGCTTCAACAGCTCAAGACCAAGATTCCTCAACAGGTATTTCAAGTCATGCATGTCTTGCTGAGGCACCCTGCTGCGTGGTGCAAAAGTTGCAAACAATAACATCCAACACAAAGTAGATTCCCAGCCAATTTTTAATGTACACCCAAGCTAGGGCTCAAGACGACTGACGTTTACAGAGAACAAATTGGTAGTTTTACACACACCAGGGCAATACTTTATCAAAACAACAGTGATGACAAGTACAGACACTCCAACTCCTATGGGTCAGAATCTTTATCAGTATCAGATGTGAACTAGGTAGTATTTGTTTCTAGCATTACCATATCTGACCGCTTAAAATCCTTTAAACTAAAACTACCATATACACTCATGCCTATTGTCTTAATGATAATCAATATTTATACAATAAACTGGAGAGAAATGTTAAGCTTTAATATGATGGCAACACACCCATAACAGACCAGAAGAGCATATGGGATGGCCTGCAGTCCATCGTAGTTATCCATCCATCTATTAGTGCAAGTTTGTTATCACTGCTTCTCCTAAACTATGTGGAGGATTGCCCTTAAACTTTACACATACATTCCTCACAAGATTTAGTTGGTCCTAAATGTAAATGGTACTGCTCAAACTTTCAAAATGGCTTATGCAGTAGCCATCTTGAAATTCTTATAACTACTCTTATGAATGGCAGATAATCGTAACATGCAGTTTTCTCTCAAAGACTGCTTATGATTTCAAGTTGAGCCTAAATGAAAATTGCAGTCCAAGGATCACTAGTTCAATACACACCCAGATCAGCAGAGTCAGCTGCTTCAGTGTGTCCTTAGGACTGGCATTCATCGGCATGATATAGCCAATAATATGTTAAAAGTACGGTCAAAACCAACCAAAAATAAAACTAAAGGTAAATGGTACCAATTTAACATATAATATGGTCACCGTGGCAGCCATTTTAAAAGCTTATATGCTTTCTTACGTGAATGGAAAGTATTATCAATATGGGATTTTCACCAGAAGACTTATTTTGATGTCCTAAATGAAAATGCTGATGCATGGACAACGAATATGGGCACCACAGTGGCCATCTTGAAAATCCTGTTTTTGCAACATCTCATGAATGGATGGTCATGTCACACAGGGATTTTACTTCTGATGGTTTCAACACTTTGTTGTTAAAAAGAAGAAGTAGCCTTATCTTGAATTCCTGAAAATTCTTTTGGGATGGTAGAATATCAGATCTTTCAACTGAATTCTGTTTTGTTATTTTTCTTCAAATTAAAAATAATTATTACTGATGTTGAAAATTAATAATGAATTAATTTGACAAAGTAAAGAATTATTTTTTAAAATCAGAAAATTTACTTTATGTTTACAAACAATTGGAGAAGAAAAAATACTTAAAATTAAGTCGATGATTCTTGTATCCTTTCACTTGCTTCATCTCTAAAAATTATCAAAATAAAAATTATCAATATAAAAATTATCAATATAAAAATTATCAAAATACAAATTATCAAAATAAAAATAATCAATATAAAAATTATCAATATAAAAATTACCAAAATAAACATTAGCAAAAATGTTTTAGGTAATAGGACCAATTCATCAAAATCCTTTCATCTTTTGTAGCCACTAGTGGGCATGCATGGATTTAGCTGTAGGAATCACATATTAGACAAATGGAACCTTCCTTAAGTCATAACAATTTTAGTTTGTCCTTTGAAACATATACATACCAAAAGCATATGACCAAAATATTTTTGATGTTGGCAGTAAACTAAAATAATTAAGCATCTGAAGTCACAAAATCATGTCAAGAGTAATGATATTTTATTTTATATAGATATATTCAAGTATGCTTTTGTTACAAATAAATACAGTATAGTCTGTGAGCAGATTCTTCTATGTTAATGACATTTGCTCATACAGAATTTAATTTGTGACCAATTTTTCTTGATTTTACTTTAACTTTTTATGAAGGACATTTATGAACATCAGGCCAATTAAATAACCTAAATGATGATGTAATGATGTAAGAATTTTCATTTTTATCTAATTTTGTTGAGTAATTAAAATTAGTATTTAGTTGTTAAAATCATACACTAGCCATCTAAAAAAAAACTATATGCAAAATGGCTGTTTCAACACATAGCATTTACGTTTAGGACAATGTTTATTGTATCTAGAATATTTGTAAAAGACTGTGTGTGTGTGTGTGTGTGAGTGAGAGAGAGAGAGAGAGAGAGAGAGAGAGAGAGAGAGAGAGAGAGAGAGAGAGAGAGAGAGAGAGAGAGAGATTATAAACATAGCTTTAACTATTTTGCAGTCATTGCGCAACAATGTATGCAGTGTTAAAGTATATAGTGGTGTCTAGCCATGGGGCATCATGCCACAGACATGTAGCATGATGTCCCACCCAGTCACATTATCCTTATACCAGGCTGACCAGTCCTAACACTAAATTCTTAATACTGAGCACTAAGCGAGGCAGCTGTTAGTAACATTTGTATAAGTCTTTGGATTGACTCAGCTGGAGTTTGAACCCACGACCTCCTGCTTCTGAGGCAGATGCCACTGGAGCGGTGTGTGAAAAGGACCAACTGGTTCCACTGTATTATATTTTTTGTAAAGGACAGACTAGTTTAACTATTGTGTTTCATGTTCCAGCCCTTGAGAAAACCCAAACTGTATGTCCTACACCAGGGGAAGGAAGATATCAAGATTTCAAGTGAATCTAGAGATGAAGTACTTTATTGTTAGCCTCCACCCAATGAAGTTGGCTGATATGGAAGAGGAGCTCACCATCCCTGATTATATCCATCCATCACTCTCATTTCCAGTAAATAGCTTTAAAAAAACAATATTTGAGATATTTATATGATTCTCAGTATTAAACTATTTGCTTATGGATGCCTTTTGCTATAGAATGTTTTGTATTTTTTAACTATTTTGAGCTTGCTAAGTATTGAAGTTTATTTCCATAGCATAACTCAAAAGCCTCTGTTTTGAAACTTGTAACACATATCAAAATAGAGGTGCACTTTGCTATGTCACATTTTTAGTAAAAATATTTGTGATATTGAAACAAGTTATAATTTGACCTAATTTTATCATTTCCAGAGATTATTTTAAAATAATGGGAAAGATGTGCTTGTAAAACATGTTATATGCATCAGCTTGTGGTCTGGAGTTGTCTTTTTCATTTTAGAAATTTTCAACATTCAATGTTTGAGATTATCAATTGGACAACATTTACAGGAGTTATGGGTCTTGATTCTTCATTTCAACCATTTTACATGTCTTTTGGAAGACCTATGGGCCCTGACATACATGCCAACCATTACACTTTTGGCGTAATCATTATGAATTTTTCACTAAATTACATGTTACACGTAAATGTATATGGATTATGCTTTTTTGGTATATCCACCTTCCCAAAAAATCAATTATTTGTTTTCTAATTTTTATTAACATTCCATTAATTTCACAGACCATATTTTAGAATAGATGACTTTTACGTAACTGCAATGGAAAGCCCATGGAAAAATTCATTCTTTACATCCAGAAAAGGGAGTGGGCATCATTTCTTGTGGTTCTTGATCCACTTGATATTAAAAACTGGTAGCATATTTGATGCGGCTTAATGATAAAGAACAATGGGGTACCGGCAATACAGTAATGAGTATCGGTGGCCAAAGCCAGTATCAGAGTTTAAACAATCACAGCACTGGCTGGAAACCAAAGACTAATTTATCAACTACCAGTATAATCAAAGAGAGAAACTGAAACGACAACTGGTTAAGAATAAATATAGGTGATGTGTTGATATTACAATCTGCTTTAAACTTAAATGTGAAACTATAAATGGATCATTGAGGATCTATGAGTAGTTAATCTATATATCTGATTTTAGTTTAGTCTAAACGATATTTATTCGAGAAACTTTGTCAAATACAATTATAGACATATAATTGGGGGGGGATTCAGTAGAAAGCATAATCTTTGGTATTTTATAAATAATCATAGAACGCTCGAGTTAATATGGACATTAATTTGTAGGATCAATTAGATCAATAAAAAAGCTATGCCAGTAATCACTTGCGTGTGTCCAACAGTATGCTGGAAAATCAAATATCAATGAACCAGTTACTAAAATTTGATGAAGAAGAATGAGGTAAGGTTGAAAAGGATGAATAAAACAAAATTATTTCATATCTTTTTTTTAGGAACAAACAAATTAGTAAAGTGCACTATAGGGTATAGACCATGTGTTATGCAGCCTGGTTAATTTTTAACCGGTAATTGTTTTCTTTTATTTGATGTTTGACAAATAAGAAAATACAGAATTCAAGCTAAATAATGACAAAACATAAAATATAAATGCAGTCATATTAGTTTACAACAAATTTTTGACAGTAATTTAACAAGAATATGTACTTCTAAGTCACCTGTGTTTGATTATACCCATTGCTTATAGCTCTTGCTAATTGAGCGATAGTCATTTTTTCCAACATAATTATTTTCCTCAAGGATCATCCCAGAGATTTGATGTGAATTTTATATGCAGCTTTGAATTCTTGAAATGGCCCATTATTTTTGGATATGACCTCATTTATTTCCCCCCAGCACCTCAGTTTAAAACCTTGCTTAGCTAATTGTAGCAAGCAAGACCATTTTGTGATATATCTGTTGTTAAGAATGTGATGTATACTCAGTAGTTTAAGCTTACATTTAATAGTAATCTGGCTAATAATTTGTTTAAATGCAAATAAATAAATGGCATAATTTCATGTCACATATATGCCAGATTTATAACATGTACTAAAATTAAATTCATTAAATCATCAATGTTTAGAGTATTGATTTAATATTTAATTGATACTTTTATTAGTGGTTGGTATGTATGTATGTATGTATGTATGTATATGTATATATATATATATATATATATATATATATATATATATATATATATATATATATATATATATATATATATAATGTGTATAATATTTAATTGATACTTTGATTAGTAGTGTGTGTGTTATATTTATATATATATATATATATATATATAATGGTGACATAACAAAAGATGAATGGGATTGGATATAATTTTTTTCCTTGACTGGTCCAGACTATTTTATAGCTTATTATTCTGAACTGTTAAATTTTAATATCATTGTTACAGAAAATATCTGAACCAAAATGAATTTTTTTTTTATCAAAGCGTATCTTTCTTATTTTGTCATTAATTTAAATTACAATATCAGAATTTTGGTTATTGTTTTGTATGTGCCTATTTTGAGGTTTCACAAACAAGAGAATTTTCAATACTGGAAAATAGAAAGTCATTTATGTGTAAGTGATAAATTTTTGAATTATCCAAATTTTACTGCAATTTGGAAGTGATTGAAACATTTGGATTTTTATAAAAGTGAATTGGTGTGGAAATATCTGGTAAATATAATCAAAATTTATGGAATGAAACACAGTTTCACAATTTTCTATTTACACTTGTCAAAACTATAGATTCCTTCACTGTAGTCTTCAGAGTATTTTAGGATTGTTATCAAATAGTACAAGATAAAAAGACCAAAATATGAATAACTTGTAACACTTCTTTACCCTCCATGATTTATTGGGGATTAGGATGAGATTTGTTTGTAAATTTGTGTTATGCAGACAGACTTTGATGTTTTAACAGAAGATTTAATGTTGATTCAGCACACAGGTTAGGATCAGAGTTGAGACTAGTTTTGAGTTGACAATCAGATTTTGTAAAATTCATTAAACCAGTCTATATTCCCACAATGCAGTGATGATCTGAACTTAAACGTTCTTTTAAAAATATCAGATTTGTCTGCAGAAAGAATTATGAATGACTTTTTTTCTAAATGCTCAGTTGTTATGAAGGGTTCAGATTTAAGATTTTCAGCTTGAGCTTTAGTTTTATGCACCAAAAGGTTCAACATTATGGTCAGAGATGATAAAGTATGGATTTTCTGGATAGTGTCTACAGATTCATATATCATTTTACTTTGAATTCCACAATACTTGCTTGGTCATCTTCAAGCAACAGGTTGAAAGTTGGAAACTGCAATAGAAATCACATTGACTATTTCATGAATCTGGTTCCGATTTATTCTAATCACATGCATTTTGAAGTAACATAGATCATTATTCTGTGTAAGTAAACAATTTCTTAATCAGATGCCTCCCATACTTCATGTTTTTCATATAGTAAATTTTTATCGGTATAGTTGCACACTTGTTAATTACAGAAATTTATGTCATTGTGATGGAAATTTAGTGTTACCAAACAAAAGCGTTACAAGAAAATATGAGTATATTTCATGAGATAAGGTGAAATTTGGAAGTGTTTACTGTTCCAACACTTGGAAGGTCCAGATCACTGTGATTATCACAGGGAAGATAAATCAATAAAGATTGTTATGTGTAGTGCTAATTTGTTTAATATGTATTTGTATGATTTGTAATTTACTTTTGTCCAGAAGGTCATGTTAGAAATATTTTTTCTCCCAGTTGTCTGTGATAATTAGAAATTTTAGTGCAATTGAATCCTTCTAATAAAAGTTGCATTTGAAACAAAGTTTATTTTGTGATTTTTTTTCAGCTCACTTTTTTATAAAGCACTTGAGCTTGTGCTGTACCCCATTGATTGTACACAGTGGCATCACTTGGGGGGGGGATTGGGTTGGGGGTACGAGCCGCACCGGGTGACACCATTTTAGAGGGGTGACACCAAAATGAAAAATTGCAAATTTTACAGAGCTCACACTGCTCGGTTTAGTCTGATTTCATAAGCGGATAACCAATCATAGTTAAATACATGACTAGCAGGCACAGGGTGCCACTTTATACTGTGGACTTATTTTAAGAAGAAGAAATCCATGGTGGAAGTCTGGAGGGGTGACACCATGAGTTTACCACACTGGGTGACACCAACCCTAGCGCCGCCGCTGATTGTACACTTTTGTAATTCCTGTCAAAATTATCATTTGGTGTGATGTTGATATCTATGTGCCAATCTCTAATTTCGTTTATTGATCAAGACCTCTGCAATTAAATTTGTTGCATTAATTACTAAACTTTCAGTTTCACAGATGTTATCTATGAACTATGTATGTTTGACATGTTTTCACACAATGTTTTGATATAATAATATCCATATTTGGCAATTATGCTAATGAATACAAGGTTTGACATAATAATCAAACCTTTGATTATATCACCTTTGTAATACCTAGAAAAAAAAGTAAATTTCACTGTTGATCTCATTCACTGGAAGTAATGTGGTTGGTCTGCTTACTATGACTATTGCAATTGGTCAGCTTGCCATGACTGTATTGTGATTGGTCAGCTTGCCATGACTGTATTGTGATTGGTCAGCTTGCCATGACTATTGTGATTGGTCAGCTGGCCATGACTATTGTGATTGGTCAGCTTGCCATGACTATTGTGATTAGTAAGCTTGTTGATGGCTGTACTGCAGTTTGTCAGCTTGCCATGACTGTACTACAGTTTGTCATCTTGCCATAGCTGTACTGTGATTGGTCAGCTTATCATGGCTGTACTGCAGTTGATCAGCTTGCAATGACTACTAGAGTTTGTTCACATGCCATAGCTGTACTGTAATTGGTCAGCAAACCATGGCTTTATTGTGATTGGTCAGCTTGCCATGGCAGTACTGTAATTGGTCAGCTTGCCATGGCAGTACAGCAGTTGGTCAGTTTACCATATCTGTACTACAGTTTGTTCACTTGCCATAGCTGTACTGTGATTGGTCAGCTGACCATGGATGTACCACAGTTGGTCATCTTACCATGGCTGTACTACAGTTTGTTAGCTTGCCATGGTTGTACTGCAAATAGTCAGATGTCCAAAAATAGTAGTGACTAGCTTAAAATGTATTCAATTAGAAATATTCATTTGAGACAAATTGTCTCTGATGTGTCCCAAGTGGTAATTTCACAGAAGAGGTTAATTCTGATTCTTGTCGGATAGTATTACCCAGAATCTGAGGTAACATCTTTAAATGAGTTGCTTGTCTGAATGTTTTGAATGAAGCAGAGTCTTTGTAATGCACCCTCATTTTACATGTACAATGGACTCACTATTAGGTGTCCATTGTGCAAAATTCCAACCCTTTAAGCTTTTATTGACACTTGCTGGACAGTTGGTTATTGTTGTTGTTGTTGTTGCTATAGGGTTTAACACCATTTTTCAGCACAAGATAGGCTATACGTGGCGGCCAGTATTAATGGTGGAGAAAGAACCTGGTAAAGCCTTCCTGACTGTGATATGTTACATACAGAAAATGAATTTTTTAAAATCTAAATCCAGGAAAAAGGTCAGGTTTTATAAAATCACAATTTATAGTAAATCTTGTGAAGAAAAAAAGAAAGAGGTAACACCACAAAATATGTCAATAAACTGTATTGACTTATTCACTTAACCATAGCCAGTGTTAACTTTGTTAACTTAACCATGACCAGTTTTACCTTTGTTAACTTAACCATAGGAGCCCCGAGTGGTCTCTGTTACAGATCACTGCCATCTCACCTCTGTCAACGTGGGTTCGAGTCTCGGATTCAGCCAATGTGGGTAAGTGAGAAAGCTTGCCGGTCGCTTCTCATGGGTCGGTGGTTCTTAAAATCCAGGTTATTCCTTCACCATTACTACTAGCCCTCATGTATAACCTATCTTGTGCTGAAAAATGGCATTAAACCCTATAACAACAGCTTAACCATAACCAGTATTAACTTTGTTAACTTAACCATGACGAGTATTACCTTTGTTAGTTTAACCATGACCAGTATTAATTTTGTTAACTTAACCATGACCAGTATTAACTTTGTTAACTTAACCATGACCAGTTTTACCTTTGTTAACTTAACCATAGGAGCCCCGAGTGGTCTCTGTTACAGATCACTGCCATCTCACCTCTGTCAACGTGGGTTCGAGTCTCGGATTCAGCCAATGTGGGTAAGTGAGAAAACTTGCCGGTCGCTTCTCATGGGTCGGTGGTTCTTAAAATCCAGGTTATTCCTTCACCATTACTACTAGCCCTCATGTATAACCTATCTTGTGCTGAAAAATGGCATTAAACCCTATAACAACAGCTTAACCATAACCAGTATTAACTTTGTTAACTTAACCATAACCAGTATTTTGTTAACTAAACCATGACCAGTATTAACTTTGTTAGCTTAACCATGACCAGTATTACCTTTGTTAACTTAACCATGACCAGTATTAACTTTGTTAACTTAACCAAGACCAGTATTACCTTTGCTAACTTAACCATGATGAGTATTACCTTTGCTAACTTAACCAAGACCAGTATTACCTTTGCTAACTTAACCATGACCAGTATTACCTTTGCTAACTTAACCAAGACCAGTATTACCTTTGCTAACTTAAGAATGATGAGTATTACCTTTGTTAGTTTAACCATGACCAGTATTACCTTTGCTAACTTAACCATGACCAGTATTACCTTTGCTAACTTAACCATGACCAGTATTACCTTTGCTAACTTAACCATGACCAGTATTACCTTTGCTAACTTAACCATGACGAGTATTACCTTTGTTAGTTTAACCATGACCAGTATTAATTTTGTTAACTTAACCATGACCAGTATTAACTTTGTTAGTTTAACCATGACCAGTATTAATTTTGTTAACTTAACCATGACCAGTATTAACTTTGTTAACTTAACCATGACCAGTATTACCTTTGTTAACTTAGGTGGCGCTCTACAGTTTCATACTTTGCATAGGGTTAGAATTTTAAAGAAAAATAATTTTCTGGGATTTCTTCACTGGTTATACTGGCAATGTAATAAAGACTTTGTATATCTTAGGTGTTGGGAGAAGAACTTTCAATTCCCTTTATTTTGATGTATGATTGATGGGTGTACTTTAGGTTCTAGAGTATACAGCTTGGGCTAACATAAGATGTACTCATGTAAACAAACTGCTAGCTCCGCATGGTCATTTTCACTCCCTGGACTTCAGAGGTAAATTGTAGAAAAATGGTACGATAACTTTTTTTACTTTTCAGATATTTTGTAATTTGTTCATTGCACTTTCAGAAGCTGCTATTGCCTACTTCAGCAAAATTCGTTTTCCCTATTTTAATAACTGCTAAAGTTAGTGTACTTTTGATTAATTCTGGCTAATTTTTCAAGCACATGGGAGCATCCATTTTGTTATACTATGCGCTTAGATCATTTACAATTTCCACAAGTGCAGTATCCAAAGAAATATCAGCCTCATTACATCAAAGTAGCATTGAGATATGCCAACATTATCTCCATTGTGCATGTTACAAATGCAAACAACTTCACCTCACGTACGTCACTATCTGAAAAGTACATATTAACTGGTGAGCGCCCCCTTAACCATAACCAGTATTAACCTTGTTAACTTAACCATAACCAGTATTAGCTTTGCTAAGTTAACCATGACCAGTATTACCTTTGTTAACTTAACCATGACCAGTATTAACTGCAAACAGTTGTGCATAATTATATTTATGATGATATATTATATAGTTGATTGTCAGTGAGACCATTAAAAGGGAAAAGGTAGTTAGAGACAGGCTGCTACTTAATTGACAGACAATTATTTAGGGCAGGGCTTTCAAAATCAAACCACCCTGAAGGAATTTTTGATGGCTCAAGGACTGCACCACCTTTGGTATCTTTCATGACACCTTGTGACATTAATCATTTTGCGAGCAAAGATATGATTTGGCATGCCACATGTTTGAGACCACTGACTTGGGGTGCAGTTATGTTGCAAGTCTTTTCAGCACTGACATGAAAGAGCCCATTAGGCTAATTTGCAAAGGCAAACAAAGTAGGATTGAACTTAGGTTACTCTAAGAGATGTTTTTAAGAAACAAAACTTATCACACTTAATTGCCTTGAATAAGAATGTTTAAACCATCTTTATGAAAGATTATTAGATAATTCATGATCATCAGCCATGTAGCTTTGAAGTTGGATATTTACTCCAATAATGAAATCCAAAATATTATTTTAGTAGTTGGAATAGTGTGGAAGTGTGATGCATTTTTCAAGGAGAATGTCAAAATACAGATCTGTGAGCCATTGGAAAGCCCAACAAGACTAAATTTCAGAACCCTAGTTGACAGAGTTTGAGCTGGTGAAGCATGGTAGGAAGAGGCAACAGTGTGTGTTTTGCACGTACTGCAAATACTGTGTTGACATCAGTCACTCGGAAGATCACTTACTCGGAAGTTCATCAACAAATTAAAACTATACCATCGTCAGGACAATGCATGAATGCAGAATTAAAGTAGTAGAGGGGGTGAACCCTTCAAACATATTTTTTAGCCAAGTTTTGTGGGTGAACCCTACTTTTTTTTATAAGTGTCTATTTGTCAAACCAAGGCATCCTGTGAAACCGAAAAAAAGTGTCAGAAACAGAAATTACGCCTCTGACAAATCGAGACGCAGATTCGTTGTCGCGCTCTCGTTAGCTGCAAGGGTTTTAACCGAATATTTTATCAAGTCCGATACGATATCTTGATCTAGAGTCATGTAAATTTATCGTTATAAATCCATGTGGGACTGACTTAGCATGACTAAAGAAATTTATAAAAAGATTATAATCCATATCACCGCTTCACCAGGTCTGATGAATATTTTTAAGTGTATGTGTATCAACTCCATTAAACACCGCAAGAATATTACAATTGTCCCTGATCATTTTAGGAATTTGTGTATACCGCTGGGTAACATAAATCACATCAGTATTTTTATGTCTACCTCTGGAAAAGATCTTGGCATGGTTCGATTGTTTGTCCAGCATCACATCATCATATACGACTAAATTGCTAATGGATCCATCAATATAGTAAGCTCTCGGAGCATCTTCAATATCAGTGATAAATTCAATAACATCTTCATCATTATTGTTTTTGTATTTTTCATTAAAATCTTGTAACACATCATAACATCGCTGATCATCTACAGATGGTGCTACCAAATACAGTTTATTCCACTTCATCCATCTCATTATTAGATTAAGTAACAACTGCGTCTTGCCACTTCCAGACGGTTCAATTATAATCATACGAATAGAATTTGGTAGCGCAGCAATATGTTTAACAGGTTCTCATGTTTTTTGTCGCCGAAAAATCAATCACATTCATGTTATTATAAATAAATTATGGATCTATATCGTGTAAAATCTCAGACGCGTACTAGTACAAACGACTTGACAACAATTACAACAAAAAATAACGATCAGCACTTGCCGGTTAGTGTGTATAATGTGGTATAAAAAAATTTAGATTTATTTCTGTGAAATCGGGTGGTGATTTAAAAAAAAACGAGGAGGTGATATTGCAGCAAAATTGACAAAACTTCCAGGGACTCCATGGACTAAATACCCAGGAGAAAAACATCTTCCAGGATATAATTACTGCGGCCCTGGAACCAGATTTGATATCCGACTTGATAGCCAAGACCAGGTGAATATCCAATAAACGCTATCGATAAGGCGTGTCATGCTCATGATGTTGCTAATAAAAATAGCAATCTGCAATATAGACATATTGCAGATGTGAAATTGATTCACGCATTAAATTCTATTACGAATTAATCTTTCAAGAAATCATTAGCTAACTGGTTAGTAAGATATGCGATGAAGGGTAATCTGGTATTAGGTGCTGGTAGTTAATATTACTATGGAATCTATTATTCACCAAGAGGATATTGGAGGGGTAAATCAGCAATTAATAAACTCGCCAGCGCGGCAAAAGACAACCAAGTTACTGCAGCAGATTGGTTATCAAGACAGGCGATATTGCAGATTTATCTACCACCGCATAAACAAATTCACTTCGCACATTTTGATGTCAGCATGCCTAATGAAGCTCATCAGGCTGATATATTATTTCTGCCTCATGATACTTTCAAAACGATGGACTTACATGCACGCGTTAACTGTAGTTGATGTTGCGAGTAGATACAAAGAAGCTCAACCATTATTGACCAAGGCGGCACCAGAAATAGTTTCTGCATTTGAACGAATTTATCGACGAGGACCTTTGCAATGGCCATATATATTACAGGTTGATCTTGGCAAGGAATTTCAGAGTGCAGTATTATCGTTAATGAAGCATCATAATGTCACCATCAGATGAGGACATACTGCAATACATCGCGATCAGGCAATTGTTGAACGATTTAATCGAACACTTACTGAGCGGTTATTTGGATATCAATACGCAAAGGAATTTATCGAAGACAAAATATCTCGTGAATGGGTTGCAAGATTACCAAGTGTGATAACCGAGTTAAATAATGAAATTACTCGAACAATCAATATGTAACCCATTAATGCGATCCCAAAAAAATATATACCCCATTTACAAAATAGACGAAATGATTTTTCAAAACAAGGAATACTCGGTAATGTGACTGTGAGATATTTATATGAACCAGGTGAACATGAAGGTGGTAAAAAAAAGTTACTGATCCCATTTGGAGTGTTACCGCACATAATTTATCTAACATAACAAGATCCACGGATAGACCCGCGATCTATAGATTATATTCAACTGCTCCTCAGCGTGGATTTACACGTGAACAGATACAAGTGATACCCGAGGATACACAATTACTGCCACGATCACTTAACTAGCACCTCTGCGTCTATTACGCTCAAGACAGGTCAGCATCACATTTTCGCGTGTGTGACTAAAACGGCTATTTTTTCTATCTGCAGTAAATTGTCGAGGATTTTTATCCGAAAACTGCCATAGCATTATTCAATTACAACTCACGCAGTGATTATTTTGTTGTTGTTTTAGCATCATTATAAATTCAACATCAATATCAAATTCTCTATAAAAAAAAATTGTCACTTTGTTTATAACCAGCGAGTCTTTTTCTGATTATACCATCGCTGACAATATCGCTGATGGTGGTGTCATTAGAATGACTCTACAAAGTTGATTTATTCTTCTAACTCGTGACACTGCGAGATGAACTAAATTCGACTACTCGATGCGATCATCTACGATCCAAACAATTGTATCAGAAATGGTTGAATAGCGGAGAACTCGCCCCATGGAGAACTCGCCCTGGGAGAACTCGCCCCATGGAGAACTCGCCCTGGGAGAACTCATCCCAAGTGACAGGAGAAGTCGCTTCATAGTGGTCGGAGAAGTCGTCCCACTTTGCCTGGAGAAGTCGCCCCAAGGATAATATATAATAATTCTGAGATTTCGCCACATGATTGTCAAGGTTTTATTAATTGTTGTTTTTCTTCAGCTTACCAACTTATTAAATTTATATAATTTGCAATTTTTTTCCTTCAACTTTTCCTTTTGATCAACTCCACTTCTGTACTTAACGAAAAATAAGTGTTATCTGTCCCTAACGAAAAAAAGTGTTATCTGTCCCTTTCGCTCTGCTCTTCAAATCATTAGATGCGTTTTATTTGGAAAAATAAAAGAGAGGATGTACGCATGATGGGATGTTTGCAGTTTTAGATATAAAATGGTTCCAACATAATAACCTTAGTCATCCTGAGATGACGTTATGACATTGACTTTTATAACCCGACATCGACTGAATTGGCGCTGTACAGACCCAGACTCAAGATCAATCGGACTATAAGAAGATAAATATAGAAAGTAAAGTGAGACACAGTAAAATAAACATTAAAAACACCCCACTTTACCAAAATTCAAAATTAAAAAAAATATTACCTTAAAAAATGATGAACGTGATTATATATATATATATATATATATATATATATATATATATATATATATATATATATATATATATATATATATATATATATATAGTATACATACAAATAGCACCAACATTAATAACAAACACAGGATATAGGAGACCACTAGCCATGGTCAACCTAAAATTATTAAGAAAGTGGATCCGAAGGAGGGTAGATAAATTCCACCTCGGAAAACCCTTTTATAGTAACACTTGGGAAAAAGACAATAAAAAATACCCCTTTCAAAATTTTTTATATAATCCCGATGGGAAAAACTAAATTTAAGGGAACTTAATGAAAGGGGGAAAAAAAAACAACTAAAAAAAACCCCATAAAATTCATATCGGGGGAAGCACATAAACACATAAAAACGTTTTACTTTTTTCTTAATTGGGGGAGGGGGGCATCTGTCTGGTGCCCAAAAAAAAAAACAGAAAAAAGAGAATGAATTGGCGCTGACGTCAAAGTGTTATTTTATTATCTCTCTAACCGAACACTTTAATATGATTTTTCATTGAGATTTGCTAACCATCAACAAATGATACTTGAACTCAATTAAAAAAAACAAAAACAAAAAAACATTTTTGATGCCTAGTCTAGAAATGCGGTCGCTATCGAATTAATCATCATGGCTAATGCGCAGAATTCGGACGGTTTCTGAAAAATCAGTTGTACTACATCATTTAGTTTATTTCTTCTTTTTATGTCAGTGTTCCTAATTTTATTATTTCTCAATAATAACGAACTGTTTCAAGTTAAAAGAGAAGTTTAAAAAATATTTCACTACTAAATTACCGATGTAAAATAAACAAGATTACGTTATTTATTAATATATAATAACACCATGATCACGTGTACTAGACCCAAATATGCTAATGAGGCACAAATCGATGTCGCTGACACGTTAACTCATTATATACGTTTCTTTCCTTAATGCATACATTTTTGCTGAATCAATATACGTCTATCATTCCAAAAAGGTCATGATACATAGGTAACACTTTTTATGCACGGCGTTTTTTTTTGTGTGTGGTAAAGCAAGGGTTTTTTCTGAGTATAAAAGGCGCTCAAAATTGACTTGTACGTTTTATTATAAATAATACAACCAAAAAAATGGTTATTGTTGATGCATATTATTTTTTATGGGTAACTTACGTTACTTGGTGCATGTTACATTTAGATGACGAAAATGTTCTTTTTTTTCTTTTCTGTCTGTTTAGTACTAATAAAAAGATCTTGCAAATTATTGCGTCTTTTTTAAGCGATAATTGATTTTTTTTGTAAAGTGTTTTTACGCTGGTAATTTGATACATTTAGGAGACTAAAATTTATTAATTATACGACGTAGATTAGATAATGAAGGATTCGATTGTATTGTGAAAGGAATTACATCTCTCTCTCTCTCTCTCTCTCTCTCTCTCTCTCTCTCTCTCTCTCTCTCTCTCTCTCTCTTGTACATACTGCTTTGTTGAAAGCCCAATGTTGAGTAATATTACGGGCATTGTTCAGCGCAGAATCAATTATATGTGTAGGATAATTTCTGTTTTGTAAATATGTTTGTAATTTATACAACAAATTTTGTAATTGACAATCATTTGAAATAATACGTCGGCATCTTTTCGACTGGCTATATGGTATACCGTTTTTACATGACATGGGATGACATGAAGATTATTCCACATATTGGTGGATATTAGTTTCCTTGATATGAATATTTGCAAAGATAGTGTTATCAATATTTTATATCACATTTACATCTGAAAATGAAATTTATGCGTACTAGATGCAGTATAAGTAAATTTAATTGTCGGGTGAAAATGATAAATTTAGGAGATCAATACAAACGTTTCGTTTTGAAGAAAGTCCTTTTCAAATTTACACATGAAAGGAAAGCGTATGAAGGAGCCATATTAATTCACATTGCCGTACACTTTATGTATATGTATTTCGTATTATTAAATTGAAAATAATTATTTTCCAAGATAAGTTTTAATATTTTGCAAATATCTTCACAAGATAGTGGGCTATTATTATGACTGTTATCAAGAAAATGTGTACACCTTCAATATTAACTGCATGCGGAAAGTTGGTATGTAGTGATGTTACATCTAATGATACCATGATTGAAATTAACAGATAGCTGTGGAAGAGACTTCGAATTTTTAATGAAAGAGAATTGAGGGAAAGTATCAAATTCCTCATATACGGATTTTTTGAGCCATCTCATTAATGCATGTTGAATTTTTTTAATTTAATTTCTATTGACGGATCTTCGCCAATATGTTTGTAGTAGTTTTCATTATTTAATTGACGTTCAACTTATTTAAAATAATCTTGATTCATAATAATATGTGTGTTTGACTAATCATCCTTTTAATCACTATACTGTCGTCATTCATTAGATTATATACAGACTGAATTTCGTCTTAGAAATATTACTGTGATATTGCTTTTATGATTACCAGTTAATATCCTTTTTTGTGATCGCGTAAAAATAAAAATCTAAAAATGAATCACGTAAAAGATGTTTTAATTCTATTATTGAAAGGTTATCTGGGTTTTAGGGCGACTTCTCCAACCAATCTAGGGCGACTTCTCCAGATACGTTGGGGCGAGTTCTCCCAGGGCGTGTTCTCCTTGGGGCGAGTTCTCCCAGGGCGAGTTCTCCATGGGGCGAGTTCTCTGCATACCGAAAAGGTTAACCCCTGAGATGAGTGTATCGTCATTGCGTATCCTAGCGTGCAGAGAGATTTTTCAGCGCGCAATGCATCTTCGACAACACTGATATCAACCAGAACAATATCATTTAACACGAGTTTTTTTTGTTTTCCCAGGAAGATCAACTTCAATATTCTGTCTTCGTGAATCAGCTGGTCTACAACATAACAGTACTGGAAATGTTATGAATTTTTGTTTATGTAATTGAAACAACCGCTGTTGAAGTGTGTGTCTATCTTTCTACTTGCCACTATCAAATCGTTTGGTCTCCACGCTTCCCAAAAATCATTTAACGAGGTTTCTGAAATTATTTTACACGCAATGTCGCACTGGATTTTATCCGGTTGTAATCTGATTAATTTCTTGAACTCGCTTAATTCTGGATCGAGTGCTCAATGATCGGTATGAATTTCTTCATAAAAATCTTCAAAATTCTTCAACCAATCGTGTGGAGACAAACCGACAAATAGTGGTTGACCATAATCGCCACACATTATCACTGCTGTATTTTTCAGTAAGAGCCGATCAAGAAACATTTTTAATATATCCAACGACACTGTGCATTTCTCATCCCAAATAATGATCTTTGGAGTATATTTCTCACCCATTCGATCAGGAGTCCGTTCGTCACCCTTATATCGAAAGAAACTGTGGTAAGTGCACGAATTAACTCCCCTCTCTTTCATCTCTCTGGCAAGTCTGTGTGTGGGTGTTAGCACAATCATGTCTGACTTCTCCCGAAATAATTCGATCACTCGTGTTGTTTTTCCAGAGCCGCCACATCCGTTTAAATAAACGGTTTCATATCTACATACTGGATCCGATAACGAAGGGGCACTCAATAGTTCTGATATTTGATTATTTTTCATGTAATTATCTTCAATCGTAACATCTGCTGATTCAGAATAATCATGTAATATTTCTTCTTTTATTCTCCATGATCACCAATGCGCATAAGAATTTGTAAAACGAGCCACTGTTTCTTTATAATTGCTATCTATATAAAATGAATCCGTGACGACTCTTACTGCAGTGTCAGGAAATCTATTTATCATTGATACTAGGTTTATAGAACATAAGCCAACATAGAAGATCTTAGATGCATTTGCTGAGGAGATTCGCCATCGATGTAACTAAGAATAGTTCCTAACTTTGTTCCATCGGACAAGTAAGCATTTTCAAGACTGACATATATCTCATGCTGTTGCATCCGCGATTATAAAATCGTATTCAGCGTCATCTAGAATTAATCGTGAATAATACCGCTTGTTATCATATACTCCGCCTTGGGTGAATTTACCGATTATTCTTCTACCGAGATCCTTTGCGTTTTTATTATTGGTTTCAAAAAGTCTCCTCGGATCGTTTAACAATATAGTCTTCGTCGAGATCAGGAAAATTGCCCTTGTAATCATTAATAATCTTATCAAGACTATCGGGTTGTGGTAATCAAACCTCGGTCTGTACTCGATATGATATAATTGCCTCACTGACAATCAGCGATATTAGTTTAGAATCAATCATATACCGTAATAACACTATTGGTACCCATTTTTCCCCAGATATATGTCTACCAAACCAAACATAACAAATCGGATGTAGTCCTTGGGCAAAGTCGAATGTTATTACACGTGTCATCTTGTGTGTGGGATGTCCAAATTGTTTAAAATACCCAGTGCATTCTCCATATCCGAGGAAACTTCCTGGATGACAAGCAACCATATCAATCGAGATAACGTTTTTAGAATCATATTTGGTATTCTATAAAACGCCGTGTCCATATTCTATACAACTAGCTTGAACATCTGAGAGAAGTTCAAATCGTGTTGGCTTCCACAGATTTCTCTCTCTGGCGAAATAAGCTACAACTAACAGGACTGTAAAACAGTTTGTTAGTAATTGCTCGGTATTATCTTTTGGAAATTTCTCAGGGAGTGTTTTTTTTTTATCGCGCCATGAAGAGATTCCGAACGGTATATTTCACCGTTAGGTCTTATAGGTTGGTCGAATTTACCCACCTCGTCTTCAAAACTCTGAAATAACCACACTGACACAGGATCGTTTTTACTTAATTCGTAAAAAAAATCAAACAAATTTCCACCAGAGAACTCTGGCGGGTAGTATTTTAAAATTCGATCTCGTGGATATATTGTTACTGCGTTAGTCCACGCGTGTGCATTATGATCAACGATATTGATTAGAGCTCCGTTCTTTTAATATTTCGATTCGTATAATACTCATCCTTTTATAGTAGCTGCTGTTATTGGGAATATGGGTGTTTTTTCTAGTTCAGCCACATTTTTATTGTAGCGTCAGAATCCTTGAGTGATAGCACCCACTCGTTTATCTTGCTACGTCTTAGATCTGTCAAACCGTTTCCACGCATCGCATTTGTAAAATGCTCTGTTACTCGTTCGGTTACACAATTTATCCTTTACAGTTTCATAGGTTTCAATTTTTCAACACTTGGCTTTTCGTTTATCGGATAAATTCCATAAAAAATAACCGCGGTCGCAGGATACGCTCGCTCGTAATACGGTTTGTCAATTGCGGTCAATATTCCTGGTTTGGAATCCTGACTCACGATGACAGTTTTTTTTTTGAGGATAAGGTCGTATTTATCACGAATAATCCAGTTTCCTGTTTCCGCTAGTATAATAAATTTCACTTTACCTCTGATGTCATTGACATGTATGTTGTGAGATTTGTGCAGTCACGTGACTAAGAATACAAATGGCCAGATCCAGGTCAAATTTCAGCAGCGATGTACTTTCGTCTAGTCTATCAGCGGATTAAAGACACAACAAATGCTATGCTCACGATTTTTTAGGGGAAAAAAATCATATTTCTATCGATTTCATGCAGGTTTATCTCGATGAAAGATCGTTTTAAGTTTGATGGGCTGGCAAGTAAGCGGCTACCCCATGCCGACACCAACTGGAATTCCAACTTTTCGATAGGGAATGCGCTCTGACCCTACACCCCAACATGAATGTCCAAATATCAAAAATGGGGTGGCAAGGGTGAAGGAAACTCGGACTAAAAGACTTCGCGACGTTGTACCTGGTTTATCAATTTTCTCTCTAGCATTTAGACCTGTATAAACAATACTTGCAAATGTGCATAGTCTCAGTTACAAATGCATTACTATGATCCTCTCTGAGAAATGCAGGTGGCAGAATGGGTGTTATTGACGTGCCTGTGAAAAATTTGAAGCGGTTTTCAAAACCTCTGAATCAAACAGCACATTTAAAATAAAGTCAAATCACAAAGCTAATGTTAATCTTAACCAAAGCCAGCTTGCAAAAAAAAGAGCTCAGTGAAATGAGTGTTGGGGCATGTCACGGAATTGTGTATGACTGGTATCAATATGTATATGTGGTCAAAAATGTACTCGGGTTTCGCTGCCGCATACAGCATTACCGAGGGTGGTTTACTAATTATCGGCTCTAGTTATTTCGAAATAGTAAGCGAAGCTCAGATCATGCTGCATGTGCGAATTGCCTGCAGTTTAAAAGTCTAAGTACCTAGCTGCGCATATCGGTCACAGCTAGGATGTATATATAGGAAAATTCTAAGTAAACATCACATTACAATCCAGTCTTTTCAGAAAAGCTTCTCGCTTTAAGGAAGCAAACTTTCAGCTAAAGAGGTCAAATAGATTTAAGATTATATTCTTATCGCTATTTTCGTTTTATATGACATGATTGTTTCATATATCCGATGTTTAAGTATTTATTCTAAATTCTACAGAGTAAATATCTAGGTTATGCAGCGACATTATATTAGTAATACTATTGTCTGTTTCGAGATAGTTTTTGTTGTAACTGAACAGACAAATTGAGTTTAATTACACGCTGCATGCCTGAACGTTTAATGTATATGAATAAATAATTCATGTGCGCGCATGCGCAACATATATGAATGTAGAAGTACTTAACCGTGTCATATGTAATACACGGTTTGGTTGTTTTAATTTTAGCTGACCGTGGGGTTCGTGTGGCAACCGTGAGTGACCGTGGGGCTTGTCTATGCTGCCCGTGGTGTGGTGCCATGTTGTAGTGAACGTGTGTTGACTGTGTGCGAGGCTTGTCTATGCTGCCCATGTGGGGTGCCATGTATCAGGCCCGCACCTAGGCGGGGGGGGGACAACCATGGCACTTGTCAGGGGCACGAGCTAGATAGGGGCCCGCGTTTTAAAATATACGCACATATTTGAAACACGAAAGGGGGTTTCGAACTCTGTCAGCTGCCTGGGGCCCAGAATTTCCTAGGTGCGGGCCTGCATGTATGGTACCTTGTTTGCTTCGTTATATAAATGTATTATATATAAATGTGTGATGTGAAGTCGCAGAACCTGTGGGGTTTCTTGCGACGTATACGCTGTGTTTTGGTGACGATGGTTCAGAAGAGTGTACTGGTGTTCTCAGATCGAGGGACAAAGGCTTCGCGACCATCGTGTCTGTGTTGAATGTAAGGGCTCTCGATGGATCCTTCAAACAGACAGGGGTAGTGGACCATGGGTGGCGACTCCGCCACCATTGACTAGAGCGGGGTGGAACCGGATATACATCTTGGACGTGAAATGGACGCCACGATAGTTGTAAAATACGTGATCCATATTATTGCTATTACCATCTGAGCAAATATTTCACATTCATGTATCAGTTTCATTATTTGAACGATAAACTCATAATTTCACCTTTTCATTGCAGTTTCGTTATTTGAACGATAAATTCATAATTTCATATTTACATCTCAGTCTCGTTACATGAACGATAACTTCATATTTTCATATTTACATCTCAGACTCGTTATTTGAACGATAAATTCATACATTTATATTTACATCGCAGTTTCGTTACATGAACGATAAATTCATAACATACTTGCTTTTGCTTTGGTAACTCGTTATATGAACGATATAACCAAAATTACAGGCATTTACATCTGTCTCGTTATACGAGCTATATATATGTAAATTCATACGTGTACTTGTATTTGTTGATCGGATGATCAGACGTTATTCAGGTCAGTTTCAAATGTCTTTCGTTGAAATCATCTTGTGAGGTTTTTGTCATTGAGTTACTTGTTATTGATTAGTTCCATGTTAGGAACATTATAATTTTTCTTATCTTTGTTTATAATGGTGTCAGAATTTATTATATTTAAATTGCGTTTATAAATAAACATCTTATTAACGCAGTTGCTTTCGGTGTCTTCACTAATCCAGTCCCAACCCGGCTTCATCCTGTGACAGGTCATCCTAAAACTTTCTTGAACAAAGTTATAAATGTACTAACCCAAAAACAATTTGATCAACCCAAACAAATAAATACATCAGCGGCAATAAAGTTGTTGAAGTCAGAGGTGATGTAAATGCAAAAGAACCTCGAGAATCCAGCGCTGTTGGCGGCTGAGGCTTCCGAAATCGCATAAGCAGCAGTGTTAGGGGCCATCGGTACGACATTGGGGATTACTCTGAAAATGGCAGTTGGAAAACGCATTGAATGTCGTAGTCGAATATAAAAATGAAAATGTGTTCAACTACCTTAGCCAACTCACAAAATATCCTCGAGCAAAGTTCTTAGATTACTAAAGACGACTCGCTAAATGTCCCCATGCCAACGTATCTGGATGTGACTTCATCATTGTCAGTCACAGAAGTGTGTCGATTAACTAATTTTGATTTAATCGCGATAACAAAGTTAGCCGATCAATTCATATGTGTCTTTATGAGGAATGAACTTGAGTCAATCGTCCCGCGCGCTTTGGAAATCGGAATCTCTAAACGGATTCGAAAGAATGACTTGGAACATATTTGCATATTTTGTAAAACGTACACATCTTTTGTAATTTGCCTCTTATGGGTTTGACCGCCATGCAGGGTTGTTGAGTATTTACATGGTTGCGCTGCTACGTGATGACAGAGCTACGAACTCGGATGGACGGCCCATTATCTGGACATCTTGCTGTTGAGGCAAGCATACTTTCCCGAGAATTAGCCCGACATCGCAAGTACTTATTGATTTTGCTATTGTTACACAGAGGTTACCCTTAATAGTAAACGAAATACTTGTGAATATTTACGGCCACACGAACCCAGCGACCCAGAGCAGCGCTGGTTTGGATCTGACCAAGTTTGCTACCAAAGACAATTTAACTGAGTTTACTAGATTGATTCTGGTTGTTGTTAACTTCAACACGGGTGAGCTTGTGATTTTCCAAGATCTAACTGGAAAACTGCAAACATCTATATATTACCAGCAATATTGATAAATGGAGAATCGCAGTTGCTGGTGTGTCAGTGAAATTTATATAAAGATTGCATCGATGTGTCTAAGGCTCAAATGAAACAATATATGAATGCAAAGACTGCCCATGTGCCCTCACCACCATGTGTAATGACTACTTGGAGATATATATATCTACGGAATAGTTACCACCAATTGTGAGAAAAAAGACAACTTGTCAAAAAAAGTATGTCTTACTTTCAATGTTATGGACATAGATTACTTTGACAGACCTTGCATCGTAAATGTGCGCGAGTCGTGGCTGAATTTGTTCATCTTGTGCACGTACAGAGGCGAGTGATGTATTATAATAACAATAGTGGTTATTGATGGCCAGCGTTTTAATATACCAAGCCCCGACAATGTTTTATGACTTTTCACATACGCAGCATCAAAATCAACGCTGACAAAGACGAAGGTTCAGTGCAGTTCAAAATGGGTAATTAAACATCTTTGGTGTTTGTGTTTAAAACTGGCTATACACAGCGGCCAGTATAAATGGTGGAGGAAGAAACCAGGAAAACCCCAGAAAGAATCATTGACACACTAGAAGCTTCTGGCGTTCTCACATACCCACATATTCCGAACCCGAGACTCGAACCCACGCAGACAGAGGTGAGATGGTTGTGATCCGTAACGGTGAGCGCTTTAGACCACTCGGCCAATCTGGGCTCCAGCATATGAGGTACTGGACAGGGTGACATCGAATGACAATATTGATTGTGTCCCTTTTCAGTCAATATGCGTAAAACCAACATTAACAGACCCTTATATTCTCTCAAATATGATTTTGTCTTGAGTCAAAAAAGTATAGATTGTTGGATGGAACCACCCTCAATACCAGCTGGATGTTAGTTGAAAATCTTGACATCAGATCTACACCAAGGGATTGTTTCTACATCGATTAGTGGAATTCTCTGACAAATCCATGTCCGCTACATTTCCTGTCAAATATGTCGAACAAACTTTAACTCAGAAGGATCTCGACTGTTATTCAACAATGACGCGCTTGTAACAGTTCTTGGGCCTAAATCAGACAAATCGTTTGCGACACCATCCAATTGTCTAATATGGTTCTAAATCAACGTGGAGCCAGGTACAATCATCAGATACTGCAATATTCCTCGATGTCGATATTTGATTTGATTTGATTGTTGTTGTACTGGTTAAAATGTAAACGGTTTAAAGTGCATGTGCGTGTTGCAACAGAACAACCCCAGTCTGTTCCGTATGTGTACTATGTGATTACATTATTAACAGAGCAACTGTGATAGACATTCAACGCTACTTAGCGACAAAATAAATTCATAAATTCAAGCATAACAACGGCTGCGAGATTAAATCGCCAATAAAACCGTTTTACTCGCAAAATATAAGCACGAGTGAATAGATGCTCGTAGAAGCTGTTTACCGAATCACCCCTGCACTCACCGTTAGACTTGTCACTGAAATTGTGATTACAGCAACCATAAAATATACACTAGTTGAATTGGCCATTGGGACTCAGTCGGCAGTGTCGCAAGCAGCACTAGAAAAAATTATTGTGCGACGTTTGTATAGCCGTATACCAGTATCATACCTTTAAGGAAATTCTCGCGCGGGCACAAAGTAATATCTGCAAAATTACCAAGATGTATTTGGTGACTATCGAAGATGAAACGATTAGAATGTGCAGGTTGAAAAAGAAAAACAATGATGATTTATTTCACATATATGGAGCCGAGGAGCTAACGAATCAAAACAGGTGACTGATTTACAGGCATTCAGACCATGTAACTTGTGTCCGCACATATAAATCTTTCTTTGAGCTTACAGTAGCTGCATTGATCTGAGGTATATTACTTTATACAGAGATATCCCGTGAAAACTTTGCTTAGGGGTCATCGAGGGTAACAATCACGGGGGCCATCGCGGGTAACAATCACGGATGGAGGCGTGTAGAAATTATCTCCATTGGAAAATGTCACGGGAAATCTAAAGAACTGTTTGGATTGGGAACCATGATGGGCCGACTGATCTCGAATCACTATAGTGCTACTACTACATTATAGAAAAGAAGAAGGACAGGCAAAAATGGCGAAAGAAAAAAAACATATTTGTTTTAAGTAAATGCTGAACAATACTGTCTTGGCAGATTCACCACTGAAGACGTTTTGGAAACATTGAAAGACTTCTTTAATTAGATTTGCAGTAACAACTGTGGTACAAGGTACAAATGGATCGACAACAATGTAACCAGTATGTATCTGTTATATCATGATGTTAATTCAAATTTTGCTGTAGACTGTGTGTTCTCTGCATACTTTACGCAGCCTTCGACATTATGACCCTATACATTACTGAGGTATTTAACATGAAGATTCATAATTCGGCCGAGTCATAGCGAGAATTGCTCAAAATGGTACCAACAGCTGTCTCGTTAGGTGTTCAGCGTTAAGAGGTTAGTTTTAGGACTAGTCGGCCTGGTGGCATAATATGACTGAGTGGGACATCATGCAACATATCTGCAATACGATGCCTTAGTGCTGGACATCACTAAAACTGTTACACTGCAGACATTGTAGCGATATGACTGAAACATTGGTAAAACTACGTTAAAAATCCAAATCGCGAGCGCGCACGCACACACACACACACACACACACACACACACACACACAAAAAAAACACACGTGGAGATTATCATTGACCCTCAAATGGCGTATACCACCATGTTCATGTCCTCTGCATACTTTTTTTCTGTTTTCGACACCTTCAAATTCCTTATTTTTAATCTTCTGATTTGCCGAGACTCTAACGTTGTTTTTTTCAAATCAATATCTATACTCAATTCATTTAGACGTAATACCATAACCCACAAAATATCTAATTATGTTTGGAGTAATTTAATCACCTTCTCAGTTCATTTTTTAAACTCTCTGAATTTTCGGTCCGAAGATATCTGTTAATAATTGAGGTCACATGTTAGATTTTAACATCTGACAATGACTGAAAATGTAACAGCTCTAGCACTAATGAAAATGCATATCTACTTGATGCTCTTTCTTTCACTCGTGATTTCAAATTCTACACACGAACTTTTAAAATTGTGCCGAATGCATACATGCAGAGCAGGATTAAAATGAAATATTATTAGTTTTGTATTCAATGAATACGCTAAGAAGAACGTCACTAACATAGTCCATTTAGGTATATTATCCCACTACAGTACTAAGATCACGGAGAGTTCCAGCTGCAAAGAGCTCTTCGAGATAACTAACAAACTAATGTAAAGGAACAAATATACACCACTTCCAACTACCTTCTCTCCAGTAGACATTTCGTACCTATTTGCAAATTTCTTCCGTGACAAAGTACAAACCATTAGATATACGCTTGACAACACAATTTCAACTGACTCGTCGTCACCATACAGTTATTATACATAATTTCAGCGACATCCATTAGGAGCATTGAACCTGTCTCTATAGATTTAGTACGGAAAATCGTGATGAAGAGTGCACCATAGTCATGTGAACTTGACCCAATTCCAACATCAATGCTGCTTGAATGCTTAGACCAAATATTGCCTTCACTAACTAATGTTATGCTCTCTCTCTCTCTCTCTCTCTCTCTCTCTCACATCCGGGGAATTCCCATCATTTTCGAAACTGCCATCGTAAAGCCTCTGCTGCAGAAACCAACACTTGACCATAACGATTTAAAGAACTGCGGCCCGGTTTCTAATCTTCCTTTCATATAAAATAAAAAATCTTAGAAAAAGTTGTTCTAACTCAACTTGTATCTCATTTGAATTCAAACAGTCCTTTTAGCGACGTACAGTCTGCATATCGCCCTTGCAGTACTGAAACTACTCTTCTGAAAGTATTAATGACATTCTCTTCTCTTTGGATAGCGATAAGATTACAGTCCTCACCCTCCTTGATTTGTCTGCAGCATTTGACACAATATACCATGATATATTACTTCACCGTCTCCACCATGCATGTGGTATTCACTATACAGTCTTACATGTGGTTCATGTCCTAGTTAGTCAACAGGACACAAATTGTATATGCAAATGGAATACACTCCAGCCCAGTTAATCTATGTGGTGGTGTTCCACAGGGGTCTGTTCTTGGACGTGTTCTCTTCATTCTATACACTCAGTCGCTCTCAAGTGTCATAGATCATCACCCAGTGTCCCACCAATTGTACGCTGATGACAGCCAAATATACCAGTCTAGACACCCAACTCATGTTTATGCTACAATCCAAGGAGTAGAGAGCGCATTTCTAATGTGAAATTATGGATAAAATGTAACAAGTTGCAGATGAATGATGATTAAACGGATGCTATTCTGATCACAACACAAAGACTTTCTCATTCACATAATTTATCTCAAACAATAAATATCAGCAACACCAACATTAAATTCATAGTCTGTACGAAACCTAAGTGCTACTCTAGACAGTACTCTCACATTGCACCAACATGTCATGAACATATGCAAGGCTGCATCTCTTGAGCTGAGACGCATCAGCTCAATTCTCAAATATATTTCGGTTGATGCCACTAAGACACTTGTGTTTTTATTAGTATTTCAAGACTGGACTATTGTAACTCAATTCTGTCCGGTTCGTCTCAATATCTACTCCAGAAACTTCAAAAAGTTCAAAGCACAGCTGCACGAATCACTTTAAGAATACCACGATCAGAGCACACATCTCAGCTGTTCTGTACCATACAGTGGCTATCCATTCGATCCAGAATCAAACACAACTTTTTTCTCTGTGTTACGTTTCACTGTTGGACTCCAGTCCAGCATTTCTATCCGGCCTCGCATATGTGTACACACCAGCATGATACTTGCACTTTTCTGACAATCGTATACTCATTATTCCCACTATGAAAATGAGGTAATATGGACGTTCGTTTGCATACCAGGGCCCAGCAACGTGCAACGAATTGCCCATTAAAATTAGACACAAAAACAGTGGTCCCTTTCAAGAGTATTCTTAAAACTCATCTTTTGAACAGTACTGGATCTTTATCTTTTCTTTTTAATATGGTACCGACCTGAATCGGTTCGTGTGTGACGCTGTAGTGTGCTACACAAGTTTTGAATTTATTTTAGTATTATAATATCTATCTATATATAATATAATCTATCTTTCTACTACTGCTGCTGCTACTGCTTCAAAATCCTTCAACCGCGGTAGAAACATGTAGATTGATAGGAATGTTAGTCTTACGGATTTTAAAAAATTCTTTAAACTATTGATTCCAAAACGTGGATGTCAGACACCATTATTAACATTTAGTCTAACTATGTATGAATATAAATTCGAATTACTGGGCGATTGCATGTCATTGAGCTGTATATATGAAATTTTCAAACTACATGTCTGTTTTAATATTTTCAGTCTTATTTTGACTTTCATAAAACAGCTCCTAAAGTTCGAGAATTTTTAATGTTAACAGCACAACCGATTTCTCTTGAATTTGTTTTCTTGTAAGATTGGTATATTCATTACCCTATGATAATGGCATTATCTTCGACCAACAAGTATATCTTCTTTTTTTTCTAAGATGACCTGTATTGTAATATAAAAAAGTCCCACAAATAAAAAAAGTATAGATCTACTTGTTGGTTTTAGTCTAGTCTGATAAATCAACACGCCCAATTTGTATTGATACATAGTCTATCTTCGACGACCGTGATCGGTATCGGAGAAAAGTGGTCGGTATCCTGTCACGTCCAATTACATTTTTCCGCGAAATCCAAATACTCTCAAAATATGAAATGCCAGAAACGTATATTTCTGTAAATGTCTAGGCCATCACAACTGGAGCTGATTCCTAGGATAATATCAGCTATAAACAGAGGTTCTCGCTAACGATTCGCAAATTATGTTTTAGTAAATTATATCTCGTAAGGCTTGGGAACTGTGCACGGGTAGTACATCCTAATTTCGATAATATAAAAAAATCGTCGTCAAATAGTGTTGAATCCTTCATAGAAAACCAGTGTGACTGACAAAATATTGCTTAGAATATGCATATTGCAATGGGGCGAAGGTGTTAGTGCATATAAAAGTGACGGGAACTAATATTAGAAACAACATCCTCATTTTTACTTTTCCGTCCGAGTTGACGAATTTAACTAGAATACTGTTCCTAAACAATATGACCTTGAAGTTTTCATTTCAGATGATTTGAAATGAAACAGTGTTTCCCTTTAAATTCATGTGCGCTTCAGATACCCTCAAATTTTTAACTTTACCCCAGTTTTTATACCAATATTTGGTTTTTACTCAGTATGACCCCCAGTTTTGACACCAAGGAGACTTTTGACTGTCTGTCTTGCACCCCTAGGGGATACACTGACAAAATCACAATCATATCTTTGTCTACAAGGCCAGTACTCGTGGATAGATTTATATTAAAAATTAAAGTGATTAAACACATTTCTGGTAACAGTTTCACAATCCTTGAACCCAAAATACAATCAAAACTTTAGATTTTTTTAGAGACCATCCTGAAGAATAGTGCTACAAAAATTATGCCAGTACCAATAGAATCTCATAAACATAACTTGTTGTAGCAAGGTCTGTGTGAGACGTATAAATTCAATAAAGGTGTGTAAAGATTCAAGTTTGACAAATGTTTAAATTTATCAACTTTACTTCTTGTTATTAAAACTTGCCTAACAACAAGACCAAAAATCGGAAGGCATTTTGTCACACAAAATCAAATATATATATTCAGTGAAACACTGAGACCCATGCCTTGTTGGCAAGCTGGGTAATTTAATACACTACAACCAGAAAATCCTAAGATAATAATTAATAAGACAATACATGCATACCTGCCAAAACAAATAGTGCATACTAAAAACATTTTTGACTCCCAACTTCTAACTAGGTCGTGTTTAGAAAATAAGATTTTCAGTAATCTTGGGAACAAAAGAGAAAACAAAACATTTTGTGACATTATAATTGATTGGATAGGATACAGATAAATGGAGAAATATTAATTGATTTTTATGTAGAAATTGACAAATAATGCAGTATTACATGACTGGATACAGAAATGGATAAGGGTACCATATTAATTGATTTCACAAACTACTGTTTATTCATTTTTTTCCCAGATAAGCTGTAAGAATTTTTTTTGTCTTTTATTTCCTTTTTTTGATTTGATTCAGTATTCAGGTTTTTATATGGTTGTTTGTTTTGGGAAGAAAAATGTCCGTGAAAAATCTTCATTAGACTGAAAAACTTTGAAACTCAAATATCTTGCATTTGCACTTGTACATCTCACCTGTAAGCAATCAGCAATGTAATTGTTGCTTAGATTTCCGGTGTTGAGATTTTGGTAATCGTGGCTTTCTTATGTTTATTCTATCACACATCTAAACACTTGATAAATATTCAGTCAAGTCTGCTCTAGAAAGCTATACAGAGTCATACAATTACTATCCACTAACTTAATGACTATTTACATTACAGTGTTAGAGGCAGCAATATCAAAGTGTAGAAAATTACTTTTTCAAAATTATCAGTGCATGTCTCACTGCTCTAAGAACTTTGTATTATATTTGTGTTGTAGTGTATGATGCATGTGTCATCTATACCCATTTATTTAAAAATAGCTTCATAAATTTTATTACCCTTGAAGAAATATAATCCTTCGTAGAGAAGGAAGATTTCAAAGTCTATAGTGAAAATGTAAAGATGTCCTTTCAGAAAAAAATGTCTGCCAATTTTTTAGAAGAAAGGTTCTGCAACCACTTGGCAGTTTCTTGCCTGTCATAAAGCTGTAATTAAAAACTTGATCATGTGTGATGTTAGTACTTAGGGTGAGCCAAAGGAATATATATTCACTTGAAACTATTTGTACACCCCCATATGTGACAAATCTCTTTATATGATCATTGTTCATTTTAAAAAGACAAATGTTTAAAACAATGTCTCCTTGACAGATTGCTGTTGCTGAAATATTGATCCTGGTTATTGCCTGCATTTGCAAGTGAGTCACAAAGTTGTAAATAAAGCACATTCATTTAAATTTTCTTTTCAGCTCATCTTGACAGTTTTGAATCCATACTAACCTTGTCAAATGCTGACATTTCAAGAATCACAGGTCTGTCCCTTGCAGAAGTCCAAACCCTTAAAACAAAAGTGGCAGAAAATGTTGTCGATATAACACCCATGACAGGTAATTCAGTATAAACACCTGTGGCAGGTAATTCAGTTTAAACACCTGTGATCAGTATATCAAGTATAAATACCTGTGACTGGTTATTAAGTATACAGGGTAATGGTAAGCTTTATTTTTATATTTAAAAGTATTTGGGGTTAAGTTTATTGTGCATACTTCTATCAAGTTCTGCACTACAATCTGGTTTATATTGTCATACAATGATGTCCATTTGAACATATTGGTAGCATGCAAAACAAGTATATACTTGAGTCTACATTCAACATTTTACTTTTAGCACTTTTATTGCTGAAACGTAGACATTCACCATTACAGATCACAGGCATTGCAACATGGATTTGAGTCTTGTTCTCAGCCAACATTGGAATTTGAGAAAGCATTCGGTAGCTTCCTGTGGGTCAGTGTTTTTCCCAGATTTTACCTCCATTTATAATGGCTGCCAACTTAAGGCGATTGTGTGCTGAAAAATGGTGTTAACCCACATCAATATCATTAATGAATATGTGCCCTTTATAACAACAGTGAAAAAATTTTATAAAAAAAATAACAGGACAATAATGCAATAAACCCTAACAGATGGTGCTGTCTTATATGTTTGCATACAAGTCAAGTGCGACAACAGAAATGTACACCCTGATCCACCAAACAAAAACAATCTTTTTTTATAATTTCACATTTTGCAATAATACTGAATACAAATATTCTTTCTTCATCGAGTCAAATCTTTCTGTGATATCATTGGCACTCTTTCAACATTCAGTGATAGGTAATATCCACTATTTAGTTCACAGTATCAGTCTATCAGTCAAACACTAATTTACATAATGCATATCTCAATTACAGGGCTTAATTTACAGGTACTTGATAGACAAGTAGATTTACAAAATTTGCACGTTTTTGAAACCATGCTGTGTGGATGTGTCCTTAGTAGAGTGGACCATCAATAATTTATTTGAACCATGGGCACAAAATGCATCCAATAGAGAACCTTGGTTGTTTGATTCAGTGTCTTGCTGAACACAAGACATTTGCATGCCTAGCGAGTAAGTGCAACCTTCCACTTGCATGTTACTCTTAAATACCTTTGGCTAAACAAGGTTTACAAATGGCTTATGTTGAAATTTTATTGTCTGTATTCAAGTTTTTCTCCCCAGAATGCAATAATTTGCTGATTAATTTAAGATTTTGAGTCTTTATGACTGGTTAAGTGTTTAGAAATGAAAAACAAAGTTTGGAACATGACAGTCGATATTTGAATCCAATGATTTTGAAGGTAACAGTCAACCTCACAAAACTTTCATAATCTTGCCTTATTTTCTTTCATTTGTTACAAAATAATAATAAAAATACGTAATTTTTGCAGCTTTAGATCTCCATCAGGGGAAAGGAGGAGATTTGATGCAGATTAGAAAATTATCAACAGGATGTGCACAACTAGATGAAGCCCTAAGAGGTAATATAAACAAACCAATGCTTCCTATGCAACACAATGTATTGCTTAATTTAGTAATTTAGGTTTAGTTGCTGCTAGGGCTGTCAACGTGTACCCGGGTAATCAGGTACCCAACCGTAGCGAAAAAACGAGGCATTGAAAATTAATGACAAATACCCGTTCACATAAATAAGTTGTCGACAACACTATCAAAATATCATATATCATCAGCAGCACACTGGTCTCAATAGTCCGAGTTTCCTCTGACCCTTGCCACCCCATTTTTTATATTTGGACATTCATGTTGGGGTGTAGGTTCAGAGCACATTTCCTATCGAAAAGTTGGAATTCGCCGACACCATTTGATGTCGGCATGGGGTAGTCGCTTACATGGCGGCCCAGCAAATTTGAATGCTCTTTCATCGAGATATACCTGCATGAAATCGATAGGAATATGATTTATTTTCTCAAAAATCATGAACATAGTATTTGTTATGCCTTTAATCCGCTGACAGATGAGACGAAAGTACATCATTGCTGAAATTTGACCCGGATCTGGCCATTTGCATTCTTAGTCACGTGACTACACAAATCTCGCAATGTAATTGTCAGTGACATCAGAGGTCAAACATTCATGTGATATCAACAATAAACAAATTTCCATAGTTGTTGTTGTATAATTTGGACATATTATATAGTAGCCACATAAATAAATATACCGTATTTACCGCATATGTTGGGACACGAAAAAATAATTATTTTCTTTCGTGTCCCAGAACTTATGGTGAACTTTTTTAAAACCTACATCATGTGTCCCAAGACTTAGGAAATGAAAACATTATGTTCAATTTGCCCCCCCCCCCCCCCCCCCCCCCCCGCCGCAACCGGCCACCCGCATGTTACAATAAAATAGATCAATAAAATGCGTATTTGATAATGAAATGAAAGAAACAAGAAACTAACCTTGTACTGTTATCATTTATTCACATTTTTGGTCGACATTAGCATGTTATTAAAGGAAAAATATATCCACAAACAATGTATGAGTAGCACATGAATCCATAGTGTAATAGCTTTCGTCAGACAACACAACACATTAGTCATTGATGTGAATATTGAGAAACGAATCATGTTTAATTGTCCTCAAAGGTTTGAATGTTATGAAAATGAAAATTGGATCTCGCAAAATCACATACAAATGAGATAGAGAAAGAAAGAGGGAGAATTATCAGCCCCATTGGTCGAAAGCAACTGATACTTATGCGTGATAGGGTGTAAGGTACAAAATAACCAAGAGTGTATTATATCCATGGTAACAATATGACAATATCTTGCAAACTAAAATCATTATTAGAAATACATTCACTGTGAGTACAAATGACAATCTTTTTGATTCCATTGGTTACAAAAGGTATTATTAAAGCAAGTTAATGCTGTGTATACTATTTACTGAATAACTCGAAACCAGTTTGTGACAATTATGACTACATATGGCATAAAAATGAAAGCTGAGGTGTTGAATAAACACACCTTGTAACAACCATAAACTCGTTGTTTGAACTTACTGGCAGGATATCAAATACAAAGGTTAATTTATTACAAAGCAAGCCGACCCTGGAAGCAGACCTTGGATTCCTATTAGCGTGGAGATTTTTTAAACTATGCATGTGTATACAAACTCGGCTGACATGGGGAAGCCAAGGAAAATGACAACACGTCTCGTATTAAGAGTGCAGATAAACAAACAGTTGTGGACTGTATTGTGAAAGCAGTCGAATCGCTTCAGGACAAGCCAGATCTGATCCGAAAATCATTTAAAGTTTGTGGTACAGTCCCTACCCGTTTATCTTGTTATCCTCGGGCCCGAGGAAATATTGTCGACATAGGTGGATGTCGAGATAAGTGTTTTTGGGGGGGGTGTGCCTGAAAAAGATAAAATTTAAAATTCGTCAGCAATGGGTGACCCGTTGTCAGTGAATAGCATTTACACTTTGAGAAAAAATGAAAATTTTGAGTTCATAAAGACAGAATCAGTGTGAAATACACTTGCATATTGACAAATTACATTTTGGTTACCTTTGTGTAATAAAATCCAAATTAAAATATTGCATTGATCACATCTTGATACGAGAAACATTACAATATTCAATGTCGCATTAGCACATGGTTGGGAAGTTGTCATTTACATGCTTCATGTACAAGTACTTAAATTGGCCTCTATTTTGGTCAGTCTGTTCCCATCTTATTGAGGCTACCAAGGGGATGGGGCTATTCACAGGGAAGTGAAAAACTGTCAACAGTACATGTATTCTCCACAAATACTTTTGTATCCCATGTTATGACGAATATTAAAGTGACTGAACCAACCACTTGTTGCAGCGAAGTTATCCACACTAAGTTTTTTCGATAATGCTTCATTGAACCATTTTGATGCTTCCTCCACGTTTTCAAATGTAGTAGTCTTGCTTCTTTCTTTGGGGAGCGCAGTTACCTTCAACTTAGTCTTTCTTTATAGACTCAGCAGCTTTCATCCTTCCTGAACGTGTGTTATTTTTAAGTGAAAAAATTTCACAGATCTCTTTGCGAGATGTTCATCCCTTAACTTCCTTAACAGCCAGATATTTAGTTTCCAGAAACTGTAAATTAAATTTGCATTTTACCCTGCTGTTGGTAGCCATTGAAAATGTAAATAAAGTTAAAAACGAAACTTTCACAGCAAAAAAAAACAAACTCGTTTTAATCAGCGATCACTTTTAAATGTCTCGGAAACGCGTATACCTTATTTTCACGCAATTTTTATATATGGGATTCAGAAAATCATGTATACAAGAGTCCTCTGTACGCATCAATTTACAGGACAGCAAATTTAAGGGCTTGCTAGTCCTGTTTCGACCACATGTTGATTAGGAAATTGTCTTCATCAATTGATCCTTTTAGCTGTGCTGATATTTACAATCAGAAAATTCAGTGGCTGAAAGACGCACAGATGTACATGCTGTCATTGTAAGAGTACATCTGAAGAACATGACCCAAAAGCTAGGCGGCAAGATCAAAGACTTAACTAGCTGTAGAGTGGTGAGAAAATGTGCTGCTGTTTTTTTATCGGACCGCGACATCAAAAGCCTGGTGGCAAGAACAACTAATTGTTGAACAAAGTATGAGTCGGAACTGGCAGTTTGTCAACATAAATTATTAGAAAACAAAGTACAGTCACTATCTACCAGTATATCTCTGTCTCTTTCTTTTTCTCTCTCTCTGAATATATTTTTACGAAAAGTGAAAACAAACAACACTCACTGTTTTCTTTTTTGAAGTTTTACTTAATAAAATATGTTTGAGTACATTTTCTGACATGTAATTTTCGAATGATTTACAAGGTGTCCCACAACTTACAACTCAAAAAAAGCTATGTGTTCCGGAATATACAGTGCACAAAAAAAATACTTTTAAAATAAATTTATGGTGTCCCAACATATGTGGTGTCCCAACATTTACGGTAAATACGGTAGTCTGTTCTCTCCTCACTAAGCCATACAGATGCTATAAATAGAATTTGATGGAAAGTAGAACAAGGTTTGCTATAAATAGAACATGATACTGTTAGGAAAGTACAAGTCCACAGACAAGCGTACTCTTATATTGTAGTTACGTAAAGCCGTCTTTTCTAAAATACAGTATGTGGGGTTAATGGCATGTTAATAGAAATTAGATTTTTGGAAGGTGGATATACCAAAAAGGCGTAAACCATATACTTTTACTCATAACACGTAATTTAGTGAAAACATTGTACTGATTACGCCAAAAGCATAATGGTTGGCATGTATGTGTCTGGGTACAAAGGTTAGTCTAAATAAATTTATTAATTAATAGCGTGCGGTCCGATTATTTGCAGCTACCACGGTGTGGACGCTTCAGACTGAGTAGTGCATTACACGGTTGGTCTCTGCCACCAGTCAAAATATTAAAACAAAGGCGGAGAACAATTTGTTGGTCAAGGGTTGGACATGTCTTTCATGTTCTAACGGGTACCCGTTAAACGTCGCAACGGGTACCCGGGTAAGTTTTCCGTGGTTTTTGACAGCCCTAGTTGCTGCTTGTCTTTTTGCTTGTGAGTAAATTCCTCTTTTCATACAGGGGTGTGTGTGTGTGTGTGATTTTTATTAGCAGGAGACTTCAAGTGATCTTTAGTCCTCAACAAATTCTCATGAGCTCACAGGGTAGTGAAAGATCCAGGGTTTCATGCTGTTGCATAAGTGGCATGGACTCTTTGTGCTATGAAAATACATGTATCAAATGGCGCACACAGAATGCTGACTTTATAAGGTAATTCCATCTGTAATGCCAAATAAGACCACTTTAATGGCTGTGGCTAGGTATGGAATCTGAGTTATAACTAAGGGATCGGTTTTCTGAGAAAGTGTAAATAATAGTTCAAGGTGAGGACCTCATTTAGCTGGGTCCCTGCATGACCTTTTGGTAATACTGGTTTTAAAAATGATAATTTTCTTCTTATGTATTATTCCATGGAAAAGGAACAGACATTCTATTAAGTTTTTTCAAAATACAGTTTAACTGAACTGTAACATTGGGCTATTTGCTGAATCATGCTACAGTAGTAGAACATGTCTTGACTAAACAAAACATTAAACCTTTTTGAATAATCAGCAATTAAAAAGGTGGTCATGGAGATTAAAAATACTTTTTGAATTATTCATTTGCAAAGTTTTAAAACAAGAAAGAAAGAATGTTGGGCACTTGCACCTCTTTTACCATATTACTCTCAGTTGTATTTAGATTTTTGCCATGTAACCAGTTGTCAGCTATCTTACCTAACTGTACTTAGGTTTTGTTTGACTATATGCTTAACAAAATGTCTGTAAATCAACCCTGACTTTACCTGCTTTTGGAAAGGTGTGATATAGATTAAAGAGTTTCTAGATTGTTCTCCTAATAGAAAAAAACAAAGAATTGTGTTCATGTGCTGTAGTCATTTACTTCAGTATACACACATTGAAAAATAATTACTTTTATTCTGTCCAATTAATCTATATACTAATGAAAATGATAATTTTCCTCAATATTTTATATAGACAAAATGTATATTGTCTGTGTACCGATGGATCTGGCAAGTTCAGTCCTTGTTGGAAGTCACCTTGATAGGTAACCCTGTATTGCATTATACACTTGTTGTTGTAGGGTTTAACGCCGTTTTTCAGCACAAGATAGGCTATACATGGCAGGCAGTATAAATGGTGGAGGAAGAACCTGGGAAACCCCTGGAAAGAACCACTGACCACTGAGAAACTACTGGTAAGCTTCTCACATAACCACATTAGTTGAATCTGAGACTCGAACCCACGCAAAGGTGAGATGGCAGTGATCCATAATGGAATGTACTTCAGACCACTCTGCCCCTTATACTCTTGCTAAGTGACCACAAAGAACTCTTTCATAATAATGTTTCAGTAATTTCCTGTACAAATAAAAAAATTCTGGTTGAATTTTTGTTGTTTCCTTTTCTCTTCTTTTTTCATGTTTGTAAAGTTATATCACTCTGGGAATAAGTGTGAACTAGCTGTACTGATATAACTGAATGTTATAACTTAAGGCAAGTTGATTAAATATGGATTAAGTAATTTTGCATAATCTGTTGAATTTGTCAATTTTAAATATTTCGAATGCACTGATTCATTCTCACGTTTATTGCCAATCAACGGATACATATATTTATTATGTTAGTGATGAAATTTAGCTGCAGTATGGTTTAAAAATATGTACGCTGAAATGAGCTTCTCAGGTCTATTCAACAAATCCACACTGGGAATTAATATTTTCTGAAGGTTGGTAGAGTTTCCAACCCCATGTATGTTAGTCTCAGAGTGATCTATATATATATATATATATATATATATATATATATATATATATATATATATATATATATATATATATATATTATTGCAGTAATGTAATCTTGATTGCTAGATTAAGTGATCACCATCAGAAAATCCAGATCAAAATGAGACATGACTGAACTTTCTGATGCTGACAGTAAGATGCGATGTAATAATAATAATGAGGACTTTGGATAGCGCCTAATCTTTAGAAGCTCTAAGTGCTTTAATACATCTATAATGATAAAACTACAAAAAAAAAACAAACAAACACCATGAAATTAGAAAACATAAAAAATGCTGAAAATATTTAAGGTAGGAAACATTCTTAGGTCTTTAAGTTTGTTCATGCAGTTGAGAAGTGTGAGTTTTAAGAGCACTCTTGAAAGGGATCACTGTGTCATTGTGTCCAATTTCAATGGGCAATTTGTTCAACGTTTCTGGGCCCTGGTATTCAAAAGAACATTCTCCATATGACTTCAGTTTCATAGTGGGAATAATGAGTATATGATTGTTAGAAGAGGAGCATAAATATCTTGCTGGTGTGTACACATGGGTGAGGCCAGATAGGTATGTTGGACTGGAGTCTGTCACTGAAATGTAGCACAGGGAACAAATTTTGTGTTTGATTCTGGATCGAATGGATAGCCAGTGTTGGGTACAGCAGCAGGGAGGTGTGCTCTGATTGTGTTACTCTAAAAATGATTTGAGCAGCTGTGTTTTGAACTTTTTTGAAGTTTCTGGAGTAGATATTGAGACGAATCAGACAGATTTGAGTTACAATAGACCAGTCTTGAAAGTACTATTAAACACACAAATTTTGTAGTGGCATCAACTGAAAGATATTTACAAATGGAGCTGATGTGTCAAGATACGCAGCCTTGCATATGTTCATGACATGTTAGTGCAATGTGAGAGTATTGTCCAGAGTAATACCTAGGTTTCATACTGACTGTGAATTTAATGTTGGTGTTGCTGATATTTATTGTTTGAGGTGAGGATGTGAATGAGAAAGTCTTTGTGTTGTGATCAGAATGGCCTCAGTTTTATCATCATTCATCTGCAGCTTGTTACATGTCATCCATGATTTCTACTCCATGGATGGTAGCATCAACTTCAGAATCAAATTACTATGATAATGATATGTTTAATATACTTATCAGTTTTCAGATAAATTAATAAAGTCCCAAATTGGAACTAAAAAAATTGCTTTATGTTTCAGCCTTTTTAATATGAACTTCATCTTATATATCTTATATCATAAACTGAATTACGTATTGATCAGCAAATATACATTAGAATATGTGAAGGTTTCCCGCTATTTTGGGGTGGGGGTGCTCCCAATATTATTTTAAATTATTACAGAAGACCCACAAAACCTGGCTCATTTTTGTGAAGTAATGAGGTAGTGAAGTAGTGATAAAGAGCATAGCATATTCCTCTAGACATACACTAAACAACATCATCAGATAAGTCATTACCTTCTTTGGTGTACATGATATATATAGATTTTAATCTTATTATACAGAACAATATCACATAATCAGACACATTTCTGTACATTGCATATTCTACAGTGTACACAGATATCCACATATCCATGCGCTGATATTTCCTTACACATGATACTCCTACAAAGTATACACAATAGTCAAATCCCTTTTAACAAATGTTGCACACTGCAACTATTGTACAAAGTTATAATTCAATTCAATATTTGCAAATCTATAATATCAAATAAATAAATGCATGAGGTTACTACGAATTAACCAAATAGTGAATTACAATATTAATTCTTTACATAAACATTGCTTTTATCTCAAAATATGCATGAATCAAACCCTACAAATGGTAATTCTACGTACTAAAAGTATACATACTGCAATAATTAAAGTACAATTACTTTGCCATAATAAATTACAACAGTCAAGCAAATAGTCATTGACCTGTACTGAAGCTCCTTGTAATTCCCAGAATAACAAGTTTCCCACCAATTTTGTATGACATAGGAGTACCTTATCTTCCCTTATAATTCCCGCAAGATGGTTTAATGACTACTGATGATTAGTTCACAAGATAATAGATCTAAGCTTGTGATTCTAATGTTGGCTACGCCAGGCTCAACTCCAAGTGGATGTTGATTCACATAATTATCAGACCCTGCCCCATCCCCAACAGTCTGTCAAGGGTGGATTTATGACTCACACTTGATGTTCCTTTGATCAGAATACAGGATTTCATCACTGACTTGTGGACCATTTATGGTAATGTTATGTAACTGGCTTGACAGAAATAAGGCGCCAGTCACTAGTTCTTATGGCCATGTCAAATAACTGGCTTGACACCTCATTGTTTGCAGAACTGACCTTCATGTATATTTACGGCGCAAAATTATTAGCCTCAAGGTCTAGCATATACATGTTGCAATCTGGTTATTTTCCTTACAAAGTGATAGAATATCACAGATTGTGAATGAAAGTCAGGAAAAAACTGTAATTTTCACTATGATCACTGTTAGTGAAACAAATTCTTAGACATATAAAGCCAGCAGATCTGTGTATGTGATTTACATTTATTGTGCAATTTTCACAAATTTCAGCAGCTGAAGGACTAGGAATGTTTCTTTTCAAGGTCAGGATAATAATGATTGATCTGTTTGTTGGTTTCTGGCAGGTAATTGTGCGAGACTTGATGGCAACTTGGCATGGGAAAAACCCATCATTTTGAAAGTTATTTACAATGGGATTTGAATAAGTTGTTGAAACTTGATGATACATTTTTGTTACTCATTTCCCTTTGCATATCAAGTGTGGATATGGCATAGATGTTCATGCTTGCTCAGTTGTAATCAGGAAACATCAAGGAAAAATTAGTTTGTCCTTTTTTTAAGAGAATAGTGACATTGAATCAGAAAATGAGATTATGGATTTTATACTTCTTGGAAACTAAGATAAAATTAAGGCTTTTTCTTACGTAAAAATTTGTTATCTTTGTAATACACACTTAATTCCAAATCAGTAAGATTTTTTTAAATTGAAATTTCCTTACAGGAGGTATTTTGTCCAGAGGAATTACAGAGATTAGTGGAGAGAGTGCTTCTGGGAAGACCCAGTTCTGTCTGCAGCTGGCTTTGACAGTACAACTACCTCAAGTTAATGGTGGACTTCAAGGAGGTATACTTATCTGTACAGAGGCTTGCCAAGTCCCTATTTGAAATCTTACTCTCTGATGGTTGCTGGATATTCTCATTTATGTCTCATTATGTACTGGCAAATCTGGGTCTTTGTTGTTTTTTAATAGTAATTATTAGAGCAAACAACACAGACACTGATCTGCAGGTGCATTATGCTATGGTAGATCAAGATCTTTGTTGTTTGCAGTCTCTCTCAACATAATAAGTGAGTATGTATTGTAGATTTTTCCATCCTGCTCACAGGAGTTGAAGATAACCTTTTTGTGCCCAGAACATGAATTATGTTTTTAACAAAACTTTTCAAAATTTGAAAACTCTGTGGACAGTTTGAGCATTGTAATATATATGTTGGTAAAAAATCAAGACTGACTTTTATTTGTTAAATTTCTTATCATTCATTTGCTAAATTTTCCTAGTATATAGTTAGAACCAGTCAGATTGTGGACAAAGAATAATATACTATGGTCATGATACAAATACATTGAAACATTCAAAAAGGAAAACCCATGAAGTCAACTTTAATTTTTGTATTTTAGAGGATTTTGATATACTGGCAGTATCAGAGATGTGATACATAAACCATCATCAATGCCAGCCTTAATTTTGGAGACCAGAACACCCATATATTTTAAAACTAATTAAATGTCATTCCTTTTATGAGATTTGAGAGAGAATTTTGTTCATGTGTGTGTGTATGTTTAATACAGAAAACTGTTATGTGACTTGAGAGAATGTCTATTATGGTGCGAGAACATCTGTGTCTGCATCTCTGTCACATAACAGAAATCTGTTATGTGACTAGAGAGAGAGAGAGTGAAGCAGTATATTTAATGATGACGTAACATCTGTGCATGTGTAAGAGTGCAAACAACATCAGGAAAGATTATTTTTTTTTTAACATTTTATGAAAAAATAGCTGAACAATGTGAGTTCCTTCCAAATACTATTTTGTCAATTTCTGTTGGCAAACTATCCAAACTGTGATAACCGGTCTCATTAATAATGTCTATTATTTAATTTAAACAAAAGAACAAACTATTTATTATTTATACAAACAAATTTGCATTAATCACAACTAGGTAATAAGCAGATAAACATATTCTTTCTTAACTGACTTTTTGTACGTATTCAGTTATTGGAAATTTTACCTTAAAAGTTGGTCCTTCTCAAAGGTGTAGGTTGTGGTGTGTATGTTGAATATTTTTGTGTTTTTTTTTTTTTTTAATACCTTGCATGCCTATGTGACATTACAGGGTTGTAGACTCAAGTAGCCTACTTCAGTATTTTCTAACTGAATAATCTGGCCCAACATGCGTTAGGTATGTGTTGTCTTTAGCACATGATCACAGACTATTTACGGACCATAAATATAACAAATTTATTAAATTTAGCATTTATGATTTTTTATGTGTCAAATTGAAATTTGGAACAGAATTTTTTATTGTTTTTTCATAGTTGATGGATTTTGGTTGACTGGGAGAGGGGGACCAAAATGATATTAAAGAAAGAAAAAGAAAAAAAGAGAGACCAGAAAAAAACGTTTGCTTTTGAGGTATTGTTTGCTGTGCCAGGGGTTAGATTTTGAGGGGTTTAACTAGACTTTATTTTGTCAGGTGTTGCCTACATATGTACTGAGGATGCTTTTCCCAGCAAACGTCTACAGCAGATGACTCAGGGATTTATGAAAGTACACAGACAGACACTGGGTTCTGATTACAGACCTGGGGACAAGATCTTCATAGAACATGTTGCAGACTATGTGAGTAACTTTCCAAGTAAAATCTTGGTTTAAAAAAATTTAAACTAAAATCATCCCTGGCTTATTAGTATCACTTAAAGCTGAGCTAATCCTACATTGCATGGTTTTTGCCATACTTACATTTGATTCATTCTCTGAACAATTGCAGGCTAATCTCTTCCAACATCCACATCTGAATCAGTGACTCTGTTATGGCTGGGTTGACTAGAGCAATAAAGATCAAGCATCTTGCTCAAGGACTCATCAAAGGAGGATTAATTGCTTGTGACATGTGTGTTTTTTTGATTTTTAGTGTAGCTTTAAAACAATCATACTGCAATGTTGTCTGCAGTGTGGCAGTTTATAGTGATGCTTATCACTGGGGCAACAATTTTGTTGAATGTAAATGTGTAGAAAATGTTATATTCACAAAAGCTTTGCATTTTAGCACTTCTTTAAGGGATTCATTTCAGTATTTCTTGTAATTAAGGACAATACCAATGCACAATATGCCACCATATTTGTAGGTTCTTCACCTGTGAAAGCAGTTATTGTACATACAATTTCGGAGTTGTTTAAAAGATTTCAGTTATGTGACAAAAAAGAAGTTAAAAGTTTTTTTCTTTTTCAAATTTGTAAGTTGTGAGTAAGTTTGAATTTAATTTGGATGTACAGTAAAGATTGCTTATTACATTTGTCAATACAGTGTTTTCTGTTAGATTATTTTGACTTTATTTTCCCCAGCCAGATTTCTAATTTCTATATGTTCCAAAGGCTTTACCTATTATAATGTTCCTTTGTTACAGTGTTAATTGGTTACAACATTTGATTGTGTGTTCCATTTTTATTTTTCTGCTGACTAAATAATTTAGAAATATCCTTTAGCTATCATTCTATACCTTTATGTTGACGAACTGAGTACAGCTGGAAGTATGTTCATTTTGAATTTTGCCTGTTGTAAAATGGTTGTTAATTTATTGATCAGAAAAAATGTCACTTCAGAGATGAAGATACAAGTTAAACATATCTTCTTGTTGTTTTAGGGTTTAACGCCATTTTTCAGCACATGATGGGCTATACATGGTGGCCAGTATTACTGGTGAAGGAAGAACCTGGGAAAACCCCCAGAGAAAAACAACAACACATGAGAAGCTACTGGCAAGCTTTCTTACATACCCACATTGGCCAGATCTGAGACTCGAAGCCATGGAGACAAAGGTGATATGGCAGTGATCTGTAACGATGAGCGCTTTAGATCACTCGGGGACCCCCGTTAAACATATGAGGAATTGATGTAACTATATTACTTAACAGTAATCCAAAGATACCATGTGAGTTTGAAAAAATAAATTAAGCTTGTAATAAAATACAGTCCAGTCCAAAGTCGATATTGTGCAGATTGTGTTGCAAGTTGTTTTGTTAAGGCAGGGAGTAGTGAGCAGACAGATGTCATTAGCTGTGATAGTGATGTTGCTGCTAATGTTTCCCATGATATTGTGAGTGATACCTACTTTGGCCATGTAATTAATAGGTAGAGTGCTTGGATTTATGTTAATTCTGATAGTGCCTTTGAATCTGTCCTGTGATACCAACAGTTAAAATGTAACTTTGTTGTACAAAAAGATGTTTTTGCAAAAAAAGCAATCAGAAGCTGTGAGCCTTGTGTTCTAACACAATGTTTCAATCCAAGATATAATAAAACTTGATGGCTGTCTTGCAGAGTCAACCTTCTCAAACCTTCATCTTGGAGATTTAGCATCAGAGGTGAACCTTGATTCTTATAAGTCTTGTGGCGTCAACTCATACTGTCACCTCGGTCATCTAAATCAACCAATACAGCCAGTTAGATTCACCAGTGAAATGTTTTAAAATATGAAGATTTAAATATTCATATTCTTAACCGTAGATAAGGGTCACATTTCAAATGACTCCAGACTGTGTTGCGTATGTTTTTATGAGAACAAGTTTATTGGGGAACTTATTCAAATGAGAAGCAAATTTTTAAGTAAATTATGTTTCTTCATGAATATTTCCCAATCACATTACTTAATAAACCCCGCATCCTCCTTGTCATGTGAGCATCCTCATTAATATCTCACTCAGCTAAAAACTAGTGACACCTGGTGGTGCCTAGGGGAGGTAATGGGTAAGAGTTATTTTAGTAGGGCTGCATTGGTGAGGTAGCCAGCTAATATTATTAACAGAATGAGATTGGGTAAGTATTCTTGGAGAAACATAATTTACATTAAAAATTGGCTTTTTCATGATTTATGATTTTTACATACATGATATTTTTCTCTTGGTTTTGTCTTTCCAAGGATATGCTTATGACTTGTGTAAACCAGAGACTACCCTTGTTACTCGCCTCAACCTGTGTAAGGTTAATAATTATTGACTCTGTAACAGCCGTGTTCCGTGGAGAGTATGCAGGACATGAACTCTACAAGCGGTCCAAGCACCTGAGTTCCCTTGTGTCACAGCTTTTAGCACTAGGCAGTCAACATAATATTCCTGTTGTTTGCATTAATCAGGTGAGAAGCATAAAATTAGTTTCTTCAATGAGTTTGCTAAAGGGTCACAGTGTTGTGTTATTTGATGCAATGTAAATGGATGTTGCAAAAGTGTTTATTAAAACTTAATTCTCTCATCAAAAAATACCATGATGGTAGTGACATCACATGATTTTGTTGCTCTCCCAATTAAGGAAAGTGGACTGTATTTTGGAAAAATGTATCTCCAAGTCAAGGGGAGACAACGAACAGACGAGATAACATTCAGCTAAATAGAGTATTTTTAAGTGTATAACACATAGTGTACATGTACCACAGTGTAAACAACAAGTGAAAGTTCACATTCCATTTAAAGAGTAAAATATGCTTTTTCATTGTCCAAGTTTCACAATTAGACATTTTGTGTTGGACCTAAAACCTGTTTTTTTCCAAAATCAAACAGTATAATAAACAAGTGAAGAAACAAAACATTCATCTGAACTCAGTAACAAAATTACTTATTAAGAATATAAGTAGTATGTGGCTTGACAAGTAAATAAAATTGATACTGTGTATATTTGCTTATAAAATGAGTTCATCTACAAACTCCGCTGACCTAGGTTGATGCAGTTTGTAATCAGTAGAATGAAGAACATCAACCCTAATTTGCTGGCACATGGTATGTTTTAGAATACTACTAGGTATTTTCATTTAATTGGAATATCTCATCTTTGTCATCAGAATGCTAAATACTTGGCTGTAATATATTTCATAGAGGGTTAAATTAATTTTGTTGTTGGCTTAAGACCATTTTACAGCACATGATAGACAACACATGGTGGCCAATATAACTAGAAGGAAGAGCCTGGGAAAAGCCTTGGTGAGGACCACTGACCCACGGGTTGCTACTGGCAATTTATTTCTCACGAACCCACATAGGCTGAGTCAGAGAATAACCCATGTGAACATAAGGTGAGATGGCAGCAATTGGTAAAGGTGAGCACTTTATACCACTTGGCCGCCCAAGGCTGCTGATAGGTAAATTGATTAAATAATTACATGATACATCAGCATTTTACCTTGATAGGTAAAAAACAAAATGAAATTTCATCTAGACTAAGACTGCTGTCCAAATTGGTGATAGATTTGATAAGTTTAATTTTAAAAAAACCTCTCACACAGGCCTAGCAATCATCTTTGATAAGTAACAGAATTGTTTTAAAATAACACATCATGCAAGTTATTTTGGGGTTATATTTTTATCTTTGACAGATGAAATATTATAAATATTATAAATATAAATTCTTTCTCTCTTTATCGTGCCTGAATAGCTCACAGATTTGCTTAAAACCCAAAGGGAGACTTGGATACCATTTTTTAGCTTGTTTCTAGAAAGTTGAAGTAAGCTATTGTGTTAACACTGGGATCAGCGTCACTGTCCACACAGATAAAATCATATATGTATGTACACCTTTATAGAATTTCAACCATTCTCACTTCCAAGGTCATAGATAAGAGTTTCACTGCACCCTCCTTGAGGCGAGGTAACTGAAAGGAACAAATTGGTACAAACATTAGATGTACATTCTTGGTTGGGTTTTTGTGTTTAGCTCATGGCTTTCCATGCTGTATAAATAGCATTATATATGGAATCATGTAACTTGGTGAGGGAATGCACCTTGTTGAGTACTACGCCCTTGACACTAATGTAGGTAAATATGACCATGACATATACTTCACACTTCATTTCGGGGGCCCGATTGGCCACATGGTCTAAAGTGCTCTCTGTTATTGATCACTGCCATCTCACCTCTGTCTGCGTGGGTTTAAGTCTCAGATTCGGCTAATGTAGTTATGTGAGAAAGCTTGCCAGTAGCTTCTCATGGGTCAGTGGTTCTTTCCGGGGGGGGGGGGGGGGGGGGTCCCAGGTTCTGCCTCCACCATTATTACTGGCAGCCATGTATTATGTGCTGAAAAAGGGCATTAAACCCTACTACAACATCATTGACTTTGATTAAATTGTAGAGAGAATCATCAAGGTATGATAGTATCTCTGTTAATTAATATCATACCGTTAGCATAAAGGAAAGTCACTGACTTACATTACTCACATTTTGGATTATAAATGGAGCTTAGATAAAAGATGATGGACACTTTTTTTAACGATTTCGAGGAAGCCTTGGTTTGCTGAAACGATGCCTGTAAAAAGTTGTACGGTTCGCCCTCTCTGCCTTGTGAAATCGTACCAACTCTTATCGTAAAAAAAATTGTTAAACCCATAGCAGCAGAGGGGGTGAGTGACAACGACTGTGACATATAGGTTGTAAGATTTTTTTGTTTGTTTTTCGTAAGAGGTTTTTGCTTAACAATATTTGCCTAAAAAGATTGTACGGTTTGCCCTCTCTGCTGCTATTGTTGAAAATTCAAATGAGGCTGTATGAAATCTAAATTCAGACATGCAAAAATTACAGAACAGGTCATATCAGTGCCTAATGAACTTTAACCCAGACAAAACTAATTCAGTGCTCTTAATACAAAAAACATAATTCATATAACCATCCCATACTGCAGATATGTACCAAAGATGTTCGAGAAGAATTCCATGGTAAGTATTGAGGTATTATGTTAATTGATGATACTGCTTGGCATTTGTCTGAAAAAAACTTTGGAGAAAGTTATACTTTGAAGAATTAAAATGTAGCTTGAATTGCTTATCTTTGGAATATATAAACTGTTTATATTTGTTTCATTATTCTGATTGTATCTGGAATAACTGTACTATGCAAATAAAAAGGATCATTAGGGAAAAAAAATTGGAGGCGATACAAATAGTGACAGGTTCTTCCAAGGGTTTGGGTCGGGTCTTATTATGAGGAAACCAGGTGGTATAGTCTGAAATTTGGATGATATAAGAATTTATTCAGCTGTTTAATATGTACCATGGTTTTGCTCCGAAGTATTTCAAAACAGCGTTTGGTTGACTTGACCATGACGATTACGATTTATGCTGGTAGATTTTGCATTCTATTCAACTTTCTTTATTCAGCACCCTTTACTTGATTTGATATCAATATTATAATTAACATTATTAAACAAAGCAAGTGTAATTTTAATTGATTGTACAATGGAAAAAAACACTTATGCAAGTTGCAAATGAAAACATGGCACTTAATTAGGTTCTCAACTGCATTGCTTTGAGTGAATAGACACCTATTCATATTTAAATACAAGTGGGCATATTAAATCTGTAATTATTACACCAATACATGTACTAAATTAAAAGAAAACTGAAACACAAATTTCACGTGAAAAAATGCATTTAATTTCATGAAGTGTTGCCACCAGTAGCATTCCGACATTTTCATTGATGTTTCATTTTATAGTGCATCGAGATTTGTTAAAAAATTAAAGTTTAACAAATGTTCAGATTAATCTTAAATGCTATGAATGTCATGATACTGAATTCAAATATTTTGGCACTAATAGCCAGTTTTTATAAAACGAGTGATATATTGAGATTTCATTGACCTATTAAATGAATTTATTCACATTCAGCCAATAGTGATTTTTAAGGCATTATCTCCAAGTTAAAATGGAATATACACCTGATCTCACAGTAGAAGCATGTTTCTGAGTTAAAAAGGTATGCAACAACAATGGAGCCGTATATTCAGTCACACTCCGAGGAACAGGTTTATAGTCTGCACCATGACAGATTTCAATGTCACACTCTTGACTTTGGGATTTTAGTTGTACTAGCTTATGAGCATGATAGATACATTACCTTAAACAATTCTACTTCAACATGTTTTCTTTTCCTTTAAAAAATTAGAAATTTAACCAAACTTACTGGATATATTACAACTTTGAGACAGTTTTAATGACTTTCTGTGTTATCAGGCTCAAGTTCATAGACTATGACAAGAATTTTGTACTGCACTTTCATATTTTAGGTAAAGTGGTAAATTTGACATGTACTTTTATTATTTACTTTAGTACAATTTTGTTACTCAGCAGGTAAAAAGAATAAAAGGACAGAAATGGAATTGTTTTGAATTTATGGTTATCCTTTTTAGCCAAAAGAGTGTGAATTTATCCAATAAGTCTTTCCAGAAGTTATCATCTTACAACTTAATTTAAAACTCCCCTATTTTGATGCAGTGTCATAAAATCACATTTTTTTTTCACGTAAACAGGTTTTAAATTTACAGTGTTGGTTGTTGTCAAGGTCAAAGATGGGACTAGTGAATTAAGAAGTAAATGTTTTACCCCCCCCCCTTTTTTTTTTCCTTCTTGATTTTGCAATTTGGGGATTTTTAAAAAATTGCGTAATAGAATATGATATAATCTTTGTTTTAGTGAAATATTTTCAGTTAGGGTCCTTTTGCACTTGATTTCAAGTTCTTCTGTTTAGCCCGTTTTTTGAGTTATTTCAAAGGATTAATTTTTTGTCTCTGGATAAAACGATCCCTTGACTCATTTCTCTTCCTTGAATTTGCAATTTGGGGATTTTTTTTTAAACTGCGTATTAGAATACGATATCTTTGTTTTAGTAATATATTCTGTTTGGGGATTTTTATATAAAGTCCTTCTGTTGTAGCCAGTTTTTCGTGTTATATTTTCTTCAGATCAGTTGGATTTAAAAGGATTAATTTGTATCTGAAAATATTTGATTCACTTGTTCAGAATTCTTGGACAAAAACAGTTTATCAAAATTTTATTCAGATTTCCAACACCAGTATTAAATCTTGTGATTCACCATTGTACAAGGCAGACAAAAAAATTTGTCAAAAATCCTACTATTCTCGTTGTGAAATGAAACAAAGATACATGCCAATAAAACTGCATTTCACAAACTTTTTTCCAGTCAGTGAAATAAAATGTTGTAAAGTTTTAGAAGATCACTTAATCTGAGGTACTTCTTTTGTTATTACAGTTTGTTGAAATTTACATATATTTTCATGATATACTTCATAACTAAATCAGCATCCTGTATATTATTACTATTTGTAAAAATATATTGTATTATTCTCTAGCGTAATAAGAAATTGTACATTAACAGTAAATCCTTTTTGATAAGCTCAGTATTTAACATGGTGTTTTGCTTTGCTCTCATTTGTGCTTCAGAGACACCCAAATTGTTTTTCCTCCCCCGCTTTTTTTAAATACCAGTTTTTTTATATTGGTCTGATTCCTGGTTCTGACACTAAGGGGATATTTTACCCATAGGGGATACACTGTAACTTATTTGAACCAATTTATTATTTAAAAATTGTTTTGATAATGGTAAGAATTAAATAAATGAAAATAAAACTCCTGTAACATTTTGTCTCTAAATAGTTGCACTTTTAAAGACATAAAGGCAGTTCCATTGACATACATGGTAGCTAGGGAAGCCAGATTCTTTTGAAATATATTCCAGGCTAATTTTATTTCAAAGAGTTCATACTACAATGATAAAATTTTAAATTGCATCTGTTGGTGTGTACCCCACAATAAAAGCCTTCCCTGGGTTTCAGCCAGTTAAGTATTCGAAACAATCATACACTGAATTCAATATTTTTAATTGAACATGATTTTCCCCAATTTTGGCTTTTGTAACAAAATATTTTCTGATATGAAGATTATGATAAATATAAAGAAAAACTTGAGGAATGCCTAATTTTTTAATGTCTTTTTACTTATAAACTTGAGGGAGTTTTGTGTTTCTCATGCTGTTCTGCAGTATGTTATTTGCTTTGGAACAAGTACAATAGTAATAGTGTCACATGAAAAGATAGGCTTCTGTGAGATGCACCAAAATGGGTGGCATATTACTATAGCTTTATAACAACTGGCTGTCTGGATAATAGCTCATAAGAAGTGTATAAGGGAATACATCATTTTTATTTATTGTTTTGCTCTTTGCTAAAATAACTAATGTTTCCAAATTAATAAGAGATATCACTGTGGAAGAAGTATACTGTGAAAGCAAGTGCATCAAAACTGGGTAGTCCAGGATATTGATTGGATATGAAATTTGTGATTGACATGATGTAATGGTGCAAAAATTGGACATGGGTAACACTATTCTCTCTTCAAAGAATATGGCAGAAGCATAAAGAAATTTACTGGGGTAATTTTATTGTTGTTATGGACTGAATTTTACCTAACTCAGCTCAAGTAACTTACTTGGCACTGTTGACTATTGTATTAAATAGGAGTCACTAATAACGGCAGTTGGATATCTTTCTATAGATAGTTGTTATCAATGTCAAGCTTGTTTCACACACAATTTATAAATTAGTATTTCTTGTTACAGGTGTCAAGTTCCATGAACAAGACAGGTAGACAGCTAATTCCTGCTCTTGGCTTAGCTTGGTCTAACATGATAATGACACGCATCATGTTATCTAGAACCAACCAAACCATAACTCTCAATGACTCGGGTGTGGATGGAAGAACAGAGGCCACTATCAGGCAGCTAGAAGTTATTTTTGCACCACATTTGACAAATGTCACTGTTCTATACATTATTGACAGGGATGGAATTAAAGGAATTACATAGTTATCAGTTACTAGTTGTGTTTTATTGTGAAGAGATAAAGATTGGTCAATGGAATATTTTGTGTTAAATTTTACATTAATAAGCATTGCCAATGAACACTTAGAATCAGCTCACTTGGCTATTACAGTGTACTTGTCAATTGTTGTTGCCAACCTACTGTACATTCTTGCTTATTATTGTGATCCAACTACAAACAACATCAACCCAACTCTGCCATCACATATTGCACTAACAGACAAGTTTGTACGTTGTATGGATTATTCCTAATAAACTATATAGACCCTAAATCGGCTGGCATATTATGCAATAATATATTTGGACTCAACCTTTAAGCAGGTATATACCTATTTACCCACTATCATGAGTATCAAGTTTTATAGTGATAAATTATATTTCATGGATTGGGGTAGGGGGCCATTGTTTGATGGATCTTTGAAATGGGTTTGTAATAAACATTAAATTTTTAAAATAATAATACATCACCACCAAAACAACTAACAAATAGTTGAGTATGTACTGTTTAAAAATGTTATGATCTTCCCAAGCCTTCTAGTACCTTTTTAGCCAGAACTTGTCTGATTTTCTTTGGTACATGACTATTTGAATCAGGAAGTCATATTTTTTAAGCATAACAGTAAATTAAAAAAAAAACTTTTTCTTTTTTTCCCTTCCAAGTGTAAAATCTTTTTTAGAGCAGTAAGATGCCTAATTGGATGTTAATTGTTTGATTTGATGATATCTGAATGTATATTTAGCATAGAACTAACACTCGGAAAGCTAGAGTCCTGTTAAGTGCATCATTAAGATCTATTTTAAGATGACTAATTGGACGTTAATTGTTTGATTTGATATCTGAATGTAGCATAGAACTAATACTGGGAAAACTATAGTCCTGTTGAGTGCATCATTAGGATCTATTTTAAGATGTTGATTAATAACAAGTCAACAAAGTATGTTCTGAAAAATTTACTGAAAATTGTAAACTGCATTATCAATGTGAACACTGAAAACTTTATGAACACATGATCCATAAGAACAATAGTAATCAGTTGTTAATCATTGTAGCTTTACATGATTGCTTAAATAAAACCATTCTTCAGGCACCCAAAGATATCAATTAGATTTTTCATCATCACAGACGAAAATAAACAAATGAGTGAATTAAAATGAGACAAGTTGATTTACTGATATGTGAAAATGTTTGATAGGGTTTAAATGAAATGATATATTAGGATGTTGCTCCAAATTCAAAATGTCCACATTAAAATTAAAAATATTAAGCTGCACTTGTAAAATTTTCACAATGCAAGAAGAAAAAACTTAACATATTTGAAAGGCAATTGTTTGAATTTGAAAACTATTATATATAGTGTTTTAATTTCACGTTTAAAAAATGATTATGAGTGTACCAGCAAGTTTTGAATTGTGTAAATACAGAGACCATGATTATAATAGTGAAATTAAATTAATAAATATATCTGCACATTTATATGATGACATAGTTGTAGTTTCTTTTTGTCTTCAATATGGTGTCTATGAAATTACTTTAGCTTTGTACATTTCATAACACCTGGATTTTAACAGTTTATTAAGGACAACTTCTCTATATATTTTACTGCCAATGTAGATTAATCTTCTGGTTTTATTTTTTTTGGGAAATTTTTTAAATCAGTGCATATGAACTAGAATATGAATACTGATCTTATAAGAAACGGTAGATGATTTGACTGGATGATCATCTTTAGAAATCAACTTGTACTTTATATTTTTGTAACAGTACATTTTGAGATGGCATTGAATGTGCTCGTGTCAGTCTACACATCTGGCATAAAAATAAAAATACTCATCTTAACAGGAACATTAGAACAGGGTTTATTTAACTAAGATGTTTTGCCTATAAGTACCAAAGACTTAGAAAAACGGTACTAACAGCTACCTTGCTTGGCATTCAGCATTAAGAGGTTAGTGTTAGGACTGGTCGGACTGGTGTCAGGATAATGTGACTGGGTGGGACATCATGCTACATGTCTGTGGCATGATGCCCCAGTACTAGACATCATTATAAACTGCCACACTGCAGACATTGTAGCGATATGACTGAAAAATTGTTAATGCTACCGTATGTTAAAAATCCTAATCACACTCACACATAACAACTGTTGTTCCAGGAAAATTATATTTATGTCTCCCCATCAGCTAGTGCAGGCTTGATCAAAGGTATCATTTCAATAGCTGCATGAAAGTCTAAACAGATATTAAAATGTTGCTCCAAATTCAAAATGTTCACATTAAAATAAAAAATACTGACCTGTACTTATAAATTGTTCACAATGCAAAGAAACAAAAACTAGACATATTTGGAAATCAATTAATTGTTTATATCAGAAAACTATTATACACAGAACTTTCACAAGCTTGGGGCTTTACATAGCAACTGTTGTTCCTCGAAAATCCATTTCTTGCCATCAGCTAGTGCAGGCTGGATCAAAGGTATAATTACACTAGCTGCATGAAAGTCTAAACAGAAAAATGGTTTTTGCAATTGTAGCTACAAGAAAAAGATATCACTCACCATGGTTTCAATAAAATGGACCTTCATTTAAATGAATTTACAATTCATTTTTTTCATAACAAGAAGATTCAAATTTATAAGTGACATACTGTTACTTAGTTGTCAAGGTTTGTAGTTATCAATCTTAATTTGATGACTATTTTAAAAAAAAGAAGAAAAGCACCCATATCATACTATGCTAAAAAGTAATCAGACCATGCTAAAATGTAATCAGACTCCTTGTAAGGGAGCTGTAAGCCCCATGTAGTGTCTTACCTTAAAAACAAGACTTTAGGTAGTAGCACTAAATCAATCTCATAAAATATCTTTGTTCAACTTAACACACTGTGATACTATTGCTACCCCGTAATCTCGTTCAGGCAAGACCACAAGGCCCATCACTTATGTTTATTATCATTTTTATTTATTTATTTATTTTATTTATCAAGATAGTTTATTATCATTTTTATAGTCCTTATCATACAGAAAACTCGAATAACTAGTAATATTAATTGGGGTATTATGGGACAAAACTTAAATGGAATACAATAGGATGTAACCATGGACATTATTTCTCCAAACAGAAAGTATCGATGGAAAAATAACAGTAATTTATACTTTTCTGCATCCATTTTGACTATAAATCACATGTGTATCATCTGACAATTATTTTTTTAAAATTTTAATGAATACAAAAAAAAATAAGAATGTAAATAAACAAATGTTTGCTTATATTTAACAATCACTGCAAATGTTTTATCAAATATTGCACATACTTTAATAAAAACCTTCACAGAGTCACTGATGATGTTTGCACTACCAGAAAGGTAACAGCTTCATCAACCTTTTCATGAGTGAAGGAAATTTTTTTATTAGAACACTGAACTATCAACACAGTATCAATTTTTTGTATAAAAAAACAAAGAGGGGCCCAATAAGGGGCCAGAGAAAAATGCATTGTGTGTTACTCAAACTATATTTAATCAATTCAATTATAATTTTAAAAAATTTGAAGTCTATACTAATCAGAAGCTTGATATTAATATTATATCTCAACAAATATGTATTACATAGTTATCTCATCTAAACAATATTGATAAAAAGTAGGGATTGTAAGAAGTTGAGCATTTTTCTAAACATTAATAATTAAGAAAATGAAGGTGAAAAGTTTTTTCAATGGTGATTGTTTTGTTTATGCAGAGAAATGGTAATGAGCGTAATTTCTATGATTACTTAATTAAATAATTAAGTAAACTTGTTACTTATGTCATCAAATTATCAAAGCTAATTTGCAAGAAATAGCAGCTAAAACCCCTGTAATATCAAGTAACTTTTATCTTCATTGCTAGCCCAATTTATTCAAATATATTAACCTACTTAATGTACTTAAAATCAGATACATTTACCATAGAAATAGAAACGTCTTAAAATACCCCTACAGTGCCCCACTATGTATTTATCAACCAAACAAAATGAAGATCATTGCTGGGCCTATTTAGATATTTAATCCAACAGAACAAGAATATACCTTTATTATGTTAGGTTCTTAAATAGTCCGGCACATATTTTTCTTGGAATAGAAATATAAGATTTTGGAAGTAACTATTTAAATACTAATGTACTGCAAAGGTCACTCATTTCACTATTAAACAAATTTTTTCACCTTTCTATTGCCTCATATTTTAATACTAACATTGAGAAGGAGTCAGATGTTACATATGATAATTAAAGTTTACTATTGTGTGGTAAATATTTTTAACAAATTGAGTTGGTTTGTCTGATAAAATACCGATTAACCAGCTTTGCAAGCCACGGATTTGATATGTTAACCCTATCTACACCTTGGTGGATCGTGCATATGTTTTAGTGCTTTGTCCTAGCAATATCTGTTGGATTTCAATGCCAACCAACCAATGCATTGTACATCAGCTGAAAATGGTGGAGGCAATTGACTTTAAAATGATATCTTGTTTATGTTAACATCAAAAGTATGACTACGTACCAGAGAGAAGCCATTACAGGTGTATTTGAATGAAACGTATTTGTATAAATATGGACCAGTAGTGGAAAATTGCTTATTTACGAGTCCATTCAAGTTGTGTGCTTTCTTGTCCTCAATTCATGTGGGAACAGAGTTCAAATTTTAACAACTTAATTTTGATTGGAGGTGGAGACTTGCAACCACATTCAATGAAACTTACAGACACAACTATCTGCTTGACCTGCCAAGGTGTAGATATGGTTAAAATATCGGAATCTGGGCTAGCAAAGATTTTAATTAACATGAAATGCAACTATTCTGAAATAAACTGGATTAGGATTGGGGTTAAAACACAAATTTTAGGATCAAGATTTTAATTTTTACTGTATATTTTGATCCTCATCTTATTTCATGATTGGTTTATCTGAATTCCCATATTTGTCATACTGCCATTGATGTGGGAAAAGTGCTGTTATTGTTCAGGTTATTTTCTCATATACACTAAATTAACCATTTTGAACTGGAGATTCCTTTTTCTTTGAAGACTTTAGTTGTAAAATCAAAGAATATATTGTAAAATGAATATCTATATCAGGATTTGAGCTTATAACTGACATCTGTATCCTCGTCCAGTTCCATGATAGGATCCATTTGAATTCCCATATCTTGTACACTTTCACTGGTGTGAGACAATGCGTTCTCATTATTCAGGTCATCTTCTCCTATAGTTTGTATAGAAATCTCTGAACCAGGAATTCCATGAGCTATTTCCTCATGATCTAATTCAGTCTGCATCAAGTCACTAGTGTACACAACCTCCTCACGGTTGATGGTGTCAGTGTTGCCATAATAACTGGTGATGTTGTCCATCTCTTGCGGTTGTGAAAGTACTACAACATTTCCACCCATGATGGACTTGTCCTTGTTTGGATCTTCATCACCATCTTCATTCTCTTTCACAGATTCTGTTAAAAGAAATATATGACATTAATCAAATTTAGCAGTTCATTTATGGTGTCAATCTTCAAGCAGCTAAACCTGAGTGTCACTTCCTTCGAAGTCTCAACTTGTATTCTTAGAAATATCTATGCAATTAATACTGCTTTGGTTGAACTTAATAGTTTAAAGACAAATTTGTGATTTGGCAGTCTTGTAGCGAGGTTTCAAAAAGACTTTTGTTGAAAGCATTTTCTACCAAGGTAACTGTTCAAAAACTTTCTCTAGTGGAATTAAACCATGGGCCATCTCTTTCACACGGCCTACTTGTTGAGCCTACCTCAAAGTTTTGATAAATTATAGGATGAAATGATACACCTGTGCTGTGTATTGATACAAATCACAACACAGACCAGGACACATTATTGACACACATATCAACTTAATGGTCTATCCATCTTTAGAAGTTTTCTCAGTGGTAGCTGGCACCCATTTAGTTGTGTCGACATAATGGTTGTATTTCCAGTATGCTGATTACAGACACATATGTAGTATCTTTTTATGTGCCAGTCTCATCCATGACAAGATACCAAAAATATTCCGAAAGAGACTATCTGCTAGTTGTCAATGATTTTAATTCAACATTTTACATGTATGATAATGATCTGTGATCAGATATAACTACTGTTACTAAAATAAACATTTAAAACTCTATGTACAAAATACGTTGAGTAGCTGAGTAGTCTAAAGCGCTCTCCATTATGGATCACTGTCATCTCACCTCGGTCTGCGTGGGTTCGAGTCTAAGATTCGGCTAATTAGTTATGTGAGAAAACTTGCCAGTAGCTTCTCATGGGTCGGTGGTTCTTTGCGAGGGTCGGTGGTTCTTCCCCAGCTCTTCCTCCACCAATAATACTGGCCGCCATGTATAGCCTATTGTGTGCTGAAAAATGGCATTAAACCCTAAAACAACTTGATTCTGTGGCTAACTATACTTGAGAAACTGACAACATACAAAACTCCAACAAAAATGTTAATCTTGGATCACACACACACGCACGCACACACACACACACACACACACACACACATTATGCCAGCTTCCATCATGGCAGTCACCCTATGAGGACTTGATGTTTAGTACATGATTATAGCATTCAAGTTTTACTGACATCAACCCTAAACAAATGATTATATCATTCAAGTTTTACTGACATGAACCCTAAACAAATGATCATACCATTCAAGTTTTACTGACATGAACCCTAAACAAATGATTATACCATTCAAGTTTTACTGACATCAACCCCACAAAAGTGATCATAACATTAAAGTTTTACTGACATTAACCCTAAACAAATGATCATACCACTCAACTATTACTTATGTCAACCCTAAACAAGCTTCTGTGGAATGCTATGTTTAACCTGATCTGCCAGCATATGATAAGTACTGTACACCTACACTTACTAAAGCATGCTTCATTTGAACACATTATCAGATGCAATGTGGTTGTGGCATGGCTTCCAGTTTTTAACAAAATTTCAAAATTGCTGCTAAGTTTTATTATAAGTAAAGAGATTATGATTTATTAATCTGGTGAGATCTGCTGTATTCTTGAAGAAAAAGTTTGTTTCTTCTACTTGTGAATGTTCACTTTAGATGTGTAAATAGTCCATCACTGCACATTGTTGTTAACTTTCTATGTCTTAAAAATGTAAGCTCTTAAAAAGCCTGACAATTGTTCATCTAATTTGTACTGATTTAACAACAATAACATTAATAATTCATTTTTCAGTGCACTGTGTCGACTTTTGTTCAGTCCAAGGCAATAATTGACTACCAATGTTTGCTCAATCAACCAGCATTCATAGGCACCAAACATTGTCATTGATGAAATGGGTTTATCACTTGAATCAATAAATTCATTTACCTACCTGATAAGTAATTTCAAATCACCACTGATAAAACCTCAGCAAACTTGAAACTTTTCAGTGCTACTTCATTAATAATTATGAAAGCTACCTTCATGCACATGTGGCTTTGTGCATTGTCAGCCAAACACATGATCAACAGATTGCAAAGAAACGATCATTTTATCGGTAAACAATAAACTCAATCCCCAATGTTTATCCCTAAAAAGTAAAATTAGATATTTTGATTATTAGTATGCTGCACAAGTCATGAAAATGTTGATTCTTGTTGGTAATTATTTAGAAACGGTTTTGATCATAACAACATGCATGTACAGGTAAAGCTGCACCCCACCCCCCTTCATCTCACCTCTGAAACTGCATAAATATAAATATATCCCAACATTATGTCTTAAAATGAATGTTCTGAAGGCATCATGTGAACATAAGAATATATTCAATTTCTGACTCAATCCATTTTATGTCTTTGAAATGAAGCCAGAATTGCAGACGACATCAGCTTCAAGTCACTCTGATATACACAGGCTACATGTCATTATAACACTTGACTGATACATGTACTACTACTGTTTCTGGATGTTGACAGGAACAAAACCATTCAAGTTTTGGGTGAGGTGAGGTGAAGTTTTCTGTTGTAATCACACCTGTTACTTCCTGTTTTCAGTACACAAAGTATCAATATATATTTCAAACCATACAGGACTCATTTCATCTGCTCTTGCTTCTGTTTTTCAGACTTTGTTGAATATTGCTTTTTACCCATAAAATTAAATACTTACTTCCAGACTTGGTTAAGGTTAGTTTAGAGGCCACGATGGATATACTACATGTATCTGCAAGGAATCTCTGATGCAGTTTCTCATTGTTTGATATATTTGTATCAAGAACATTACAAAGTAAATATCCTCATAAATGAGTTTAAGTTAATTTATTTTTATTAGCCTAAATAGAAGTTTCTTATCACAAATTCCAATTTGATCATAAAATCAATATCTAATTTGTCCAATTTCGTCAGTCCATTTCCAAACAAGTTCTTTGTAATATTTCACATGTTTATAGACTACAACCATTATAATTACAGCAGGTTTTCGCTGTATGGTTAATAGAAAAACAAAAATGGGACCTACCTTTTGTTTTATGAATATGAGCCCTCAAAATGATTACAATTATTGATGCTCTTCCACTGTTTATGTAGTCAATTAAAAAAAAAAAAACACCTAATACAAATTAAATCAATTGTTTTTGTTTGTATTTCCTTTGCTCCACATGCAAGAAAAAACCATTTGGGTAAATCCTTAACTAACCTTGCTCTACTCTGCTAAGCAATGACTGTGCCTCCTGCATTACTGACATATGTCCCTCTCTAGCCGGCTCTGTGGTGATGGTGATAACCTGGTTTGTGTCAGACTGGGAAAATATCACTGATTCAGAGATGTCAAAATCTGAAATGGTAATAAAGTGAAGCATTTTATGCTTTTTTAGTGGAAATAATTATAGGTTACTGCACATCCTTGGGAGTGCAGTATTAGTCTGAAAAACGATTTCATATTTTCCTCATACAAATCCAGTAACCTTTTTATTATATACTCATTTTGTTTTCCTACCAAAGGCTTAATAACAAAGGAATACAATTTAAGAAACAAAGAAGCTGAATTTATCTTGTATTCTGAATTACAACTGAAGATTTACCAATACATAATAACAATATTAATGCACACATAGCACTGCCTAGTGACCTTTGAACTTCGTCGTTCAGTCGATAGTAGTTTAAAAAAGAATTGTTGTTTTGGTCAACTTAAAATTAAATTTAGAGTCATGTTGTGAATGAATGCACATTACGTCAACTTTTCCATTTGGTCTGAAATGGGTGAGTTTTGTTTTTATGTTGATGCAACTCAGTTCTGCTTTTTGATTATGATGGACTGGATTTAGTTTAGTTTTAGATTTAGTTAATTCAGTGCAGATTTCAGTTGCAAATGTATTCAAAATTCCAGAACAGTTTTTGTGAATATCAGGACTTGCAGGACATATAATTTGGATTTGCAGAACTAAGAAAGTACATGAGACAACCCAACATTAGTTTTTTTTTTTTAATTCTCATTTTGGTCTACTTAAAATTGAAACGTGGAGTTATAGTTTGAATGAATGTGCATTGAATTTTTTTTTTTTATATCGCTTTGACAAAATAATCGGGCTCCGAAATAGTATGTAAAATATGCTCTTGGAGAAGAACTAATTCTATCCATCATATCAGTTAAAAACAACATTTATCTTCAGATGAAAGAAAGAAGATTCCAATTCTCTGTATAAAAATAAATGGTCAATCCCTCACCTCCATATTCCTCAACACTTTCCTCACTGGGTTGTAAAAGCACCTCTACTACCACATTGTTCTTGGGGTCAGAATGCAGCTGGCTGTCCAAGTTCATGCTTTCAATCTCTGACTTCTCGGCTAGATGACTCTTCATGTGGACCTTGCAACTGCTGCTCTGTGAAAATACTTTGCCGCAAACTTCACACTTGTATGGCTTCTCACCTGTAAATGACCATTACTTTTTCACATTTCCCAGAAATAAGGAGATGAAAACTAAAAATGCAAACAAACAAAAAATATCCCTTGAAATGTTACTTGAAACATGATTTTATAGAGTACAATTAAACTCTGCATTCGTTTTTTTTTTATATAAACAGTAACCATGTTGGTTTTTCTGTTCAGTGATACAAGTAGACAGTGGATGGATGCATGCACAGACACTGGGTATTTCAATGTATGTCAGTCACACTTTAACACTGATCAATACTACTTCTAGCAAAGGTGTGAGACATTACACGAGTTACAGGCATATTGGAAGCTTAAAGGACAACGTCTACCTGGGTCACTTGTTGTAATGGCTCTAACCCACAAATGAACAACTAAAATTTCATTCTCATAGTGTTAATCTTTGGCTAAATTAATATACCTGGAAACCAGCTTACATTCTATCATGATATATCCATGAAGAACTTTTTTAATGGTTTGTTTTAAAACAATTGCCTTGTAGGTGTCCATAACAATAATCCTGCTGGGGTGGTGGGGTGATTTGGATTTTTAACACAACTTTACCAATTTTTCAGTCATATCGCTATGATGTCTGCAGTGTGGCAGTTTATAGTGATGTCTAGCACTGGGACATCATGCCACTGACATGTAGCATGATGTCGCTCCTAGTTGCATTATCCTGACACCATGCCGACCAGTCCTAACACTCGCCTTTTAATGCTGAGCTCCAAGCGAAGCAGCTGTTAGTACCATTTTTTTTACAAGTCTTTGGTATGACTGGGCCAGGGTTTTAACCTGCGCACAAAATGATTTGTGCAGAAATGAAGAGAAGCAGGCTCATTTGTCTTAAGCGGATTTGAGAAGATAAAGCATGCATCAGATAAATATAAGACTTGGGTGAATATTGGTGATCAGCTAGGGTGCTGGAATTTACATTGAAAGGAGAACCTGGACTGAAGACATAGCATGATGTTAGTTTCTTATGTTCACAATGGTGATGTCATTAACTCCTGTTTTCTTCCCTGATTTTGACTTGAAATCAGTTGACCAAAGGATATTATTGATCAAAGCTAATTTTGTACATTTTGAAAATGGCATGGTATCTCAGTTTGAGGTAGGGCTGATTAGGTGATGAAATTTGAAATTACCTGGTTTAAATGGAACCCAATCATGTTAGGACCAATTTCTCACAAGATTCAGTATTATTCAGATGATTTGGTATCTATTAATATTTGCTCGTAATGGCTGCATTAAGTATTTCCTGATGGATAGATAAAACTTCATTTATTTATTGGAACATACATAATTCCCTTTCCATTTACTCCATTTTCCCACTGCTGCTGAATAACCTCCTTATCAGTTACGATATTGTTTATTTGAGTCTTTTCAACGTAAAATTGTTTTATTTGAGTCTTTTCTAATTAAAATCATTCAGCAAGCCCCCCCCCCCTCCCCATCCCACGTTGTTGTGTAGAATAACTGACTTTCTTCTAAAAATAAATATATCTCCATTTATGTGACATGTTAATATCTGGTAATGATTTATTTGGATGTTGCTAATTGTATGCAATTTAATTATGGAGACAAAACATTTGTCGAGTGGATGAAATACCTTCTTCGTACAGAAAGCGATAAATGTGTTGTCACGCGATTTTCTGGTCTTTGTACAGTACTCTGTTTTGTTCAAGGTTAATTTCTATGTGTGTGTGTGTGTTAATGTTCAAAATCTATTTTTAGCCTATGCTGACCCTGTTATGATCTTGGCAATTATATCTGGTTGTAATCATTAAAGAGAACTCCACAGATGTGTGAAGCCCAAAACGCTATCATAACACTGCTGAAACCCATTTCCTTTCAACGTCGGCTTTTATAGACAATGATATAATATTATAATGGAAGCTTTACATTGGGAGACATGTATCAATGAAAGAAATAATCTCACCTTATGTCACAGTATGAATTAATTATTGAAAATAAAAGTGTCTGCTCATGAGTTGAACATTTTACATTAATATGCTCGCCGCTGGTAACATTAGAGAGGTGGCAGTTCTTGAGGGATACTTTTGAATACAAACTCATTAGTGCCAAGGGATTCTGGCCATAAGAAGTGGGTGGATGTTGGGTGGGAGGTGAGGGGCATTCAAGAGGGGGACTACTGTACTTAAAGGATAAATAAAATAACAAAATTTTGTACCTGTATGGGTCAGTTTATGTTTCTTTAAGCTGGAGTACTCTGCAAATCTTCGCCCACAACTTTCAACTGTACATATAAACGGCTTCTCTCCTGAAGAAAAAACCCATCCCAAACAGGTAAAGTATCACAATGCAACTAGAAAAGTGTTCACAATGATCTGTATTACCAGAATATCTGAGGTATAAACAATATATAAAGTGGGCTATATTTGGAAGAATGGTCTTTAACTCACCAAGATGACATTACATTAAGTTACATTAACTACAGCCTTCAGTAATGAAGAAATTGGAAGTTAACCTAAACAAAAAACTGGAGTCACAAAAAGCAAGAAATATAGGCTGTGGCTTGACAGGTCCACACTTTACTCTGCAGTAAACTGACTAAATGAAGTCACAAAGATATGGAATAAAGCCAGTGTCAAATTCTGGGTGAGTAGTGTTGTATTTAAGAAGGTGTAGAAAACTGAGTGTCTTTATTTCCGCTGCTTAACTCAACTACATAGTGTATTTCATCATACCTCATCAAATTATGGTACATTTTTATTTAATACAAATAAATTATTTTTCAGAAAACCTTTCCCAAGCTTGTGACACAATAACCTTGATTTTGAACCTGTTGACCCCAAAGTTGTCAGGTATCTTTACTCCACTTGCAAGCCATCCACAAGATATGGTCCAAAAAAAAAAAAAACTGTGCAGAAACTATTTTCTTTAAAAATTAAACTTACAGTGACTTTTACAAATGATGTTTATACCCCCAAATCCAAATGCCATAAAGATTGGTCAAACAACTTACCTCAAAGAAAAATTGACTGTGCAAAATATTTTTTTTACAAATCAGAATAACCTTGACCTTTTGACTCCAAAGTCAACAGGCTTCTCCTTAAAGGCAAGCCCACCAAAATAGGATAGCCCTAATGCTTAACTTCTGCGTCAAAATCAATATCTTTATTTATAAAACCTGTGTTTGTAGACACCTCACTGTAAGGACACTTGCTTATAGAAAACAAGACTTGCAAGTTATCACTATTTTGACTGATCACTTTCAAACTTTATGTCAAGAAAAAAATGTGCAATTCCATGAGCATCCTTTACTGACAGGTTTTAACTGTATCTACATTTTTAACCTGCATTTAAAAATAAACAATGCAAGAATTAAGAATTAAAATTGAGACCACAATACTGAAAACAAATCCAATGTATTAATTTTGAAATAATCCAACCAATGATGTTTAAAAGATTTAATGTTTTAGTTTTATTATATATCTTGTGCAGAAAATTTTTAACTTCTTTACCTTTTATATTTTATCTTCTTGTGTGCACTATTGATATTTTTAGAACAAAACTTTTAATTGGCACCATATATCCATTAATGTGCTGAACACACACACACACACACACACACACACACACACACATTTTCTGTATGCATGCAAATAAAAATGTAAATCCATTCTCTGGCAAGTTCAGATAATTGAGGTTTCACTGTATAATGGTAAAAGTAATCAAGTTTGATCTTGTACCTGTGTGAATTCTCAGGTGATTTCTCAGGTTCCCAGCAGTTGTGAATCTCTTCTGACACTGCTCCTCAGGACATTTGAATGGTTTGTGACCAGAGTGTGTTCGCATGTGAACCTGAAGCCGTTGAGCTGTATAGAAGGATTTATCACAATCTGAAACTGTGCAGGGGTAGTTCCGAGTTCCACTGTGAAATATAGGATGGACTGAATAAATGTTTTAGCGATGTTGTTTGAAATCTCAAGATTCATGTTATATGAATATTCCAAACTGTATTGGCAATAGTGTAAAAAAGAAATGGACATTGACCAGTATTGCACCATTAACAGAGGACATCGAAACCAAAATCATTTAGGAAATATGAGTGTGCATGTGTGTGTTTTGGATTTTTAATATAGCTTTAACAATGTTTCAGTCATATCACTATGATGTCTGTAGTGTGACAGTTTTCAGTGTCATATAATTCAAGATCAATAAAACTGCAGTCAAATCGATCTTAAAATTTGTTTTACAGTGGTATATGATGCTGGACCTGTCTGCTAAACATGGAACTATAATGTTGAATACAACATTTTTCCTCTATCCTGTTTATATCTGACCATGCCCAATTTGTTTTCCAGTGTTGTTTAAATGTGCAAACACAGTATTTGTCATATTCTGCATCCTTGTTTGGATTATTCCTTTCTTAAGTTTTGGCTTACTGCAGCTATTCAGATTTGCCAATGGATGAGAAACCAAAGTTAAAGTAAATAAATTCATTACTAGTATTGATCATCTGTTATGTTCACTGTTGCAGAACCAGTTTGCATTTTAGTATTATAGTTTGTGGCGATTATCATATATATTGTATAGGACCAGTCATACCGAGTCTCATGGAAGAAGACTTAAGCAGATGACTTTTGAATCATCTCTTTCCAAGTAATAAGGTTAAACCCAATTGAATGAGATTAGACTTTTGGTCATGGAACTTGACCTGTAAGGGTTCTGGAATGTAGAGGTAAAATATAACTGTCTTACACATGTTTCTAAACATGTTCCGGACTGACCATCATGTACGCACTGAAGTTTAAGAATATATAAAAAAGGACTCAACCAATTTTATTCACAAGATTGTGTTATGGATGGAAGGAAAGGAGGATGGATCTGATGATTCTTTTCGTACCCCAGCTTAACAAATACAACCTTTTAACAAACAATTTATGGTACTGCAGCACTTGCTGTTGTGAAAGTTCTACCATATTTCATGGCAAATGTACCTGTGTGTAAGCTGGTGATATTTAAAATGGGCAGGCCATGTAAAGACTCTCCCGCAACCATCATGTGTACACATCAGACCTTTATGGGTGCTTTTATGGGACAGGACATCATTCAGAGAGTTAAAAATCTTTCCACAGTTGGAATAGTCGCAGCTGAACTTCACTCCTGATTTGGCACATTCAAGCTCCGCTGAGAGAAAAGAACATATTGAGCACATTATTTGATTGACGTGTTACAAAATTAAACATAAAATTATAAAAATTATAAATGTAAAAATGTTTTATACTAAATATCTGCAAAAGTTAGCCCTTATCTAATAGAAAAAAGCAATATTACATACATACTTCACCATGCATGTGTGACAGTTTGACGACAGTTATAGAATTATTTCATAACTTTTACACACATGCAAAATGTGTTGATGGTGTCACATAGAGTATTCTGTTGAGAGCATCCAAAATATTACTTCAGTCATGCAAGGGGACAATTTATATATCCAACCATCCCAGAGATCAAAAGAATGAGTGTTGTGCCAGCAAATTTTCATGTAATTTAGTCCAGACTTTGTAATAAAACTAGAACAAAAGTTCTAAATTTGATTTGGCTTTCCATACCTCCTTCATGACAGGATAAGTTGCTTTTTATTGAAATTACTGCACACTTATGATTGGTTTGGTTTGCTGTTTTACACACTGCAATACAAGTGGATCATTTACTGCAATACAAGTGTATCATTTACTGCCAAGGAATTGGAGTCAAGTGGCGTGTCCAAGAATGAACAAATCCAGCTGATCTGGGCTGATCAAATAGCAGGATTTTAACCCACAGTTTTGGTTGTGATCCTGTCACTTGAAACCACTTAGCCACTGTGACTCCTTGCATAAACTGAACAAAAACATCCATGATTCCAAGAATTTAATCTGCTGACTAGCTATTTTCATTGTTCAAACTAGAAGTCATATTTTACTGTTTAAAAATCATAGGCTGTAACAGCAAGCAGTGCAAACATAGTTTATGTAACAGTAATTGAATAAACACTACTCATTCCCATGAACAATACAGTTAAACTAATGAGGGTTACATAGCACAACTTATGATGTACAGTCATTACTATGCTACCTCTGTGTGTACTTGACACAGGGACTTAACTCCCATTGCCTTGGCATGATGAAGCCAATAAGTTAGTACACAAAACAAAAACAAAAAAATCTAGATATTTATCCTTACTTACAACTGCACTAATTATACATGGTCATCTGAGTAGGCTAAGATGTATACATTTCTTGCATGGACGATATAAATACATAACCCATGTTAGCAATGCATGAAATTTATGTCAGTGACCATGAGTTTGAAGGTGTAGTAATATGAGTGATGCATCCAATTGGCAAGTTTCATGACTAGAAACATAAAAAATGTTCAGCAAGTTAACTTGAAACAAAATTTCAACAAAGTTACTGAAGCATGAAATCTAGGTCACAGAGATTTTTCTTTGCACACCAGATGTAAACATTATCGCAGTATATCTGTCCACATATATATGCTTTATGATAAAAGTACTCATGATGTCATATTTCTAACAGAACCTGAGAATATACTGGATTTAAATCCTGTCATTTTGTACGTTATAACAACGAGACAACATGGTAATGCCCTGTCTTAACATGATATCCTTACAAAATAACATTATTGACTTTCAGATAAGAATATTCCAGAAATACGTCTTAGAATCAAAATGATGTGTGTGAAAAATAACCCTTTATAAAAAAAAATACCCATCATACCCCTCCATTCAAGCTGAAGCTGTTTCAACTAATATGTGTCATATTTGTTGCATTAAAATAGATAGAATAAAAAATCCAAATCACACACACACACACATGCACACACACACACACACACACACTGTGTAAGTAAAAACCATAAAAGATTAACATATTTTAAAGAAACTAAACCACAAAATATGATCTCACAACAAAAACTTTTGACTTTTACACTTTCAATCAACAAGAACTGTTCATGACTAAACCTAAATCCATGTTGTTCTGTATCACTCACCCTATACATGGGTTGTCCACATAACACACCCATCCACATCACTAAAATTATTACACTAACTTCATCTTGTCCATGCATGGATAGATGGACAGACTGATATTACCCAAGGTATATCCCCTGGGGGTGGTTTATAATAATGCAGCCAAACAATAACTACCAAAACTTTACAACTTGAAATCCTGAAAATGTTGTGAACACTGTTGCTACCAGAAATTCATACAATATTAAAACTGACTATACATACTTGATAAATGTATGGAAAAATTAATGTCACTTACTGTATATACTTAATAAATGTATGGAAAAATTAATGTCGCTTACTGTATATACTTGATAAATGTATGGAAAAATTAATGTCACTTACTGTATATACTTGATAAATGTATGGAAAAATTAATGTCACTTACTGTATATACTTGATAAATGTATGGAAAAATTAATGTCACTTACTGTATATACTTGATAAATGTATGGAAAAATTAATGTCACTTACTGTATATACTTGATAAGTGTATGGAAAAATTAATGTCACTTACTGTATATACTTAATAAATGTATGGAAAAATTAATGTCACTTACTGTATATACTTAATAAATGTATGGAAAAATTAATGTCACTTACTGTATATACTTAATAAATGTATGGAAAAATTAATGTCACTTACTGCATATACTTAATAAATGTATGGAAAAATTAAATGTCACTGTATATACTTGATAAATGTATGGAAAAATTAATGTCACTTACTGTATATACTTAATAAATGTATGGAAAAATTAATGTCACTTAGTATATATACTTGATAAATGTATGGAAAAATTAATGTCACTGTATATACTTGATAAATGTATGGAAAAATTAATGTCACTTACTGTATATACTTGATAAATGTATGGAAAAATTAAATGTCACTGTATATACTTGATAAATGTATGGACAAATTAATGTCACTTACTGTATATACTTGATAAATGTATGGAAAAATTTATGTCACTTACTGCATATACTTGAGATATATACAAAAGAAGAATTAACAGATCATATATACTTGAGAAACATAATATAACTGATTGTGTATACTTGAGAAATGATGTACAAAAGATTGTTTCAACTTTTACATGTATTTAGAGGTGAGTTTAATACCTTTCTTGGAAACGGCTGTTGGCTGGGACCCTTGGGTAGCATAATGTAATGGTACAACACTTGAACTTGTAATGCAGGATGTTGTGGAACTAGTTTCATTACAAGTGCTGATATTTAGCATTAGCCCTGAAGATTCTGGTTTCAGTTGGGACTCCGGTAGCATCCCAAGCTGCTGCATAATCACCTCCTGTGTCTGTGATACCAAGTTGGCTTTTGCAATTTCATGGAAATTGGATAATGGTATCAGACTGAGGGAGACTGGTTGCTGCAATATACAGTTGGCTCGAGGTCCACCTTTGTCACTGACCAGAAGCAAAAATGGGGAACTGGATGCTGGAGAAGAAGCCTCACGGAATGTTATTGTGTTTTCCATGTTCTGTTGGATAAGAATAAAATGAATACATTTGCCAACAATACAGTTTTTGGGATTAGGTAGCAGATTGAATTTATATTTTATATAGAAATACCATCTATCTGGCATGTGATACAAAAAGCTAGGAATTAACTCGGGGTTTTTTTGCTTTGTAAAACACTTATTCCCCAGGTAAAACAATTTTTATTCTCATCCCAAATCTGTGTTTCTTATTTGAATCCCAAAAGCAATGCCAATTACAATAACCACGGCATATGAACTCGAGTCAAATTGCAATAATGTGCATGCAAATCATGGTCTATATTTATGCCCTACTGATTACTCCTAACAAACTGCACAGATCTAGATCTGCCATCGCATAAACCCAGAAGCAAATATTGGTTGCATTTTGTATTTTCATGATAAAGTATGATCATAAAGTTGAGATCTTGATTGTTTCTCTGTAAACAACTACCGGTAAGTGCTCAGACTCTCTGGGTAGGAGAGTTCAATGTGGGTTGTATATTTAAAAATTAACAATTATTTCTCATGTCCAGAAAGAGTTTCTATTATTATATGGTGGAAACATCAGTAGTCTCCAATTTATAAATCCAAGCCAAAGTCTTGGAGGGGGTTGGGGATAGACTCAGCAGCTAATGTCTATTGCATGTAAGTGGTTGTCATTTCTGGTCATATGATATAATCTCCATATCACAGATTTTCTCCATTAATTCTCAAATTATTTTTTATATTGTAAGGGTGAAAATATAGACGGACAGACAAACACAATATCCCTGATGCTGTTGTTTAAAATGTGTGGGGATAATAATATTTGGCATTTTACACACTTGCCCATAATTATGTTTATATGACCTCTCTGGAGATAACCAAGAGGTAAACTTTTATATATGGGTGGTCCCTTATATACATGTAAGCAGTAGTGACATATAAATGGGCTGTACATATATTTAATAGCTTGATACAAGAGAGGGTGGTCAGGAAATCTGAGTCGGTAGGATGCTTATGAAGAATGCTGTTGATTTCATACATTTTTAAAATTAACTGTTTAAACATTTTTCTATATTTTTGTATCATCATATGATGGCACATAAACATAATGCGTCCAATATTGAAGGGTCTTTATGCCAGAATGGTTTCTGTCAAAGTTAGTCAAATTCTATTGCAAACGAATTTTTGAAAAGTAATTAAATGTTTCTCTCTATTTACTACAAATATAAAAAAGGCCTTCACTTCTTTTAAATTTAGTCAAATTCTGCACAGTGGTTTTTAAGAAGTTATTTCTTTTTTTTTTTTTTTTTTTCTTTTTTTACTAAAAGTGGCCATATCTGATTGCAAATAGACAAATTTGTACCAAACCTAAAACCAGTATAGTTTCAGTCAAAATTGGCCTAATTCTAGTCAGCGTTTTTCAACAAGTCTGTTTTGTTTCTTTCTGTAAAAAAAAAAAAAAGACCGTATTTAATTGTAGACTGGCATTGTTTGTGAAAACTTTAAAGAATGTTACAGCTGTACGCTTTCAGTCAATATTAGTTACATTCTGAAGAGGGGTTTTACAGGTATATCATTAATATGAGGAACTAGTTCTTCACGATTTTTCTATTTATATAACACTGGTGAACATATTTTATGGCAGATCTGCATTACTTGCACAAAACTGAAAGGCCTTTATAGCAATTTGGTCTAAATTGGTCCAGTGATTTTTTTTAAAGCTGAAAATTATAGTTGAGATGCATCACAGATACATGGCCATATCATATGTTTTATAGCCAGGCAAGCTAAAATACTACTACTACATGTAATAGTAATAACAGAATAACTAGAGTAGCTGCTTTCATAAAAGCTGTCCATTTTGTACTGCATGTTATGTTGCCTCCTACCTCCCCCACATAATAGCTGATCCTGGGATCATGATTTAAATTTTGTCAAATTATTCATCATCTTGTTATAATTGCATATATGATCAACAACAAAGAACACCACTTTGATTTCAGATGCTTATCAATTGGTACACATTACCAACATAGACAAGTTTCCTGAATTTCCACCCAGCGATAATACACTGTAGGTGGATCGACAACTTGACCTATACGAGGTCTCATAATACTGAGGAAGATTTAAAACAATGAAAGATAATAATAATAATAATAATAATAATAATAATAATAATAATAATAATAATAATAATTATTATTATTATTATTATTATTATTATTATTATTATTATTATTATTATCTCACAAACTCTTCCTTGTAAATGTTCCACAATACTTTACATTTTAACTGAGACTGCATCTTAGGGGTGATTCTGATGAATTACCAGATTCACCCACTTTTATTGCAAAGAAAATGCAACAAACATGGACATTGATCACATATTGCATAATGCCCTAGCAACTAGTAGATCAGGGTTTATGATGTTGGATTTTACTTAAAATATCGAGCAAACTGCTGTGAGATCCGATACTGCCAGTACATTATATGATCAGACGTGGGTCTACAATTTGTACAGTTGGGTTGACACTTTATGCAGATACAAATGGTATGGCATGTCTGACCTTGTAATCCTGAATAAAATAATTATAATATTCATGGAGTCTAAAAGGGCAGAATGTACAATGTTCGTTGGTTAATTGATTCTTCAATGCTCCTGGATGTGACATAGTACAGGTACACTATGTTATATTACTTCAAGCTGTGTGATGCTATTCTGAAATCAATACACGGCATGTTGATTGAGACCGATTGCATCAGCTGCTGCGTTTGCCAAAGGTGAAATAACAAACTCGATGCGACCCACACTGGCTGAATCTGGCACATTTAAGATAGAACGGAATTTTAATTGTTCAGGACTGATCATAAGTGATACTAGGCCAACAAATAAGCCCTTCACCTATGATGATGTTGATTATCGTTCGTCAACACAGATTTGGGTTGGGTGGGTTGATTTATCGGACTAAATTGATACGTACCATTGTAAAAATTTCCAAAGAGCCTGCATAGCCCAAATGGCGAAGATTGTTAATTTATTATCATTAAATATGTAGACTAGATCAGAAAATTAATAAATCATCAAGCCGAATGTGTATCAATACTAATTAGCAGTTTATAATAAGTGATGCCTCGAGGTGGGTAGGTGGGAGTGAAACATTCTCTTATATATTGAATCTGACTGTTACTGATAAATGACTACTATATCCAAACATGTCATCTGCTTTATGGTGCGACTGGGACTGAAATGTGAATATCACTGGAAGAAAAAAAAAAGGACGGCAATCGATGCATGCAGATCACTTGTCTTTTATGCTAGTTTGGGAAAGACTATAAACCTACCAGCACCACTGGTGCTGTCGTTTATGTTGTTTTTAGCCTCAGTATGGCCAATAAAAATTGAATGGTTAATTAAAACTGATTGTTGTTGCTGCTGCTGTTTGGGTTTAACGCCATTTATTTGTGCAATATAGGCAATACATGACCAGTAACAGGTGGCGGCAGAACCCTGGAAAACAATAAGAACCACCGATCCACTGGAAGCTAACGAGTTTTCTCACATGCAAATTTAGGCCAAGCCCGTTACTCGTATCCACACGGGCGATCTGTAAGGGTTAGCCTTTTAGACCACTCGGAGACCTTAATTAATTTACTGGCAGTACATTTCTACCCATAAAAGATTAGATAAATGAAAAAGTTATTTCGTGATCTAAACATAGGCTTTGTCACAACTATAAGTCAGACTCTTGGAATTAAATGGGGAAAAAGCACGCAGAAGAGAAAAACCAACACACACACACACACACACACACACACACACAAAACTGGTGGGCTTGAGAGTACTTACCTGGTAGACATCTAACAGGCAAATGCAAAACCTGCTGGCCAGCAAATCAGGATCGGTGTACATTTTGTTCATATTTCAGCATATGTTATGAAATCTTTTGTTCCAATATGTCTTTTTGTATCTTCATCTATATTTGATGTCACACCATCATCAGTTGTCCAATACTGAAATGCCCCAATGTGTTCAAAGAAAGACATTTTCCGTCAAATTAGAAACAATTCTGTTACATTTAAAAAAAAAAAAGTTTTAGTAAAGCAGCCATGTTTTATGGTAGATTAATATCAACTGCATCAATGAAAAGATCTTCATACCAGAATGCTTTCTACAAAATTTCGACAAGTTATGTTGACTTGCTTTAGGAGGAAACAAAAAGCGTTTTAAGGCTTTCCATTTGCTAAAACAGAGGTCATATTTGAATGTGAACTGGCATCACTTGCAAAGATGTGAAAGCCCTTTAATAATCCGAATGATGTCAAGTTTAGACAATGCAGTTTCTGTATTGTTTCTGTTTTTAGTAACAGCATCCATATTTGTTGTGTTGAAGGCCAAACGTTGTTAGCTTACCTTTAGAGATGCATTCAAATTAACTTAAATTCAAAATAAAACATAAATTGAACCTCACTGTAATGTAGCAACAATAAAATTGTAACCTACTATTGGCGTCCGCAAAGGGGAGGGGGATACTGCACAATCCTTCACACATGGATTTCGCCTCTAAAACAAGTTTTGGCCTAAATCCGTAAAACTTGTTAACTAACTACTACATGTTTACCCAAAGCCTGAAAATAATTCTCCGGAAGCCTCTTCTATCTATACCCGACATTAATGGGAGGAGTATAAATGGTCACTGTAGACACGGAGAAGGCAAACCGCCCCCCCCCCCAAACAAACAAACATTTCATTTCAAATCAGGAGGAATCTATACTAGACAAACATCTGAACAAAAACTATAAAGATAAAATAAAAGAGACAATTCTACAAATGAAAATGTGAAAACGAGATTGAATCAATAGAAAACTCTAGAGGAGAACACAGAGACGTGTAATTTAACTACCCCAGTAACCTAAGTGAATGAACACCAACAAAAATCAATGTAAAAAAAACACACAAAAAACCTTAAATTAAAACATTACCTACTCCCTAAGCAAAAAAAAAAAAAAAACAACCCAAAAAACAAACAAGAAATATAGAAAAGAATCGAAGAGAGATACACGCTGGATAAGGCAATAATCGTAGTGAAACCCTGGCCCCAACGCAACCTACTAATGCGGTAAACAGTGACGAGGAAACAAGCAAGATCAATTCACATTAAATCAGAAAACAAACACCAAATGCAAATCAAGTAATTGTTTTCTTGTCATCCAAAGTCCGTTTTTAAAAATATCACCTTCATGGTCGACGAATCGATAAGAATAGCTACATAAAAAGCCATTGACACCTCAATTTAAAATCATAATTCAAACAGAATAAAGAAACAAAAACGTGACAACATTGGCGGAAAAAAAATAAATATAAAACATATAGACAAACGAACACCATTAAAAATATCAAAAACGATTAAAAAAATAAACACAACAAATATAAATCCAAATCCGAAAACATCGGAGGATAATTGTAAATGAACAAAATACAAATAGTGATCTCAACAAAACTTATCTCGTTTTGTCTATAAAAAATCAAAGACAAAATAGTTAGAAGTTGTCATAAAGGATATGGCACAGTGTTTATTAAATCAGTGCGAATACTTCGTTTTTATTCAACCTTTAAGAATGAAAGACGAAATTTGTTTCCCAAGACGTGGAGAGGTGGAGGTAAGAAGTAGAACCGTTGGGATAAAAGGATTGACTATATAACTCCCAGTAGGGAAGTGTGCAGAGTCTGAACACCTCCATCCCGATTTGTTAATAAAGACCACACCAAAAATGAGGTGACCAACCCCGCAATGAAGTAATATCCGTCTAAAACATTCTGTATTAGGTAAGAAGAGGGAGAGATGGCAGTACAAGATAATAAAATCGAAGAGGTAACAAACTTCAAACAACAAATAAACATGGGGTTGGGTTAGAATAAATTCACTTCTTTCTTCAACAAATATAGCAAATATTTTGCAAACATGAAAAAGATTTTTAAAAATTGTCAATCCAAGGCCAAAAAAATAGCATCCAGGAGGCTATAATACTATGAGGAGGGGGGGGGGGGAACGACACGAGCCTTCTCTAAAAATAAAATTTAGAATGGACTGGAACGAAAAGAGACCTGACAACTGGAATCTAAACAAATACGTCCCACCAAACACAAACCAAGAACCTCAATCTTTTCTGCTCGAAATTTTTTTTTACATTTAAAAGCCTCATTTTACTAATTGCTCGCATTTTAACATTCGGACAAAGTGGATGGGATCACCTCGACGGTCTACAAATTTAGCATACCTAGATGTCTCTCAGTGTCCACGAACTATATCTCATGGTGGACGGTAAAATTTTAGGGCGGATGAGTATCCATTTTATAAAATTGTAAACTCTCCAACTCAGAATGCTTTCTGTATAGTATGTGCATATTCGATTCACAGGTTTCGAATAAATCGTTCAAATATTGTTTTCTTTTTAGTAACAATGGTTATATTTTCACATTATCCTGACACCAGACCGACAATTCCTAACGTCTTAATGCTGAACGCCTAACGAGGTAGCTGTTAGTACCATTTTTATAAGTTTTTGATATGATTCGGCCGCGGTTCGAACCCACAACCTCCATCATTCGAGACGGACACGCTAACAACTTAAGCCACCGGAGCGTCCCAAATTTAAAAGGTGTTATGCTTTGTGCAAAGCTCGGTTGAAAGTGGCCGGGTGAAATTTCATCCAAAACTGGAAGTAGCAAACATATTTGAAGCCGGATCGGCATTGTAAAGCTTTCTGTTGAATTTGATCAAATCCGTTCAGGAGCTTACGAAGTTGCATAAAGTAGTTTTTGTTGTTGTACAATTATGGATTTTTAAACTTTAGTAATAAGATCGTATTTTATGGAATACCAGCTTCCTTTGTATAAACATGAAAACACTTCACAAGAGTCGTCATCTACATGTTTTTTTTTTCCTCAGCAAAAAACATTTTTCTTCATTGAATCCAAAATCGATATGCTTCTTTCTCACCCTAAATGCAATCCATCCACAAGTTTGGCCATGACTGTAACGCAGATCTACGGTTATTGTGCACACAACAAATGTCTTGTCAGCATGAGATCTTGATCTTTGGTCCCCAAACTCAACATCCACCTTCCTTACCCCAAGAGCAATCTCTCCACCAGTTTTGCAAATGTGTAAAGTGGCGAGTTTGAGCTTTTGTGCACCGTTTCCCTTCTTTCATTCACTGTGGCACTGCTCTTTGACTTTTTGATCCTGAAATCACACTGCAAGTCATCCATACAGATTGATTACTGTTAACACATTAACCCCTGGAGGTTTTTGCTGTTTTCGCATGAAATGCGAGTAGGAAACACATTTTGGGGACTATTTCGGAATACATCGTAATACATCGATTTCCAATCAATAATCCGTTAGACAAATGGTTGCTAATGATACAGGAAATGTTTTTCATTGGTTAGTTTGCTGGCGCATGAGCAAAAGGGCCAAAATCGGACTCCTTTTTTTTTTTTTTTTTTTTTTTTTTTGCTTAACGGACCCATAATTTTCGTATGTAGAAGACTCTTTATTCAAAATGTCCACCTTATCCTACTTTCTGCACAGGTTCACCTGTCTGTGTGCGTCTCAGACCGGTCTTCCGTAGATTTGAGGTCATAAAGTCTAAAATCTGGACACAAATTCGGAACCCGACCATGGGCGATTTTTGGATGAAAAAAAAAAACAGGTCCAAAAACTTCGGTTTTTCCCTCTGTATTTTGTAATGCAATTAAAATGTCCAGATTACTTGCTATCATTGTAAAACTACATCTGTCTACTTTTCAATGATACCACCCACTTTAGTGTATCATGTATGACCTTGACGCTACAGACCATGGAAGTAGGCTACTACCCCGTAAAGTCGTCGATAGGGGTTAATGTGTTAAGAGCGGCCAACTCAAGTTATTGTACAGAAACAGAATTGGCAACAAACGGACGGACGGACTTTATATAATATGCTCCGCCTTATAGCATGCGTATAAAAACCAAAGATGAATACTACATTTTCTTGAAATAAGAACGTAGCTAAGATAATTAATCTGCTGAATGTATCCAACAACAATAACTCTATTAAAGGGTGACGTAGGAAGATGATTGTCAAATTCTGCTAAAGTTATTTCGTAAATATCGCATATGAACTTTTCATAAAAAATCATTTTACCGTACAATAATGAAAGGAATTATTATGTGAAAACTACGTGATTCACCAGCAGTAATGATTATACATGTCCTGTGGCAACACTTAGAATAATGTTTGGAAAAACATTCTCAGTTTCCAACCACAATATCATACGACAAAAATACTTGAAAAGAAAACTTTGTAAAAGGTAAACCAACCCTACCCCCTTAAAAAATTCCAAGTCACACTTCTTCCCACCAAATTTGCAGTATGTATGTATGTATGTATGTATGTATGTATGTATGTATGTATGTATGTATGTATGTATGTTTGTTTGAAGGCCCTTCATCACTAAAGTAGCTATGCAATGCCAACAAAATGTTTTAAAATGTAAAAATTAATTGCACAAAATGTTAACGAAGATAAACCTTTCAAATAAATGTAAACATTAGAAATATAAAGATAAAACAAAACATAAAGAGGTAAAAATTTGTTTTAAAATGTTGAGGTGGGGTACTCCCAGTATTATTTTAATTATAACAGAAGATCCACCCTGTCTCGAGCCCATGTCAGCGATGCCGACAGTTAAATTACTGAATACACAAAAGGTGAAAATAAAAACAAAAACAATATCATTCAATAACAGATCACTCGTATTTCACTCGACCAAGTGAAGGCCTATTTCATCATCTAACGTAGTGTTATATATTTTCATCCTGTCCTGTGTTCCTACTCATCTGTATTATGCTTTCTCTGGACTGGTACTCCAGTTTCCCTCCAGTCCATCAACTTCTGCCACCGTTCTACTTTCTTGTCTCCCAGACACTCGGGACCAACTGTACTAGGGTATCTCCCTCTGTCTCCTACAGCTCCTCTCGTTCCTAAAAGCTAACTGTCCGAAGCTCCTTTGTAATTCCCAGAATAACAAAAGTTTCCCGCCAATGTCGAATGAAGTCGAAGTAGCTTATGACTTCACGCAAGATGGTTCAGCGACTACTAACGTTTAGTTCTCAAGATACTAGATTTAAGCTTGTGATTCCAATTGTGGCCAGGCCTTGCTCAACTCCAAGTGGAAATCGATTCACCCATGGTTTACATAATTAGCAGACATTGCCCCCCTCCCGGGCAGTCTATTAAGGTTGTGTATACGATCCCCACGTGATGTTCCTTTGAAGCCAACACAGGTAATTCATGTCACTTACATGTGAATCGTGCACTACCAAAAAAAAGGCTCCAGTCACGAGTTCTTATGGCCATGTTATACAACTGGTTTTAACATCTCATTGTTCGCATGACTGACCTTCGTAACATTTATGAGGCGGAATTATTAGCCGCAGGGTCTAGCATATACATGTTGCAATCTGGTTATTGTTCTTTACAACGTGATAAATGTATATAAAAGTAGTTATAATACAAACGTCGATATAAAATGCTAATGTGTAACTCTTTCCTCAAAGGTGCCCCGAGTGGTCTAAAGAGCTCTCCGTTACGGATCACTGCCATCTTACTTCTGCGTGGGTTCAAGTCATAGATTCGGCCAATATGGGTACGCGAGAAATCTTACCAGTAACTTCTCATGGATCGGTAAGTTACGTAATTAACTTCCGGGGTATGTCCACTGGGAATGCATTTCCCTCTCGTTTTTTTCTTGGCATGATGAAGCCAGTGCACTGCCGTATATGCCACCCCCACCATTCGAAATCTTGTACCTCTCGCTAACCGATGCAAAGAATTTTATCACCAAGGTCCGATATATCGTATTACGATACACGATATACATACATACCCACGCACTAATAGCCATGCGATTTGTATATATATATATATATATATATATATATATATATATATATATCTGTGTAAACATGTGGTAGACAAGAAGTATTAGTTTATCCGACAATTATTTGTTATAAATTTTGTCGGATTAACAATTGAATGCTGCATAATTCAAAGGATGAACAAAGAGACGCACACATGGGTTTAATATGGAAACATAATAAAGATATGATACACGTTCAAAACGGATATATATATATTTTTCTTCCAAATGTTCATGACCACGGCAAAACAATTTCTTTGGTTCCTGATTTTGTAATGCTCTATTTTTCCCCTTACATTATCAGAAGACTATAAGTCAGTCAGCTAAACTAGCGAGGTATTACTACACACTGTTATATTGTGATACATATGTCCATAGACAATAGCTTAACATGTGTATTACATGTGGGAATGTTTATACAAAAAATGCGTTACATGTTCTTATGCGTAAAGTTTTCGCCTTTTGGAGATGCTCTGACTAAAAACTTTTCACTGTGCATAAATGTTACCTCCTGTTTAACTGAAATGACTAGATACAATTGCAAATATGTTGTCTATAACAAAGAATATTGATTCAAGTAGCATTTTACATATTTTTTCACGGAATATGTAGATATTTTTTACCAACAGCAATGAACTATTTACTTTAAAGTTGTACAGATAATATCAAATAAATTATATTTCTGACATAAGTTTCAAAAATAATATTTGATTATGATAGTTGATTGGGGGGGGGGGGGGTGTTGCCGTACTCGTTTGTCTAGTTCATCTTGGTTTTCTTCCCACAAGGTCAAGCTGGTTTGCCCTTGCCGAGAGGAAGAAACCATTTCTCAATGAATATCATATATATCAATAACACAAACTCATCTGTGCGTGGGATTGGACTGCAAGAACTCGAAGAAGAAAAAATTCAATGATATAATAGGTGTATTCTACGTCGATTTTCTGTAATATTGGGGGGGGGGGGGGAAGAATGTCAAATTTCAAAGCAGTCTATACATGCATATTGTAAGCGCCGTCTTTAGCGCACCTAACAACAATAATTGCATTTTATTGCACAACACAACGTGTATGAAGGGCACAATCGTTGTATGATAATTTAGTATGATCTAATATTTGAGCTATGTTATTTGGCAGATTTCTGGCGGAGGGGGGGGGGGGGCAGGGAAGTTAGTACTAATTTTAGTACCGCTACTCCTACCTCAACCACAATAAATCAAGTTTTACTACGACATCGTAGCTAGCAGGGAGATATTCGTGTATAAGTGTATCTGTAAATAATTAGTCATTCTTTTTTTTAATTTATACAAATTATTTAGTTTGCCGTTATCTTCCATTATTTGCATGTACTATTAGTTTCTGTTAGTCTTTGTTTTCACCTTCAGACCACAGGTGCTCGACGCGAGCTTAATGTGAAATAAAAAAAACAATAATCTAAAGGGAAAAAAAATCATGCATAGTGATACAAATACCTTAGATTATCCCCATGACCCATTGTGACATAGGACCTCTCTATCATACTATATAAAAAGAGAAGGTTCATAACTTCCAAATACTTGATTCCACCAATGACCCTCAATTTAATTCTGCTATTTCCGTATTTAAAAGCACACAACCATTCTATATGGCTTTTTGTTTTTTAAACTCCTGAGATATTTTTCTTCTCATCAAGCCATCACTGGCTTTTCTACATTGTACCAAACTGATGTTACGGCTTCCGAAACGTGCGATTTTCGAGAATTTTTTTTATCTTGGGACAAGTGCGAGCTCATGTCACAACCGGCGAAAAGAGCTACATGTACCAATATCATGCGGTTCTACGATACACGAATTCTTTAATTACAAAACAGTGGTAAATGCAAAAGTAAGTTGTTTTTTTTCACTTAATATTAAGTCGATTCAACTTTTGGAATCCTGTTTCATGGAAGAATTTGACATTTTCTACTTCACTGCACATATCGTAAACAATCAGTTCAAAACAGTTCAAGTATTAGGCACACGCGACAACGCCGAAATATGATTGGCTAAAAAGGTTATTCATAATATATGTAGCTCTTTTCATTGGTTGACGCATGAGCTCACACTTGTCCCAACATGAAAAGTTCCTGAAAATCGCACGTTTCGTAAGCCGTAACTTCAGTTTAGTACAGCGTAGAAAAGTCAATGATGGCTTGATGAATATAAAAATATCTCGGGAGTAAAACAAGCCATAAAGATTGGTTGTGTGCTTTTAAATACGGAAATAACAGAATGAAATCGATGGTCATGGGTGGAACCAAGTATTTGGAAGTTACGAACCTTCTCTTTTTATATAGTATGATAGAGAGGGTCCTATATCTGAATGGGTCATGGGGGTAATCTAAGGTATTTTTCTCACTCTGTATGATTTTTTTTCTCCTTTAGATTATTGTTTTCTTCTTCACGTCAAGCTCCCGTCGAGCACCTGTGCTTCAGACCACGGGGGCTCGTATCGTTATTTCCAATTTACCTTCAATACATGCCCTCTATAATAATTAATATGCAAGAACAACGCGCTGAATAAATTATTACCTTCTCACTGACCAACTGGAAATAAATTATAAATAAATGCAGGACGTCATTTTCTTTTAACCAATGAGAGGACAGTATTCCATTCAGTGAGATTTCACTTGCATATTAAGTGGGTGCGATCACAGCTTATGTCCAGCAGTATTGTGGGGAATTGTCTGGCATTCCTTAAATGCATGATAGAAAGTCAAACTTTGGATACGCATACAAAGTCAAATGTAACGAGCTAAACAAAGGTACCAAATTTATTACGCTACGCAAAACGAAGCTCGAAATAACAGCGTTTACTCTTAAATGGGTCAAGCGAGAAAGGAGAAAACTGCCCCTGTTAGCCATTATATTGTTCGTCCGTCAATTTGACGAGGACGTCTCTGGCACGTGCTTTTCTGGCTTGCCATCTTCAGCTCATTCATTTTCTAAGTTTGTTAACCTATCTAAACAATTGCGGATCGATCAGATATTTCAACGTTTCCGTTCTAAGTGAAATTCACAGACCTGAAGCAATGACATATCTGATCGATCCGCCATGGTGTAGATAGGTAAGTAAATCGGAACCTTGGCTACTAAAGATGGGATATATAAAATCATTCCTCATTGAGAAAACAATGTACCATATTTACATCTGATTAGTTCCCAACACCACCATTCCTACAACTGTGATATGGCTCAGAAGACATAAGGAAGACGAGGAGGGAAAATAAATTCTGTAACTTGTCATGTATTCTAACAAATCAAAATAATTCAATGTCTTCTCAGTACAAAGATGCTAAATTTTGCTGAAATCCACACATTGTTATTAAAGTTTTAGTGCCGAAACCAAAGATAGGATCATGAAAAATCAAGGATTCTAACTTCTTTACATGATCTTGCGGAATAATGGAAACCAAACTCATTCACGGTCTTGTCAGTATACACTATATTAGCTACTGGGTTGAAGTTACCGTGTCAACAAAAGTGGCCGAGTGTCTAAAGCACTTTCCGTTACGGATCATTGCCATCTTACCTCTGTCTGCGTGGATTCGAGTCTAAGATTCGGCTAATGTAGTTATGTGAGAAAGCTTGCCAGTATCTACTCGTGGGTCGGTGGTTCTTTCCGTGGGTTTTCCCGGGTTCTTCATCCACCAATAATACTGGCCGCCATCATCTGCTGAACTTCACTAAATGATTGCGTAAAATACAGACAACCAGACTCAGTCAAGTCTCGTAATATCCATCTGCATCCCGAATTTGTTTGAAGTGCAACAAAGACAAATATGGAACTTGCCAAGCATTATTAAAAGAAATCTAACGGACAGTCAGGGTCCATAACTCTGCTAAATACCGATTTAGACATGAAATCAAATGCACCAAGATCTCGGTAACATCAAATCGTGTATCAAATTTTGGGGAAATTAAATAATCAAGATTTACAAATTCAAACCCAATGTGGATTGGTCGGAAAATCAAGAACTGTAGCTCTGCTGAATTAGTACATAGGTTGCTGACAATTAAACGAAGCATTGATCCAATGAAAATTTAACTGCATATCAAATTTGTTTTGAAAACCCACTATTACTTAAGGGAATTATTCAGAAACAATTCTGGGCCAGAAATATAAATACATGGACAGACCCAATTTAATATCCCAACCCTCTTTTCAACAAAAACTAACTCCCCCCAACCCCTTGAAAAAGACTACTTGTATCCATTGCCGTATTCCTGACTTTTTACAACTGTCCCATTTCCCATACTTTAGCTAATGTGCTCAGGGCCATAGGAAACCTGTGAAAAATCGCATGACAGTACCTCCACAGAAGAAAAAAAAAACCAGTCTGAAGCTTTTAATAGGTGTTTTTTTTTTCTTTTTCAATTTACCGTATTACAAAAGCTTTCTGCATTTATCATATGACATTGACCTTGTGATCTATACTTTTCAAGGATACCCTTATCAATTTAAGTTCAAAATCTGAAAACACAGAAGCATGGGATACCAACCCAACAAAAGATGAGATTATGCCCATTAAAAAAGCAAAACAAATCAAAAGCATACAAATGTTTAACACAGAAGGATGGACGGGTAGAAACATGGACTAAGAGTAATGCATGCCCCCATTAGCAACGTCCTCCACACAAAGCATCTGAATGGCTTTTCTGGAGATCTGTTCTGTCATTGTAGGGATAATGGGCCATGTTCCATCCTTCACGCTCTCCAGCTTTTTTTTAATTTTTTATAAATCAATTAAGATTAAATTATAATGAACCTCTGACTACAGATTCTGTTAACCTGATATCTACAGTTGAGTTATTCATAATCCTGAGGTGTAAAATGCAGGTGACTGATTTCATCACATATGGTCAGGTAAAGAGTTATACCTGTGTAAATCTACCATTGTTGTGAAAGCTATATTTAGGTACATGTATTGTAGTGATAAATCAGCCAGTTATACCCAGATTGCTCAAGGCAACATACAGGTAAGAACATGTATATCAAATTAGTATGTGCCTATCTCTGCTGCAAACAAAAACAACAATTGCAAATAGATGAAAAACAATCAGATTCATATTCTTTTCCAATAATATTAATTAATTGGAACAATAAATATACAAATAACAAACACCAATAAAATACACAAAAAGAAACGACTAACACATTATTCCTACTATGAGCATGTGTTATGGAATTAATAACAAAAGCCTCCACATCATTTTATGAGCCAGTCTCCAAACTCATCCCCCAGTCTGACAAGACAAGATTACAAGACTATAAACATGAAAACAGCTGACCATTTAGAGTAGATACCCTGGAAAAGCCAATGGAAAAATTCCCATCACCCCCAGGGGCCCTGAGTGGTCTAAAGCACTCTCCATTAGGGATCACTGCCATCTTACCTCTCTCTGCGTGGGTTTGAGTCTAAGATTTGGCTAACGTGGGTATGTGAGAAAGCTTGCCAGTGGCTTCTCATGGGCTGGTGTTTCTTTCCGAGGGTTTTCCTGGGTTCTTCCTCCACCACTGATACTAGTTGCCATGTTTAGTATATCCTGTGCTGAAAAATGGCGTTAAACTTTATAACGAATACACTTATAAGATGTGGTTCAATAATGAAGGTTAGGGAAATTTTTTTAAAGCTAAAATAATTTGAATTAATTTATTTTTTAAATTTACTTATTATAAAAAAAACAAAAAAAAAACGTTATATATATGAATAACATTATTGTGAGGGGGAAGTACATATGAGGACGCCATAGGGCTAGATCACAGGGCGCTACGCGAAGTGTGCAGGCCTGTGGAAGAGTTTGGAAAACACCACCCAAATATTTAAAAATTTATTTTGTTTAAAATGTTCTTTTCTTCTTCTTTAAATGCACATGATCTCTTCTCTGGATTCTAAATCCATGCTTTATCTGTCATGGCTATCTCCCGAAATAGTCAGGACTCCCACTTAAGGGAACTTAAACAATTTTGGACTTTTTCTTAAATTTAATTATAATAAATAAGTAAAGGCCGGACAAATTGAGACAGGAGCTGTACAACCAAATAAATTCGTACAGATCCTGGCTCAAGGGAGACGGACCTAAGGAAATAAATATTACTAGATAAATTGAAGAACACTAAATAATTAAATAAATACACTTCAATTTATACAAAATTCTAAATTAAACGTATAATAAACTTAAACTTAATACCAAAAATAAAAAATGTCTTCCTTTTGTGCAAGACATAAAGTAAGACAACTGGTACAAATCTGAAAGAAATGGCTTTCCTTTACACAAACACAAGGTATGACCTTATATAGCAAACAGACAAATAGCAACAAACACCAATAGCAAACACAAGGAAATAAGGGACCTCTAGCCATGGTCAAAACAAATAATAAAAGTAGACTACTAGTGTGGGTAGATCAATTCCCACCTAGTAAGGATCTACGCAAGTAACAATAGGGAAACTTAAATACCCCAAATCAAATATATAACCCCGAAGGGGAAAAACTAAATGGGAATTTAAATAAAAATAAAAAACAACAAACAACATACTTGGGGGATCACAAACACACATAAAAACTTTTTTACTTTTTTTATGGTTTGGGGGGGGGGGGGGGGAGGGGCATCTGTCTGGTGCCTCCCCCCCAAAAAAATGGCGTTAAACCCTACAACAACCATATCACCCCCAAATGACGAGCTACTGCAGTTTACTGTGCAATGATCAGGATCTCTGGAATAAATAAGGTGCTTTTTTCTCAACTGTAAATTAACTGTATAGCTGATAATACAATTTTAGACTGTAATCATGAGGAAAATTGAATAATAGTTTGGAACACAAGACCACAATTTTAACTTGTATGACCTTAGCCTTTGACCTCTGGGCTTGTGATTCAACAGAAAGTCCTATTTTTCATGTGTGTACTTTACCTATGAAGTTTCATGAAAACTGGATTCTATAATTGTTATTTATTGAGCATACATCACAAAATTACAATGTGGATAAAAGTGCCCTTCCCCTTTCACCCGTCTTGAAATCAATGAAGAGCCGCTCCTGCCCAAGCATAGTCTTCTTACAAAAATTTATGAAAATTGTGTAAAGGAAACCCAATTGATTGATCCGAAATGACTAGTTAAGCTCCGCCCCCTTAGAGACAGTAATTACAAACCTCAAGCTTCCCATTAAAATGGCTAACTCGTCACAGAATACAGGCACCGTGTCAGATTCTCTCTCGCGTATTCCCGATAACATTACACTTAAATACCTTCCTGATCAGAGAAACTGTCTAGTAAAGTGTTGCAGAAGATTTTGATCTACTTTATGCATGGATATATATACACGATATCAAAGGTTTAGAGTTTGAAAATATGATTCGCGTACGGCGAGACGCTGTCCATCTCTGAAGGGAAGCAGCTAACGCACCGTCTGCACATCGAAATTATGGAGGAAAAGTTTTAAGATGCATACTGTTTATGTAAAGCGATGTACATTAATGTTTTGTATTTTTATGAACTATTTTTTTTATATTTGAACTATTTAATACCCTGAAGTAATGGTAATTGTTATAGTACAAGTCATGCAGGTCATGTAGCCAATCGGTACGGACTATTTAAATTTTATTTAAGTAATGTGGCTTATTTTTTTACAATTTGATTTCACATACATTAAATGGCGAGCATTCATTTTATCTGGATCATCATACATCCATATTTCTTTTAGAAATTCATTATATACACACTGTTCAAGAAGTACACACGGCAAAAGCAAATGTTAAATTACGTAAATGGATATATTTGGATGAGGTAAGCTCACATAAGCTGTAATCTCAGACAGCAGTATTAAAGAAAAAACAACAGTATCTGACATTTCTTATTTGCATATCTTTTACTAATGAATGTGTATGATATTGAAAAATAAGCATGTATTGTTGCAGTGTCAGTGGACATTGCTCCAATGTAGTAGGGTTAATTAATTAAGTCCCTACAGGGTTTCAAACTACAAAACTTCACCACTGTTCCTGTATAAAACGACTGTATCCAACCTTCCCGGATATCTCTCATCTGCACTGCATGATCCCCATGCACACAGAAGCACCATTTTGTAAATATATACAAAATATCATGAAAGTCAGTAATGCAGCTGTATTCTCACCACACCTTTGTTTGTGGGTAAAACATGGCGGATGTTACCGTAGCACCGGACACTCTTATCCGATTGGTCAACATCTGTAGATTTGATTGACAGGTCGGATCTATGCATTTTCTATGCAGAAAGAAAAAATCACATTTTTTAGTTCCAGTGACTTTGAACATGGACCTGGCATCAAAATATCAGATTTCTGCCTCTAGCCAAGGGTTAGCCACAAATTAGGTATAAGAAAAAATACTGTAGCAACCATAAGTTATAATGTGAAAATTACACTGATAAAAACCACTTTACCTTTAGTGTCAGGGGGAAAAAAGCTTACATTTTAAAATAAAAAAAAAAATGATTTATCAGATTAAAGAAGTACTGTATATCATTACAGAAATGGACAATTTATTAGACAATTACATAAAAATATACAAAAAATTGTTATGTATATTTGATACAAGTCATTTGTAATTATTTTTATTGTTTGGCAGATTCAAATTTGTCATTTTTAAGTTTAAGATTTATTCATTGGGAGATGACCTGTACTTTATAAAATAAACACCAGGTGTTGACCTCATTTCTGACCTGGCTTTAGAGTTGTACACTAGCTTTTAAAATGATTGGTTGGTTCCAAGGACATTATGAAGCTTTGTATAAACATCTTTCTATTTTTAGTTGGGTAATACGGTGGGTACGCAAGTTTTTGAACGTAAATTTGTTCTAGAAGATCACATGACCCCTTTCTTGTTTACGTAAAAACAGATATATAAATTATGTTTTGAGAGCGAACTAATGAGTAGAAATTGGGCTGTTAGAATATTAAGTTGTGTCATTTTGAGTTACCTTGTATTGGAAACTATTTCAATTCGTTTGGATTCAAGACGATTTATTTTGTTATTTATCTGGAAAAGAATTGTGCTCATAGAATTTTATTACCAAGAACTGACTTCAAGTGACATCGTTTCATATTGGATACTTCGCTGGGATTCGAACTTAGAGAATTATTTGGACATTTTATTACCAGGACTTTGGCAATTTCTCTAGTGGGTAATATTTTGAATTATTTTTGGATTAATTTTGGAATTGATTCTTAAAACTGTAAATTTATTTTTCTTTTTTTGGAAAATCTTTATGCTCAATAAATTGTTTATTAAGTTTTACAAGCTTGTTATTTTCACTCTTTCTATGTTACTGTTTATTCGAGCCTAAGCACGTAACAAAATAAGAAACAATGTCTGGTAAAAAGCAACAATCTGTTTAAATTTCATTAGCTTTATGTAACATGGTCAGACACACAATATAAGTAGATAGAACGCTGTAAAGTATACGTTTCAGAGTTATCACATTTTCCCCAATATGGTCATACCCATAAAATACATACATGTACATCAGATGCCTAGCTGAAATTGACTGAACCACAAAGATACGTGTTAGTGGCAATGATACATCAGGCATACATGTTGATAAACCATTAATGTCTGGGTGGAGTAATAGTGGCTTCATTTCCATGAAAGATTAAACTAGAAACTATGGCAAAGGTAATATTTTTGTTAGGGTGGGGTGGGCTTAAGGACATGAACGCTTCCAGTTTGGAACCGTTTAGCTTTGTCCATTTTTCTGGGTGTAAATGTTTTAGTGGCATTTTAGGGGTCTGTAAAGAATAACTGCATTGCAGGGTTGTTAGATGAAACTTTACAATTTCTTTATGGGGGAGGAGGAAATAGCTGTTTTAAAATTTGTCCAGGACTTTATTTTGAGTACAGGGCAATGATGTTCTTAAACAGTGCAAACTTGGGTATCAACTACTAGTAATGCCAACTCACTGGGCTGTGTAGTTATCATGCAGTGGTAAGCTGTGTGTTATCACTGTACATGAAAGAACCAGTTTAAACTAGATCGCTCCTGTACCAAGGGAGGGACTGATTTTACTCACACTGCTTACATTAACATCATTATGCAATTATGTAAATGATTTCCAAACTTTATATCATGTTAATAATACCTATTTTACTGTTGTATGATAAGTTAAATTCACTGATTAAAAATATGGCTTTAAGTGTGACAACAATCAGGGCTCCAAGTAGGTCTCTGTATTGGTCATACAGTGGCTACCAACTTCAATAAAGTCTTCATTTGATTTTTGTTGTTGTTTTAGGGTTTAATGCCATTTTTCAGCATATGATAGGCTATACATGGCGGCCAGTATTATTGGTGGAGAAGAACCCGGGAAAACCCCCAGAAAGAACCACCGACTCACAAGAAGCTACTGGCAAGCTTTCTCACAGAACTACATTAACCGAATCTTAGACTCAAACTCATGCAGACAGATGTGAGATGGCAGTGATATGTAACGGAAAGCGCTTTAGACCATTTGGCCACTTGGGGCCCTCATTTGGTTGCAAAATTACACTAAGTGAAACATAGCCTGAAATATCAATGTTGGTTCTAAAATAAGCTGTGTGAGAAGGATCCTCACTGTTTATTTAATAGTACATGTATTGTATTACAGGTCGACTCAAAGAGAGTTATAAGGGAAATTTCTTTTATTATAAGTGTGTTACATATATTTGATTTAAATCATTTAATTTTGTTTGTCAGATTAAAATTTGGCATTTTAAGTTTTAAAATTTGTTCATTGAAGGGGGGGGGGGTGACCTGTACTTTTACATAGTAAACACCAGGTGTTAACCTCATTTTCTGACCTTGCTTCAGAGTGTAAACAAGCTTCTAAAATGATTGGTTGATTCCAAGGACATTAGAGCTATATTTTAAAAATGATTGGTTGATTCCAAGAACAAAATGGAGTAAAGTATAAACATCTTTCTAATTTAGTTGGGTCATATGATGTTTGCGTGATCTCTTGAACGCGAGACTGTTCTGAGATTCTGGAAGGTCGTGACCCATTTCCTGTTTACGTAAAAACAGGTATTTAAAGTATTGTCTGGGAGAGAACAGTTCAGTAGAAGTCGGGATTTTATAATATTAAGTTGTGTCTTCTTTTTGAGTTATTGAAATTGTGTCAATTAGTTTGGAGCAAGAGGAATTATTTTATTATTTATCTGGAAAAGAATATGTGCTCATAGATTTTCATTAACAAGAACTGACTAAATCAAGTGTCATCGTCGTCCATATTGGATTACATCGTCAAGATTCGAACCGGGAACTATTAGGACATTTTATTATCAGGACTCTTGCAATTCCACTAGTGTATTATATTGTGAATTCTCTTTTTGGATTAATTTTTGGACTTGATTCTCTAAAACCATAAGTTTATTTATTTTCTTTTATGAAAAATTTGTACTTAATAAATTGTTTGTTAAATTTTTACAAGCTTGTTATTTTCACTTCTTTTTATGTTGCTGCATATTCGAGCCTAAGCACGTAACAAGTGGCAAAAAGTGAATGCTGGGCAATAAAATGTGATCTGTATATTACATGCCATTATTGTGTGTGTGTGTGTGTGTGTGTGTGTGTGTGTGATTAGGATGTTTAAAGTAGCATTAACAATTTTTCAGTCACATCACTACAATGTCTGCAGTGCAGCAGTTTATAGTGTTGTCTAGCACTGAGGCATCATGCTGCAGACATGCAGCATGATGTCCCACCCAGTCACATTATCCTGACACCAGGCCGACCAGTCCTAACACTAACCTCTTAATACTGAGTACCAAGTGAGGCAGCTTCTAGTACCATTTTTGTAAGTCTTCGGTATGACTCAGCCAGGAATCAAACCCATGACCTCTTGCTTCCGCGGTGGACGCTCTAACCACTAGGCCAACGGAGCAGTTGCCATTATTATAGTACACTGTATACAAAAACATTACATTTATTTTTCCTTTTAACCTGCATCTGCTACAGGTCAAAATTCTTGACACCAATGGCAAAATCCATAAGGAATAGAATCAAAATATACAGAAAATTATTTATATTTAACTCTCCCTTTAGCTAGTATAAAAACTACATGCCTAACTTGAGCCAAATGATCATGAAGTCCACAATTTTTTGGAACGAGCATGACAATACTGTCAATCTCATATTTCAAAATTTGAAGTGTTGATTTGTACTTTTTCTTACTGGACATGTTTTGAGGAAAAGACCCATCTGGTCTGTGAATTTTCATCCACAAGTCAAACTGTAAAAGCCTGTTTTGCGTAACATCTGGCACAATTTTTTTTTTTAAAGTACAGACTAGTCTGCCAACAAACTTGATTAACATTATAAAGAATCTGTGAGACAAAGTTTCAAATGAAACAAACCAATATTTTCTTGGACTTGGGTCATATACTGTTGCGAATGAGAAAATTAAGAAAGTACAAGTAGGTCATACAAGAGGACTTGTAGGTAATTGTAAATAATGATCTGAGCCCCTGTGATAAATATCAATTAGGTTTGATGCAGTGGTTTCCTTTGTATTTTTTTATACCAGCCCTCGAGTGTTCTGCAACATTTACATGAGAGTTAAAAAATTTGAGTAATTTACTTGTGACCTGAACAAGGTGAGACAACCAGTGGCAAAATGATCTCGTATGCATGGATCTGGTAAATGTTCAAAACAGAGGAAAGTTTTGATACTATAATCCACAGTCAAAGTTTGATCAAAATTGTGGCTTCCATTGTAACACTGAACTAATGACAACCTCATGCAAGGTCACCTCACAAATATAAATTCCACTGCTTTATTATACACATTATTTTTTATCATAAATGACTGTCCAAAATGTTGACGTAAGCTTATATCAATAAAAAATTAGATCGCATCTATTGCTTCCAGACTAGTAAAAAGTTCAACCAATCAGATCCAAGCTTACATCATTATGTATGGATGTGATCCTGATCATTACTTAACCCATCCAATTTTATTTTGATACATGCCCACAGCTAAAGTTTGATTAAATGGAATTAGAAAATCGGTTGCAAAAATTGAACCAGTCTCTAAAAAACAAAATCAATTCATTAATGTGTGCATTGCTCATTATCAAACATGTACAAGATCATTTTATGTGAATAAGTTTCCACGACCGATCAAAGCATATCCAAATCTGGTTTCCAGAGTGTTAACAGGCTTAACCATTCGGATACAAGATTACTTCTTTAATTTGCATGAATCTTGCTCATTCATTAAGGATCATGACAACATAAGCATATTTTCCTAGTTTTATCAAAATCTTATAATATATCTGGCTTCCTAGATGGTAGCTAGACCAACCAAGCTGAAGTTGATTACTGTAAGTGGATACTGAACCCATACTAGATCTTGATAATAAATGCACATATTTCAGATCTTATCATATTCAGAAAGGTAACAAAGCCAGTCAATCAGATTGAAGAGGACTTCATTATTAGGCACAGATCACTAGCTATATTTTTAATGAATTTGATTACACTTATAATATGGGTAGATAAAATCAAGATTTTCAATGATTCAATACTGAGCAAGATCCATCCATATCAGTTCTAAAATTGTGCATCTGACTGGTATAGTTATTTTACCATTTCTTCTTACCAAACTGATATCCATTAACCAGTTAATTACCAAATTGATATCCATTAACAAGTTAATTACCAAATTGATATCCATTAACTAGTTAATTACCAAACTGATATCCATTAACTAGTTAATTACCAAATTGATATCCATTAACTAGTTAATTACCAAATTGATATCCATTAACTAGTTAATTACCAAACTGATATCCATTAACTAGGTGTGGACATTGCAAGAAAATAATAATCAGGATCTCAAATGGGTAACAGTACTGAACTATTGAAAGTTGAATAATTTCAGCTTTTGTGAGCCTTGGATAAGAAAGAAATGGACATTATTCAACAAGTTTCATAAATCATTACCCATTTGAAAATTCTGTAAACCAGTTTTTATTTTAATGAAATTAGTTTTGAAAGAAGAAATAATTTTGTTCATTCTGACTCAGTCACTGAACCATGTTTGTTTTTCATTAAAAAGTTTTCAGACTCTAGCAAACTTTCTGTGCAGTTTTATAACCAGCAACATAAAAAGCAGATTTTCTTTACAAATTAAAATTCAAAGAGCAACTGCACTTCCAAATAAACATTTGACTCAGACATCGTTAGATATAATTTCAACACAGAATGTCCAATTGAAATTCTGTGATGTCACATACTTTGACCTGGGTTACAGAATGGCTATATGGGCAATGTCTACACCCGTGTCAATTTTACTTTTAAGCATTCCAGCTGTTGGATATTTATTTAATTTGGAACAAATACCAGTTTATTTACTTCTAGAACTTAACATTTAAACCACTCTTGTATAATATAGTGTGCATTTCATAGTACAGGTGTACTTGCCCACTTCTGCCCCCACACCCCCTATCAAATGATCAATACTCTAGCTTTATTGTTGTTGTCATTCTTGTTTTGGGTTCAACATAATTTTATAGCACATGATAAACAATAGAAGGTGTAACAAGCCCAGGCTGGGTAAAATAGCCATATTCAGACATGTGACATTTTTCTCCAATTCCCTTTTGGTAATCAATTGTAGAAAGAACCAATAAAATGATGATAGTAACAGTGAAAACAAAAAGTTCCAGAAGGCAAGGTAAGGAAAATTTTCCCATAATTTTAGCCAATCGGTATAAAGAATACTGCACAAGAACTTCATTGGCTTATTTACACCAATCAGAATCACATAAAGTGATATCTTAACATGTACATGTAATATCAAATATGTTAAACTTCACACACTATATTTAAAGTGCACAGACTGTGAAAACTGGCGACTGCAGCACAAGGACTGAATCCGATTTTATTATAAGTGATAGAAACATAGACAATATTTTTGTAATCATTTTGCCTTAATATGGACTGCACTGTTCAATTTATATGGAAAGATCTAGAATGACTTTCCTGCTACTATGATGTATTAAGAATACATAATCAGAAAATAATTAGTGATATTACCAGACATTTCTCCATTGACGCTTTGGCTCTAGCACAGCAGGTCAATCAATATTATCCAAGAGTTTACCAATCATGAAAATGATACATTTTAAGGTCTCAGAAAGAATGTATCTCCACTTTGTCTATTACTCATACCAAGACATGATGGGCTATAAAAGCCAAACTTAATCCAAAAATGTTTATAACTGTAACCATCAGCCTTTCACCTGTGAGAATACTGAAACTTCCCAACAAATTCGTCAACGCTTTTTCTGTTGCATTGTTGATAAGTAAACAAGCACTTTCTTTGGAAAAAAACAACTGATCAATCATTCTATGAGAATGATTTATCATGCACTTTTTAACAAGTCCAAGGGCACAGACTCAGCTCTGCCAACACATACTACACCAGCAAAAGAAGGTTCTAGTTTGCAACTTTTTTAAAAGTATACATGGTAAGCTGCTCACTGAACAAAAGTATCTTAATTTTTACTTGGTCAATGCAAGCTTTTGCATCCAAAAAACTCAAAAGAAATCAACTTGTCAACAGGGTCAAGACCATTTCCCTGTGCCCATGAAGGGAATTGGGGGGTGGCAAGTAGGGAATCTGCCACAGGCCTCACTCTTGAGGGGGCTCTGCACTTTTCAGTGTTTTTAGTAGCATACCAATCAAGATACTGATACTCTGGCCAAAGCAGTCATGGTGAGCCCTAGGCCCTGTGAAAATCAGAAGGGTGGTCAAGAACATCTTAAAATGATTTTTAAAAAATTGATGAAGTCCTTGAAACTGTAGATACCTGTTTTCACAAGACTGTCATACACTACTTCAGGAATCAAATAAAAAAGGGAAAATAACTAAAAAATTACAAAAGGGCTGTAAATTGGAGGAAAACAAATTGCATGAACAGTGATTTAATGTAGTGCATTTACAAGTGATGACCAAAATATTTACCACGGTTTATGGTAATCCATCAAACACACCAGGACTTGAACTGGCAAGATTGTTTTATACAATACATTATACTACATGATAAAGAGCTATAACTCTTCCACAAAAATAATGGCAGGAGCTAAGTTAGTTGAAACATTATCTGGTAATTATCTTAATATTTACTGATCGTCATGATAATCTAACAGAAACTATGGGTCTAGTTACACTAAGATCATATGATACAATGCTACTAGACAATACTGATTACCGTAGTCAATTTGTGTATTTACTGGTAATGATAATAACATTTATCATGTTTCATGATAATCTATCAAAACCCAACAAGAGGGTGGTACTTGACTGAAGGATTGACAGCATTATGGACAACAATATATCCCAACATCTTTCACACCTACTGATGTGAGAGAGTAAAAATCAATCAAGGCCATTTTTAAACTAACTAGTTTTTCACTTTAAGTACAAGAAATCTACAACTTTTTTATCTTACTATCAAACCCGGTTTCGCACTGCTGTGAAATCTGAGCATGCTCTACCCTAATTGGGTTTATGATAATTTATTTCATTTAAATCTAAACCTTGAAGCAGTTTTAGTCAACAAACTACATGCAAATCAAAAAAACAATATAAAGGTTGTAAATTAGTTGAAATTTTATTGTTTTTATAAGGTTGACAACATGGCCAGGACAGATCATAAGAAAATAAAATAAATGAAAAGGTCAAAAAAGTAGGCTAGAAGTCTATGGGATGGAATCCCTGAGGAAGACCTCCAACTCCTGATGTGAATGGCAGTTTTAAACTGACATGTTTTGTTTTCATTGTTATCAATCAGAAATACCATTAATCTACCTTCATGTTAATTTCTCAATTGGCAAACAAGAAATCTTTACAAGATTTGGGACTGTTGTCTTGGAGGTTATATTTTCACTGCCCTGGTACCCGCTGATCCAATGTATGTCTTTATGGATTGTGTTGTGTATATTATGCTAACAAAGGTATAATATAAAATTTCCCATGACTTTTAAAAACACAGAATTGAAATTCTAATCTATTTATTATAATTTTAATCAGACCTGGCATATGTTTAGTATTAATATTAGTACCCTTACACCTACGTCGTGAACAGGCTCAACCACAACAAATCAAGTTGAGGCTATGACATCATAGCTAGCATATGTTCATATTCTAGATTCCCAGTCCATTATACAAAGCAAGCAAAAACAAAGTATTGCATTTTGTTAATGCAAGAGTTATCTCTAGAAATCATACAATCTGAAATAACGTTTTCATTTTAATAAAAGCGAATGTTGAAATCCAATTGGTGAATCAAGTCAGACGAACATGGAGATCTCAATTTTAATCTGATTGCGTTTAAAAACTTTAATTCATTTCAAAAGTTTATCTGGATTATGTCAGCTTAAGGTAATATATTAAATTTATGCAATTATCTGCAGCTTGCACTACATAGTTATTTAGATATAAAATCAGCTTCATTAGACTGAAGATATTTCCATAAAGGGTCCTTCTTTGATTAGGAAACCACTGGTTAGTCTCAACTATCTATGTTAATTTCTGGAATAACCAAAGAAGTTCAACATGCCATTACATGGTGTTGCTAAATGTAGATATATCTTGAATATCCATGATCATCTATCTATAGTAAAAGTCATACAGATCACTTATCTTAAATACAAATTGTTGTTTAAAAATTTAATACTTATTTTGTTAAACCGAAGCCTATTCAGTCCCGATTAGTGAATGCTCTCCATCTTAACTGTTATCAAGAAACTTTCTGTGAAAAAATATCGATCGCATGAATATTGATTCAATTTATGACGTATGACACGTATAACGGAAATAATCCTTGTTGAACACATACACGATCTTTTTGACTTTGACTTTTAAAAATAAAGTAAACAGTAACACACGTAATTGACGAAGTCCGTCCGCTGCAAGAAAATTAATTTCAATTTATAGTATTTTGGATAATTATGTGTTTATTGTCTGTTTTTCTTAAGGTCCTTCTAAGTGACTTAACATTCTAAATAATCACTGAACTTTCAACCGTCATCTGAAATGCGCAATAAAAAAATACAAAATGAAAAATCAGGTTAGGACAATACGAAAGGTTATACCTATTCGAAATGGTATTTACCCTTTGAGAATTATGGTATAGACGTACCTGCCTTCCGCAAAATTATGGTATGGCCATTAATGGTCTGCGCAGTAATTTTTTAGGAAGCATGAGACTCGTTATTTTCTTCAATGTAGAATAATGCAATATTGAAGTAAAATTATATTTGTATAAATAAACACAACGCATGGCAATATAATTATGACAGCATAAAATGTTATGTAGGAAAATTAATCTATTTGAGTTCATTTTTATGCGGCGGAATACAAGTTTAATTTATTATTATGTGCAACCGGCATAAAGTACATATGTTTTCATTGGTCGAGCGATAAAATTTTCCACAAGTAAATATCGTGCATATTTCAAGGAAAAGAACATCCCGGTGAGTATAAAACTAAATTTTAGTGTAAACTAAACGGAAAAGAAAAACTGATCATTTTTATTTGATAAAAATTATTAAAAAGGAATCACTTAACCAAATTCTTCCATTCCTTAAATTTAAAAGTACGAACCAATAGGAAATCGTCTACTATGACTAGATCTTTCAAAGTCAAAGATCACGGACATTAATTCTTGCCACTTTGCAGTGATATAGAAAAGAAGATGAGCGTTTATATCTTTATTCTTTGAATTATATTCCTTTAAACAAATATACATATGTGCAATAAAAATTTAATAATAAAGTAGAGAATTAGTATAAGAATTCCCTGTCCGTAATCGTCCGGAAAGTCCCGAATAAAAACGGTCATGGCGGCCGTGTACCAGTTCCAACCGGTTGAGAAATGTTGTCGGATTTTCTGTATCTTGAGAAACGAAGGGGCTCGCACGAAGCAAGTGAGTAAACAGCAAGTTATAGTGTATCTAAACATTTTATTTCTTTTTAGACTATAGTTTAAGGAATTTCTAAATGTTTAATATAATGTTGGTTCTCTAGATACATGGGCGCCGCCATTTTAGTCACTGTAAACAACGGAAACTCTTCGTCATGTGACGACATTGGGGACTTAATAGAATGAGTTCACATGGGGAAGGCGCGTAAATGGAAAATTACCATCGAACCAGATCTATCCAGTTTTACACCAAACATGTTTTCATAAAAAAAATTGAAAATGTTGTATGACGTGTGCATCTTTTCTTCAGTTTTAAGGTGCATAAAGGTGTTTATTTTAGTGAAACTTGTGTGACATTATTTAAGAATCGTGGATAATTTAATTGTCTGTCTGCTAAAGTATAGTTTCACTTTGCCTTATGATAATTATGAGGCGCTAAAAATAGATGGGTCTGCTTTTAGTTGGTAAACGATAGATGCACGATGTTTTATACGCTGAATATTTCCTATTGCTGTTTGTTGAATAAAATTCTTCATTGTCTGTCACTGATTTTATTGGAAGAGACAAATTGGTGAAAGGAGGTAATTAAATAGAACTTTAGGACAAACCGGCATATTCAACGAAAAGTTCGTTTTGCGCAGATTACAAACTGATAAATGGCAGAATTTCAAGGGGCCTTTTAATATAATGTTTGGAGTGAGAATGCGGTAAAGGGAGCAGCAGCAGCCTTCTCGGTAAGGGATTTGGAGTGAAGGTTTTGTGAGCGGGAAAAGCTTACTCCACGCCTCCAAATACTTCCAGTTGCATTAAATACCAATTTATAGTTCTGGTCTGTATTTGAACATAAACTGAACAATCGAACCCAAAATTTGTGGTAAATTGTATGCTACAAACATGTATAAAAAATTAAGTTAGGCATCATCAGTTAGTATAATATGTGAAAAAAGCATGCTGATTAAATATTTTTAAAAAATGTCAGTTAAAATTTAGGCTCAATCTGTGTAATGTGTGCTTCTGGTTTATGGGTATTAAAGAATGATTACTTGAGATCTTTAACCAGCAAATCGGCCTAACAAATGTTGACATGCAACAATTCATTATCAAGCTTTTAAATTATCTATAAAATTCTGCATTTTTTTTGTTATGGAGTTGTGTGCATTGCCATTTGTTCAGTTAGTTCTACAATGTAACTTGTAAGCCCTCGACGTTGATATTTGTTTTTGGGCATTGAGTTCTTCTTAATGGCACTGTGTAGCATGTTCATATGCACTAAGACCTTGACTCACAATACTATCATGGTCAAGGGTTTACATTGTAGGAATTCAGGCTAGTACACTCCGGTGCATATGTGATCTTCGTGTCACCAAAAGCTTGTTTGTGTTGGGGGTTGGGGTATATGTTTTTCCCTTTACTTATTTGTGCATCAGAAACTACCACTTTTTTTTGCTTTTGGCTCTGCCTCGCGAATTTTGCACCAAGGCTTTTTAAATTTTTTTAATAACTGTTGCCCAGTTCTGTCACCAGTATATTTTTTAAAACAATTTTGGCGTGGTTTGCTGCTATTGGGACAGATTTAGTGGTGCCTGCAGATCCACACCCTCTATGGATTTGTTATATATTCCATGATTTCTGGAGTTTTCACAGATTGTGTTGACCATTAATCTATTTGTATTATTGACAATGGCAGTGAGCAGGTGATTTTAACAAGTAGAAAGTACATTTTCTCAGTTGCAGAATATTAGCGTATACGGTAATTATGGTGTTTGATCTAGAACTTAAGTGTTTACATGAGATGGAATGTTGAAAATATTAATTTTTACAGATTTTTGTTACACTTGTAAATCTGCTTGTGATTTTTGTTTTCATACGCATTTTTAAGAGGACTGCTCCAATGGCCTAGTGGTTAGAGCATCTGCCTCCATATGCAGGAGGTTGTGGGTTTTAACCAAAGACTTCTAAAAATGGTACTTACAGCTGCCTCACTAGGCGTTCAGCATTAAGAGGTTAGTGTAAGGACTTGTCAGCCTGGTGTCAGGATAATGACTGGGTAGGACATCATGCTACATGTCTGTGGCATGATGCCCGAGTGCTACATATCACTCACATTGCAGACATCATAGCAGTAAGACTAAAAAAATGTTAAAGCTATGTTTAAAATCCAAATCACACACACGGACACATTTTTAAGGGAAATTCTGTGTTCTGGAGAAAATACTGATATTGATTCAGTGCAGTTCATTTTTAAAGAATTGATTATTTGTTGACTGTTTCTCATGTGCATAATACAATGAATCAAGAATTCTCATGTGCATAATACAATGAATCAAGAATTAATTCCAATCAGTCGCATTCAACATGGTATGGCAGTCGGTGCACTTTCTCAAGTTCATCCCTACAAAGGTATTTTTTATTGGACTTTTGGTATCTTTTCAGAGCCCCATTTTCTAAACTAAACTCTACATCAAAAACTAACATTTGACCACTCCTGTGGCCTAGTGGTTTGAGCATCTGCCTAGGATGTTGGAAGTTGTGGATTAGATCCCTGGCTGAATCCTACCAGAGACTTAAATAATGATACTGCTGCCTTGCTTCATGCTTAGCATTAAGAGGTTAGTGTTAGGATTGGTTGGCCTGGTGTCAGGATAATGAAACTAGGTGGGGCATACTACATGCCTGCTGCATTATGGCACTGTGCTAGGTATCACTATAAACTGTCTCACTGCAGACATTCTAGCATTATGACTGAAAAATTGTATGATATAGGGTTTAACGCCAATTTTCATCACAAGATAGACTATACGTGGCAGCCGTATAATTGGCGCAGGAAGACCCTGGCAATCACTAATAGCAGAGGTCTTGAAAACGCTTAATTACGCGTATTTGGATGCAAAAATTTGATCTTGAACTCTGAAAATCATGCATGCAGGAGTCCTCCATACAAATGCAAATAGCTATGCGGCAAATTAAAAAAAAATCCAGTCCTACGATAACAAGCTGCTGAGTGAGAATATATTGATTACTTTATCAGTTTAGCTGTGATAATATTTACAATGACAGTATTCAGTGGTTAAAATACCTCCAGATGGGCCTGCTGTAATTATAAGAATACATAAAAAGAACATGTTGCAGTAGCTGGGCTGCAAGTTCAAAGATTTCTACTTACATCTTGGGTGGGAAAATGTGCTGAAGTTTACAATGACTGAACTCTGATATAGAAACATTCTGAGATGTGCATGTGGTTATTAAAGAGTACCCTAGAACTTTAGCTTCCATTATTGTGTTCATTTCTGATCATAGCCAAATAAGCAGTGCGCGTGACCTTGAAATCAGGACTTGGACAAAATTTTGCAAATTTGGATAAGTATTTTGGGGTTAAACGGCAAATTGACAAAGATTTGAATAATGATGTTGATTGAAAAGATGTAATATTAATTCATTAGGCTATGGAAATGAAATATATTACTTTGGACTTTTTCTGGCATTTCATCCAAAAATTGAATTTTCAACTAAAACGAGGCTTCATCCAATGTTTATAGCAATGAATCGTGCAGAATTACCAGATGCACCTAATAGGCTGACACCGTTGTACATGTCAGTGTTATAAAGAATGTTGAAATTAAACTCTGTGGCAACCAACAGTTCTTATAATCTGACAAGTCCAACGTTGGGATGGGACTGCCATTTTCGAGTATCTCGTGAAAACATTTGGTTAACCCGAAATGAGCTTCCAGTACAGATCTTGCTTTCTCATTTAACACATTGTACACCAGCATTTAATATCATAAATACCTATGATTTCTGAACTACTTGCCAAATAACAAGTCATTCATGAGGTTGTTAATTTGCCCTTTTTTGACGACCTCAAAATAAATAAAATATTCTTTGCCATTTCACCTTGAAAATATTACACTAATGTAAAAGAATTTACATTGCATGTTTTCATTGCCAGACACATCATTTTAAAATAGATATTCACTGTGATGTTGCATTGTTCTGACTTTTTGTCACTTGTAACATTGCTAGCACCAACAGAGACATGATGGTTTGATTTCCTCTAGTGAAAAAATCTCTAAAACACAAAATCAAGACTTGGGAGAATTAGAACAAAAGTAACTTGATGAAAAATATATTCCTTTTAATAATTGTTACATTGGAGGCAAAGGGTAGGAATGATCATCACTGGCAAGCAGTTTCTGAGACAAGAGATGGAAAACTCATATAGACTTCTTGTGCCATTGTGATTTATTAATTTGGCATGCGCGTGCAGTCTAATGAAGGAAGTAGTGTATATCTAGTAAAATATTGCAATGATTTTTAAAAAAAATATGCAAGCAGTTTTAATTTCATTCACAAGATCACTTACTGTTGACCATTGATTACATTAATTGTGATTATTAAGTTTCACACTTAACAGACCCGCAGAAGTTTTCTGGTCCAGATTTCCACTTTAAAAAGTTGACATTTGAAAAGAATGGAGACTCTTTTCTCCCTTAGCAGTAGAATGTGGCAGGGACAAAACATCTGCATTTAGCCTTCATTTTTCCGGTTGCTGATTGGTCTCCAGTACCCCTCCAAGCCAAATTCATCATAAACCGGAAGTTTTTTAGTTGAACATGAGATGTATTCCAGTTTTAATTTTCTTAGCTAATGTTTATTTAATTGTTTTCATGCATTAGTAGACAGTGTGCCAGCATTTGGACATGAATTTAACTACATCATGTATTAACTTCCCTTAAATAACACTCTATATTGAGCAATTCAAGGACAATAAAATCAAAGGTCACATGATATTTATAACTTAAGAACCATCATGAACCATCTCTAATATCCTTATTACTTATAATACCTATACAACATCAGCATTTGTTCCCAAACTCTCCAGATTACAGTGATTTAGTAATCAATTAGCTTGTTTACATGTTGGGATTCATAATCTGGTTCACACTGGTTATTGTAATAATAGGAAGAATATGCACACTTGAACAAGTGATATTCTTTTTGTGCTTAGAAAATATAACTAGAGAGCAATAGAGTGTAACTGTAGAATTGTTTGTATGGTAGGCAAGGCAGTCTTTAACACATTATTAACCCAAGCCAAACAGCAAGGCAGTTCCCTGCAGCATACTTGCAGAGATCACCTAGAAAGATTTTGTGAGAATACTTGGATTAAGGATTTTTTCAGAGGGAGCTACTGATAATAAATGTTATTGTGTTGTTTATGTTCCTTTAATTAAGCTAAAATTTGGCACAGCAGTTCTCAATAAAAAAAATATTTACAAAAATGTTGTGCTACATGCAGAAATCAAGATAAAGGGATTTTCTTAATATGTAATCTGTTTCTCTGACGATGAATTCACAGTGAATAATTAGTACTGTCAACACATGAAATTCACTTTATTTTATGTACACAGAAATTTCTCTTATCATCTCTATTTGCAACAATAACCATGTGTAAATACACAGTCATTCAAGTAAAGTCTTCTTCCACTAGCTGAATCTCTTAATTTTCTTCATTTTCTAATCTAAATATTATCACTATTTTTGCCACAATCGAAGTCATTTTTACCTTTGTTCAGCAATTTTCACTCTATGTAAGCTAAAGTTTTATTGGTTAATTAAACTGCCTGCATAATTAGGAAATAGCTTCATATCAACCAACGGTTTTCATCAATTTAACTCATGTGGGATACAGGCCTAGACAAATACTGCCTCTCAAACTTGGTGCCCAGGATACAAGCTAAACTCAGCCATGTTATCAAGGCACTCAGGAGATGAGGGAAGTAAAGTATGACAAGTTATTGAGGCAGCAGCGGTTAATGTGGTATTTTTGTCTTACTGCAAGAAGAATCACATGCATGTTGACTGGAAATCAAATGCTGATGTTTGATTCAAATGTACATTCATTCAGTTCCTAATAGATTCCATCTTTCCTTTTATACATATCAAAGATATTCTCAAAACAATGTAAACTTAACACAGCTAGGCCCATCTGAGTTTGATATAATTAGTGACTTTTTAGCTCTGTCCAATTAATATTCATTTTGCATAGGGGCCAAGAAAACAGATCTCACTAGGGTTTTAAAACTAGAAGTTCAAGACTCCAATTTTGGTGAAAATAAGTCCCGCCAGCAAAGCAGTTCCTTCCCAGAAGATGTGAACTTTGTAGATTAGAAGAACTATTGTTTGTCACTGAATTCATACATTCATTGTAACATGTGACATATAGCTCTTGTTTTTCCATCAGCCACTGAATTCCGTCTTTGTAAATATCAACACATTTTCCCACTTGGCTGGTGGCTAAAGCAAGTCTGGCTAGTTGCTTTGAATTTTGTTATACAGAGGACTCCCATATCCCAGGAATACATTTTGCACCTAGGCTATACACATGGTTAAGCATTTCTGAGAAAGTATATAAGCCGTGAAGTAAATGCCGATCACAGGCACATACAATCAGTTGTGGACAGTGTACACACAATAGGAAATTATTCTTGAGGTGAATCAAGACGTGCCAAAATCAGCATGCATCATAAGAACACACAGGTTGGAATTTCCATGCGTAAAACAATGGGTACAATTTAAATTCCATGTCAAAACCCAAGAGTATGCATCCATTGAAAACCCAGATTAACTCCGTTAAGGTAGTTAAATATCACTGCATCAATAAATCACATACAGAATGAAGTAGACAACAAGGCAGTTAAAAACATTTACCTGTTATATTTACCTATGCAACTCCTATTCCTCCACCACTAGTGGCAGAAGTATTTATGAGACCTTGTTGGTTCATCCTTCTGTCAGTTTTGTGATGCTGGTTCTAAAATTTGCAATGGATTGCCTTTTAACTTTGTTGGTAATTATCATCACCAGTAGATGTGCATATTTATAAATTGCTTTACAACCAAGTTTTTTTTTTTGCTCTGCTAGTTACAGAGAGAAAAGCTTGTTGGTTGCTGCTGGACTGTTTGTTTGAATTCCTCTAAGTTTTTGCAAATAAATCGTGAATTACTTATCAATTGGCTTTTATCCTGTTAAGTATTAGGCGCAATATCAGCAGTGGTCACTGGTCACTGATGCCAATATCGGTCCCATACTGTTATTCTTAATGTAAGAAAGATATCCAGTTGTTAGTTTTCCCTGGAGTAATCATTTTGAAGTATTTAATTTAGATTTAGAACACAAGTTTACAAATGCTTGTTAACCCATAAAATGCTGTAGGTTGATGTCTCGTAATACTTAAGTCGTTTTCTAGGTAAGCAACAATGTACACATCCTATTACTTCATCTAGCCATGACTGCTTGTAAAACTATATATGATTGGTTTATTCAGGCTTGAAACAAGCATTCTGTTGTACTATGCATTTAGCGAAGAAATTTTACAAATACATACTCACTTTTGAGCAAGTGGTACCTGGGAAAATATTAAAATGGCTGATGTTGAATATGATGGTGATTTCTTACAAATTCTGGCTTCTGACAGTGATGATGATAATGATTTTAAAGAATCAGGAGGATGAATTATTTGAGCTGGCAGTGTTGATGGAAATACCCATTAGTAATTTTGAGCCAGGAATTGAAGTAGAACTAGAGTCTTTACATGCTCGCTTGACATGAAAAGATGGCATGTCACCCCACCCCACAGTTACTGGTAATTCAAAATTAAATGTCGAGATGGTGATTAATGAAGTTATGGACTACAGTAGTCCCCCTCTTATAAGGTCACCCCTACTGCAGCAAGAAAGTGGCCTTATAATGCAGGTGGCCTTTCTAGAGGGGGATGACAAATGCAAATAGTAAATACATAAGAAAGTCATAATTCTATTTAATTCTAAAGCATTTATTATTTTCTTCTAAAAATCACATACATGTTGTGAAATCAATGTGAAACAACCTGTATCATTATTTTCAAAAGCATGTTATGATTAACCATTAATTTACATGTACATGTAGTATTGAAACTGTCTTGATAATAATGTTACAGATCACAAGACAGATGTTCCTAAGAACTCCTAGGCTTGAAAAGTTATCAAGTGTCATCTGTCCCATGCTTTCCATAGCTTTTCTTTTATCTTTTTTGAGAATGTCTTGTATTTTTATAATTATGTCAACAAGTTCAACATTGTTTGTTGCAAGCCCATAATCCATAAATTCTGTTGAATATATCCATGCAGTATGCAGTGTAATGCACTGTTTGGCTGGATCTGGATTATTGCATGTGTCACTGTCACTTTCCCTATCCTGGCATGTTTCATTAGAACGTCTAGCATCTTCTATCATTAATGACTCCCAGTCATCACTAATTGTGTTCTCTGTAGCTAATACATCATCACACTGAACATAATCTTTAAGGGTTGTTCCAGATGGTATAAGTGGAAGATAGTATAATTGAGGAAGTTAAAGTCTGCTTTAGCACAGTAGAATGAAGTATTCTCATTGACCCACTTTGTAAGAAAAAAAAGCTTCAAATTTACAACTGATTTGTAATGAATCTCACTATTTTGGGATGGTTATGTATTCTTGTTTCTCACAATATGAACATGTAATCATTCAAATTATTGCACTGTTGTTCTTTGAGCAAGTGATATGAAGCCTTGTTTTTCCCATCTGTGTTGACATTTTTATCATTGCTTTTAATGCAAACATTAATGGTATTTGCCCTTTTGACAATTTTTATGGCCCTTATCCCCATTGCAGTGTGGGAGGGCGGTTGCAGGGAGCCACATTGCCCTGGCTTTTATCCTTTGTACTCTGTGGTCATTGCATGGTATGACTTCTTAGATGCTTTATTGTGTAGCACAAAGTATATTTCCAAATGTATTTTAAGAAAGTAAACCTGGAGGTAAATGATGAATGAAACTTTTTAAAAAAAAAAAAAACCTACTGATGCATGTGAAGTTGTCTTTCATTTTGCAGACATATAAACAGATCATTATACTTGGTTGGTGGTGCTTAAGAGGTCTGCAGTATACCGGTAGTCTTCGTTGACTTTAATAGTTGACTGGAAGGTAAGTTTTACACTAGCTTAAGAACAACTATTCCAATGCTTTGACTTTCATCTTTGTAACTTAGAATCTCTTGTGCACTTTTATGATTTTACAGGGATGTAATAATTAACCTGTCGTCAAGTGAGATGGTAAAGATAAAGAAAACCAAAACTACTAAGAAACTACAAATAAAAGCCTGAAAAAAAACTTGGTCAAACTTGCATCAAATAATATGCTGCCTTACTGAGATGATCATATTTTGTGTTGGGATTGTCTGCAAGCAGACATTCGGCAAATCTCTGAATATAAAAGCAGTGTATCATGTTGAAGTTAAAAATAACTATTATTTAGGAAGTCCAGTGAGATGCAAAGATGATCTATGTAGGACGAAACTGGAGTCTGAAATAACTGATTGTTTGCTGCAAACCAAGCATAGCGCAGCAAGTGGTGAATTAATTACCATATGTTGTTTACTATGGTTTAGGCCTTGCAGTAAATCTGATAGAGAAATATCATAGGAACAGCAGGAGCAGATTATAGAAAATGTTAGTTTCAGATATTTATCCAGACAACCAGTTCCCTAATCTTTGAAGACTGACCATAATTGCAGTGGTTCTGCAATCATAAAAAGCAGATTTCAGGTGTTGCAGTTTGCACATCAGAATTTACATCTCTCAGATGAATAGACTTTGAGAGACCTTTGTGGCTCCATCACTGTAGTAAGAAAAATGTCAGGAAAAATGGAACTAAATACATGGAACAGGGTAATGGTCTTTTCATTGATAGAGCTTCAAGGACCTCTGTTCTAACCCCTGAAACAGTAAATAATTAGATGACTGTATTATTTGTATACTGATGTGTGGTCCAATAATTGATTTTCAGTTGGCAAAGGCGTTCTTAAAGAGTTGTCATTAAAAAAAAAACAGTGAAGAACATTTACCATCTGAGCAACAATTAGGTATACAAATACCTTGTATATTTATTATTTTAAAAAAACACAAAATCATTAATCGCTTGTTGAAAACATTACAATCACCCATCAGCTGTCATTCAGCAAAATTCACTTCCTGTCTCCCCTCTCCCACAACCCAGAGCATCACCTTCCCATCCATCTTTGGAAGCAAGTGTGGGGGCACCATCCACATTTAAAATTTCAGGCAGCATCTCTGTTAGTGCTCGTAAGTGAAAATCTTTAGAGTTAGGCAACCAAAATTTGGTAGGCATAATTGTATTCATGGCAGAACATATTTCCAAGTTATTATTGCAGTTTTTATCATGAAAGCTTTGTTAGCATTTGATACTTTTCTTTTCAAGCAAAAAACCATTTGAGTTACACATATTGACTCGTTTTTTGTGCTTTTACAGCAGTTTTCAAATTTTTGCACTTTTTTTAAAGCAATATTTGTGGAGGCATACATGTTTTAAAAATAAATATCTAGTTTATTCATCTCTGAGGGCATGATGTTTGTGTACAGTTATTTGTACAAGATAAAGTATTATCCATAGACTGAATGAACATTACTTTTTTCACTTGATAGTCTCTTGTGTGTCTGCCTTGTACACAAAATTCTTCATCTTTGCAGGTTTTAGTAAGGTCTGTTATAGATGCCGCCAATAGTCATGGGGACTTTGGCGGATGAAGCGTCAAAGCTTCTGGACTTTAACCAAAAGCTGGACATCAACCTGTTAGATAACATAGTGACATGCATGTACCAAGGAGATGGACAGAGGGTGAGTTAAATTTACATTTCTGCATGCATATCAAGTGCTGAACCTAGGATCTCAGTGGCATGGGGATATTGTGGGGTCCCCACCACCACCACCACCACACACAAGCACACACACACACACACTGATTTGAGTCCCATGTATCATATTAGTGCTATAAAAATGCAATGTACTTTCTATTTACCATGGATACGGAACTGCTTGAAACGTATTCTTTCCAGGAGTGCTTGCATGCTTGCACCACTGATATGAACACAATGTCATAATCTCGTCAGTCTTAGTATTATCTGCATTATACCAGAACTTATATTACACAGAATATCTCTTGAAATGAAAGCTTCCCTAAAAACTACAAAATGTGAACCTGTCTATTTGGTGACCTAATTTCAATCATTGTTCATTTTTCTCAATGAAAGATATTAGTTGAAAAAAATGTTCATTATTAATAATTTTTTGCAATTTAAATAGTATTATGTAGATATTGATAATAATCATTTCTATTTTTATGACCCTGTTAATCGGCAGCTTGCTCAATGTATGCAAGTGAATGAAAAGGGGGTAACTAGTATGACCAAAACAAAATCTGTTGAATGCATCGTCTGTTTGATCTTTCTTTTCAGCAACGCATGGCACAGGAAGTGCTTACAACCCTCAAGGAACACCCTGATGCCTGGACAAGAGTGGACACTATTTTAGAGTATTCCAATAATCAACAAACTAAATATTATGCTCTTCAGATTTTAGAAAATGTCATCAAAACAAGATGGAAAGTATTGCCAAGGCCACAGTGTGAAGGTTAGTAATGAAGGATTGAGATTGTGGAGATAAATGAAGGACTATTGTACCAGTGTGTTAAATATGCAGTTTTTTCTGGAAACCTATTGTCTTTCACAATAGCAAGTAAACTAATACCAATTCATTATGTGAAGTTAGTACTATAGAATACTGAGGTGTAGATGTTATATGAAAGCCACGTAATATTCGTCAAACTACAAATATCTTCCAAAAAATTCATTTGCTGTCGAGTAACTGGCAGTTTTTTAATTACATATCCAGAATGGACTACAGAACATTACAGCATGAATGGTCAGTTTTCATGGAAGAAGAGCATATGAATATTGTGACAAGCTGTGCATTTGGAAGAATTTTCATTTGCAGAAAACTGATAGAAATAAATCTTGACATGTGTCAAAAGTGGTAGAAATTGACACTTACAAAGTATTAAAAAAAATAGAGGAAAAGTTAATGTCTTTTCTTGTTTTTACACATTTTAACAAACTCAGTTTGCCACAAGCAATGTTTCTTAGCTTTAAATAAAATAGATTGATAATAGATAAATCTAAAAATTGTCTCTCCAAATTTGTCTGTTTTACTCATTGCAGGTATCAAGAAGTACATTGTGGGTCTTATCATCAAAACCTCTTCTGAAACAATATCATTAGAAAGGGAGAAAGTTTATATTGGGAAACTTAATATGATCCTTGTTCAGGTAATAGACTGAAAAATGACTTGTATACTGTACCATTACACTGTATCATTATAAAATACATAACCAGGATGCTAAGGCATGTTTCATTTTAAACCAAAAAAATTCTTATCATTTATTTATTAGAGTACTTTGTACATAAGAACATAAATCTGTGGGTTTGATCTTGGCTTGCCTTCAGACCCTGGTACATTTTGAATAGAAATCCCCCCATGAAACAGAATTAATTGTAAACTGAACACAAAAAATTTACTGATCAGGGTGTCCAATTGTAGCAGTATTTGTCCACATTTTTATGGTAATGATGGTTATTTTATTAAGGTTTGGTGTTAGTGATGAAGTCTGTCATGTTACCGAGATGGTGAAGAAGAATGATAAAGAACACATCTTTGGTATAAAGATTGTAAGAGTTTGAGTTGAAGTATTTCATCTTACATGTATGAATTTTCTTGGTGGGATAAGTGTAGATCTAATGTGTGGTCGATTACCATTTGCAAAATAAGTGAATATTATTAAGTGTGATGCAACCCAAATAGTATTTTCTTCAGTATTTACCACATTAGAAAAAAGGGATTTCTCAAAGTAGATCAGCCAGGGTCAGCAGCTCAGTGTTTCCTGTAGTGTATATCGACTGAAATGGTATTTTAAAAAATTCCATATAAACCAACAAAATCAAACAAAATCTCAAAGTAAAGATGTTTTTGATGCATATACATTTATGTGGATTATTTTTTAAAAGATGTAACGACGATTTTATTACTAATTTTATTGCAGCTGGTTCTCTGTATTGAAAGCAAAAAAAAGTTTTTAATTTTATTTTAAAATTTTTTTTTCCTCTAAGTAGATTTAAGATAATGTCAAACTTTTATTACAGTAACGCTTGTGTCAGAAAAATCTTTTATTTTTCCTTCAGATTCTTAAATATGAATGGCCCCGAAATTGGCCATCTTTCATCAGTGATATTGTTGGTGCAAGTAAAACTAACGAATCACTTTGCCAGAACAACATGATTATTCTAAAGCTTCTGAGGTAAGTAATTATATACCTGGTTTTTATATGCCCACTGTAAAGCACATAAGAATGTTTCTCCATCCATCAGTCTGGTAACAGTTTGGTTCTGCGCAGTTAAAGGTCATGGTCACAGAATAATGGAGGAAAACTGGTCTCTGCACAATAACTTGAACTCTGCACTCGCAATTCTTAGTCTTTTTTGATGGCTTTAATTTATGGTAAGGAAGAAATTTCATCAATTTGGAGTGACTTGATAGATGAAAATGGTTTCCACACAATGACTCTAGTTCATCATCCACAGTTACTAAACTTTTATGGATAGCATGTAGTTGGAGTCAGAAGGTTAGAAGTCAAGTTCATATGGGTAAATCTACAGTTACCAAACATTGTCTTTGGCTCGTATTTAGGGTTATGAAAAAAAACCTTGATATCCGACTAAAATGGTCAAGGTCACTTTCATGAAAAAGAATGTTTTTATGTGCAATAACATCTTCTCCATCATCAAAGGTTATCAGGCTTTGTGGGTGACTTGCATTTGGGACAATGGCACTTGTCAGGTGTTGTAACTTGTTAAATGAGGCAGTACTAATTGTTGCACTTCTTTGAGGCTTTTTTTATACACGTTTTTCCTTCTGCCCAAGAAAGAACTGCTTTTATGTGGGTGTGTACATTCAAGATTAGGATTACTCTTGAGAAAAATTGATTTGTGCTTTGTATTTCATTCTAAGCTGCCTGATTTCTACTGCCCTTGGTAGATGTATTGTAATTCTGTTGAACAAAGCAGTCAAGTGGGGGTATGTACAACAGAGTTTTGTTGTTGTAGGGTTTAACGCCATTTTTCAGCACACAATATGCTATACATGGCGGCCAGTATTAATGGTGGAAGAAGAACATGGAAAAAAAACTCCGGAAAGAACCTCCAACCCATGAGAAGCTAGTCAAGCTTTTTCACATACCCACATTGGCTAAATCTGAGTCTCGAACCCACACAGACAGAGGTCAGATGGCAGTGATCTGTAACGGAGAGTGCTTTAGACCACTCGGGGACCCACAACGAAGTTAAAGGCCTTTGTCAGTAAAATTTGATGTTGCACATGCCTTTCAATTTTGGACAGCAACTATAGCCATTTCAGGGTAACTTGGTACATGTTTTTCTTTGCTGCAAAATAGAACTCGTGTATTTTATACTTCATGTATACTGTAAAAAAAAAAAAGGTACATCTAGATCCAGTTATGGCATATTAAAGTGCCATTGATGTACTCTCATTTCAGTTAATTGGTTTTTAATCTAAACTATACATGTTTCAAGTTACAGATGTTGAATTTTCTTTTTTTATATCATTGCAGTTCTTAATAAAATAAAGCAATCAAAGTTTAGCTCTTTTAGAAAATAATAAGGCAAACTGGTGTAAATTATGAAACATTTTCTATTAATTAAGAGTTAGATGTTGACAAAATCTGCCGACTGTTTTGTATATTTTTCTTAATATTGTGTAGGTTTTTAAAAATGTTCATTCAACCTTTTAACAAACTTCTATGTAAATGTGTGCTGCATATTATATATATTAACGATGCAAACGGTTACATTTTCAATCGATTATGATTTATACATATATAGCTCAGCTTTGAGTGTTTAGTAAATACATTTAAACCATCTTTATTTCTACAGTGAGGAGGTATTTGATTTCTCCAGTGGTCAAATGACACAAGCCAAGGCAAAGCATTTGAAAGACAGCATGTGCAGCGAGTTCTCACAGATTTTCCAGCTCTGCCAATTTGTTATGGTAAATGGAGGCTTATTTAAACTTAATATCACTTGTTACATTATTTGACGAGTGGCAAAATTGGATTATACATATCAATTTGTAAAGTATTTTGGATTATAATTTTTATAAATTCTTTTTATGTTATAATATTATGATCGGAAATTGAATGTTTCTTTGAGTTGAATAACCCTTCCCCACCCCACCCCCCAAAAAAAAAAAGAAAAAGAAAAGAAGAAACAATATGTATACACAAAATACATAGATGTATGAATGTCATTGAGCCTTTCTGCATCTGACTTAAGTTTGCCATTTCAGATATGATAGATTAATGATTTGCACATTATTTTATGGGTTTTTCGTTGTGGGAAATTTGGACAGTGATTGTCTGGCTGCTGGTGGTAAATGTGTGGAGCCAAGCAATTTATTGGATTTGCTTGATTGAGGTAATGACACAAATAAATTTGACTAACTAACCAGCCTAAATTTATGAATGGTCACTATGGCTGAATTGTGATAAAATGTACAAACAACAGTATATGAAATTAAATATCAATTTCTTGTACTAGCTGCTTTCTTCCCAGAAGGAGTTCTGGTTATGTTTATAAGAGAAAAACTGTCAGATAGAAAGATAGTCTTTCATTATTAACATATTAATAGGTTGTCTAGAACTTTGATATGAATTTCAATATACATTTTTTTTTTAGAGGCTGGTCATACATAATTTGATTTTCAATGGCATCTTATCAAATGATTTGCTTGAAGTTTATGTTCTTGATGGTTTCTATTTTCAGGACAATTCTCAGAATGCCCCATTAGTTGGGTCAACACTAGAAACACTACTGAGATTCTTAAACTGGATTCCCCTTGGTTACATTTTCGAGACAAAACTCATTACAACATTGATTTACAAGGTGAGTAAATTTATCACAGTGATCTATCTGGCAAATGACAATGTAAATTTATGGCATGGCCCTGTGCCTGTCATTTGTCTGCCCACACTAGCAATATTTGTTCAATGTAAAACCCACTGTGCTAATTTGGGTCAACTTTTTATGAATTTTCCATAGATCATGCTTTACTAAAGACATGTTTGGGATTGTTTTCATATCAGGTCCACTTGGACCTTGCTTGTTACCATTGCCACTTGTAATACATTTAAACATTTTAGTTGAAGAACAGAAATGTATGATCAATTTGCAAACATGTGCCGTTCATTGGTATAACTTCTACAGCAGTCGTGGGGAAATTAATTTTAATCTCTTTAGATTGGAAGAATTAGAAGGACCCATTCTGTCCTATTTGTATTTAGAGTTTGAATTGGCTTGCCTAACGTGTTCCTTTGCAAGTCTGTAGAAACCATAGTTTTTGTTGTATTTGGAATGATTGCCATTATAGATCAAACTTGGTAGAAACAAGTCCTGTTTTTTAAAATAAATTTTACACATCTTTGAATAACGCTAGGCATTATCAATCCATGAAAATATTCAGCCTAATATATGGAGCACTATATTGGCCATTTCTATTAGGGCATAACCGACTTTTGATTCGGAAATCGGATTCCACCGGATAGTATGAACTTCCGATTAAACGGAGTCGGACAAGGCAGGAACGACCGATTCGGATAATAAAAATAATAAAGTTGAATTTCTATAGCACCGTGTCTAACACTGCGTGTCATTCGATAGTGCGTTAATAAGGTTAAATAAGAAGTCAGAAAAGTTCAATATGGTCAACACAACCACGCTGTGAGACAATCTATTTGAACTGGCAGGTGAAAACCGGAAATGAAGCCGGATATGGTAAAGTACTAAGTAACATGCTAGACACGGCAAAACCAGATACCAGAAACCCGGAAACGAAGGATGAAATTTTTTAGAAAAAAAATTACGGATTTAGCATTTCTGATTAATTGAATCGTATCCGGAATTGGAAAAATTTCATGCCCAAAATCCGGAATCGGAAATCAGTAGAAAAATGCTAATCGGTTATGCCCTAATTTCTAGACTGCTCCAAACTGGATATTTATAGTAATGTGAAGGCGATTGTAGTAGCCAACATTAGTCTCATGAATAAAAAATGTTGCTATTACATTTGTTGATCATGATTATTCTTTTAGCAGCTTGCACGTTGTTTGCTTGTACGATGTTAGGGTCTTTGAAACAGGAATCACATTTATGCCAAGTGCTAGCAATGAAGTGGTGGAAGTATAATCTTGTATACATTAACATGTTTCCATGGCTCTTGATCACATGCTACTCATAGCTGTCAAGCGTTCCGTTCTATCCAGATTTGTTCCGTATATTGGACCTGAATACAGGTGTATGTTTATTGTGCAAAATAGAGTGCCTTGATGTATTTCAATCTAAATTTGATTTATTAAATTTCTTTTAGAAATGAACATTTTTCTCTTCAAAATGAAAACAGTTCGGTAGAAAATCGCACAAAATTGAGGTCATCATTAAAAGTTGGTACATTGGAATTGATAATGATTAGAAAAAAACAAGGCATGGTAAAGGTTCGTAAAACAGCCTGGGTCTGCGCATGTCGCACTCTTGCATCTTTTGAATGTGCACCTAAATGTAACAGGGTGCCCGTCCAGAAGGTAAAAACGTGCATCTTTGACATTGAATAAATATGTCCTACTTTACTGATGGTTGTGTATGTTGTAAATAGATGCATATGCATTAAAGTTTAAAAATCAGTATTTGTTCCTGAAAATCAGTATTTTTGTCACAAGCAGTCAGTATTTTTGTACTCGGGGGTTGGCAGCTATGCACACCTGGAAAGCGGTGTCCAAGTCACGAACATGTGGATTGGATGAATGATTTTTCTTAGCCATATATATGAATGATATATTTTTATTTATTTTTTTCAACTGAAAAACCTATCCTGCTCGTTTGGGATTTTGACTTTTAGCAATAGTAATTGTCATTGTTTGGCAATGTGATGTACATGATAGTAAATTTATTGTCAGTATTATCAAGCTTAACAGTCAATAGCATTGAATATATATTATTTTACATGCAGTAATTTATATATTTTTCAGTTCTTAAATGTGCCAATGTTCAGAAATGTCACCCTGAAATGTCTAACAGAAATTGGTAAGAATTTTTCCTTGCACTTGTTTTAATGTACAGTGCATACATTACTATTCATTTACATTGAAATATTTTGTATTCTACAAGCTTTTCATATTCTTTTGAAAATTGTAATCATTCTTTGCTTTTTTAATATTTTCCTCTTTTATTTCCCTGTCCATGTTTTTTGTCTTGTCTGCACAGCATAGTTGAGACATGAGAATAATTTTCTTAAAGTTTTGATGTAGGCATCATCAAATTTTTGTGTGCACTTGGTTCAGTTTCACTGTTACTTCTGCATTTTCTATCCTGAAACGGGTTGGGTATATTCATCGTATAGGGCACTACTCACAACAGGAGAAAGTAGGTCACTGAGACAAACTAATTGTGTGAGCAACTGCCTTTTTAAAGTGATCAATCTGCGCAGAATGATTTGTACAGTCAACATCATTAAATCATACGGATCCAGGAAAATTTGTATATGGAGACAATGCTGATAATTTAGTCATCTATTATTTCCAAAACCTTATTATTCAGCTATAATCTTAACAGAAGGAAGGTTAAGGCCCTTACCTGTGAATTTATGGCCAGATAGTATGTATAGAAATGGTTTGAAGAATTCCAAATAGCAAATTTTAATGACTGGTCTGATATTGAAGCGGATGATTGATAAACTGCATGTATTCACATAGTGTAAGTATAAATTGTGTTCAGAAATACAGAAGTACTTGTAAAATAATTCCCATAGATTTGTCAAAATACTTAATAGCATTGTGAACATTGCAAGTTTACATCCATTGTTTCTAACAAAGAGACTATTTGCCTAATTGAAGCATTTTGTTAACCATAGAATCATATATTCTCCTATGGCAGTGATTTCTATTGGTGACAGTGTTAACAGGTAACTATATTTTTTTAATGGATCAAAGGGGATTAAGCCATTTTTAGTCATCTGAAACAAATGGATATTGGACATGAACTGAAGTGTTGGTGTGCAAAGCATACTGGCATATATCATGCCCTATGCATCATTTGCTCAATTTGAATAAAGTTTGATAATAATGGACTAATTATCCTGGGATATCATACGACTTGAGTAAATCCATTCCATATTCAAGTCAACCGCTCCGGTGGCCTAGTGGTTGGAGCGTCCGCAGGAGGTCGTGGGTTCGATCCCCGGCCGAGTCATACCAAAGACTTACAAAAATGGTACTAACAGCTGCCTCGCTTGACGTTCAGCATTAAGAGGTTAGTGTTAGGACTGGTCGGCCTGGTGTCAGGATAATGTGACTGGGCGGGCATGATGCCCCAGTGGTAGACATCACTATAAACTGCCTCACTGCAGGCATCGTAGCGATATGACTGAAAAATTGTTAAAGCTACGTTAAAAATTCTAATCAAAGAAACTATCCATATTCAAGTCAGATCAAATGAACATGCAGAGTGCCATTGACAAAAGGTAAATGTGAAGAGGATGAAAGGATGCGACCATCAAGTGAATAAGCAGGACTATCAGTTGTAAAAGCATGACCACCTTTTTTAAACATTAATGGCAGCAGAAGTCTTGCATGTTCAGGTTATCTGAGCATCAGAATTGGCATCATCCAAATTTAATTTCAAAACAGCTGATGCTATTGTTAAGGCTTTAGAATCTGTTGAAATGACTGATAGCAAAAGGTTTTTTTTTTATTAGAAAAATCTTGTATCTGCTATCACATGGCTTAGGGTTGACCGGTTTTGTTTTCTAAAAAAAAAAAATCCTATTGTAAAAGTAGATCACTGATTTGACAGTGATTTTATATTGGGCAGTAATAGAGCATCCCACATGATTCTTGTAAATTGACAAGATACAGTGGTATGAGGTCAATAGTTTTTGTCTTCAGTAATAATAGGTTTGAAAAAGGGATAATACAAAATGTATCTTTTCTAATGGTATCCAATTAGTTGTACATTTTATTATATAAATTTTTTGCAAAGATTGATCGTAAATCATATCAATCAACACTTGACAATAAGCTGAATTGTTTTCCTGTTTGTTTTCCAGCCAGTGTACAGGTGTCTCAATATGATGAACAGTTTTTGCAGCTCTATACTTTAACCATGGCCCAGTTGAAACAAGTAAGTCTTGACTGAAATGTTATGTTATACTAGGTATTATATGTAATATTGAACTAGGACTGAACTGTTATTTTATACTAGGGATTATATGTAATATTGAACTTGGACTGAAATGTTATGTTATACTAGGGATTATATGTAATATTGAACTAGGACTGAAATGTTATTTTATACTAGGGATTATATGTAATATTGAACTTGGACTGAAATGTTATGTTATACTAGGGATTATATGTAATATTGAACTAGGACTGAAATGTTATTTTATACTAGGGATTATATGTAATATTGAACTAGGGCTGAAATGTTATTTTATACTAGGGATTATATGTAATATTGAACTAGGGCTGTAATGAAATACATGAGCATGGACTAAAATGTACTTAACTTGGACTGAAATACATCATGTACTAGGATTAAGTGTGATAGTTTGTTTGTGCACAATAACACATTGTCCACTATCAACAGTTGTAAAGCTTTATGGATGTATTGCACTTTTGGTAAGGAAGAACCATATTCAGTTTGGTGTAAGGGTCAGAGTCGCTGTGTCTGAGAAAAGTAAAGTAGTTCTCACAAAAACGTAACTTATGTATATAAAAAAACTAAAAACCTTAGGTGGGCATATAATGTGTCATTCACAATATTTTTGTTGTTTTCATGATTGCTTGAGACAAAGGGTTATAATTAAACATGTAATTAAAAGCATGGTATTTTTAATTAGTAGCTTCCAGCCTGGTCTGTCTTTATTGATTGAAATTTAAGAAATTATCTATATAAACCATGTAGTCGTTTTTATGATGAAACATAAGATTGTATAGATGGATAATTGTTAAAGTTAGAAGAATAAAGTTTAAAATTGTCACATATCCGAGTTCTGTTTTTGAATGGAGATCTGTACCTAAAAAGGCAAATTTGACACCTTAGTGAATATGTTCTCAATATTGAATGTAATGAGTATTCATTAAAGAGAACTAAAATTAAGTTGATTAATTATTATACTTATGTGAAAAAGAAATGAGATAAATTTAGAGGTACCTCCTGAGAAGAATGCAGTGAAAATAGTTGGCATAAAAATTTAATTTTATAAATTTTTGTTTACTGTGATTATTTGCCAGATGTTTATTTTTTCACATTATTTAATTTTTACAAATTGCAAAATTGAGGAACTGATAAACTGGATGACCCATGGATATCTATTAAAACTGTAGTCATATGTACATTTCAGCATTGATTATTATGATTGTAAGAGGTCATAGTGGTTTCCCATTTAAGAAAAATGCTGATCTTGTTATTGTATGGACGTGGACGAGCTTTTATTTTCTTTGCTTCCAGTTTCTGTATGGTTACAAGTGAATGCAGAATGTTTTGGGATAGCATAGTGTATAATAATACTAATGTTTTCATCGTTTATTAAATCAAGTTTTGAGTCGGTAGATTAATTTATTATTTGAACTGTTTTTTTAGCTGTCCTATCAACAGCGACAAAAACTGTTGAAAATCTTCTGATCAGTTGAGATTAACTACATTTACTACATGTACTAACCATAAATTGGTAAGCAATTGGGGCAAAATTGTGCAGCCTGTTCGTTCTCTGGATCTTTATTCCAATTGCCTGTATTTTGCTACAGCATCGTTATATATGTACTCAAAAGCACATAGAAATAGTAACAATAGTAACATTCCTTTTCCAGATGCTTTCGTTACAAACAAACCTGAAGGAGGCCTATAGCAGAGGCACTGATGATGAGCAGATGTTCATTCAAAATCTCAGCCTCTTCCTCTGCACATTTCTTAAAGAACACGCCATCCTGGTGGAAAAGAAACCAGAATTACATGAAATGCTGATGGAGGTAAAAAAAAAAATTATTATTAAATTAAATATTATAGACTGGTAACAGTTCGAAATGTATTTGAAGATAGATGCACACTGCCCCAACGTTAGTCATCACTATAAACTGCCATTCTGCAGACATCATAGCAATATGACTGAAAAATTGTTAAAGCTGCTTTAAACATCCAAATCACACTAATTGTTTTAAAAGATTAACATTTTATAAATGACTCTTAATATACAGACTTTGTGGAATTCATAAACTATGGAAATAAGATTTTTGCAATAAAATCCAAGTAATCAATGTTTGATTTGGATCTGGGTTTCATATTGATTCAGTGGTGTTAATCAGGGAAGTAGTACCTTGGATGGTTTGAACGGTACACATTTTTTCATGCCAAGCATCTTCATGATCAAACTGTTGATTATAGAAATCTGTTTCAAACCAGTAATGTATTTCAAAGATGAACTGGAAAATCAGTACGTACGAATAAAAGGGACTATTCAGATTTGTGTGGATAAAAGCAGGAATGAACAGTTACTGCATATTTACTTTAACAAAAACTTTTCAATTGAACATAACTATTTTCTGCTACTGTATCATCGGATCAGTTTCAAATAGTGAATATTTTAAATTTCGTCTTCCAACTTTACAATAACAATACATGATTTTGTTACAAAGGTCAAAGTATCCAGTACTGAAGAAAGAAAAATGATTTCTGCAAAGTAGTTTGACAAATTGTAATTTAATATTCATGACACTCCTGTTTTGCAAAGAAAAGATGAAAGCACAAGTTTTTGGGGTGAACAAAATTGGCTTGGTTTCCAGTTTTGATTTCAAAACAGTTTAAGAAAATGAGGCTTTTGACTAACGTATCGTTTACTTTGCTAGTGCTTAAAACAGTTGGATAATGATGAATAGAATGAATAATTCTATTAAAAAATAAATTTAGTCTTGGCTTTTTTCATTGATGTGGTGGGGTTACCCTTCATAAGATCAAAAATTGTCTACTTATTATCAATTTCAGTCTCTTCATTACCTGATTTTGCTGTCAGAGGTGGATGAGGTGGAAATTTTCAAGATTTGTCTGGAGTACTGGAATAACCTTGCGGCAGATTTATACAGAGAGACCCCATATTCTGCCAGTACATCACCATTACTGCTGGGAAAGGCACACGGTGAAATGCCGATCAGAAGACAACTCTACAATCCAGTTTTATCTCGAGTATGCACAAGACGATATCTTTCTAAAGATTTTCAGCAGATCCAATGGCAGATGAATAGAATTCTGAATGTACGAGTAAATGCTTGAACATGATTTGGGGAATTGTCTCTAACACAGATTAGGATGGTTTTATGCAACTTGCCACAATTTTTGATTGAACTTAAAAAGGCTGACATTTTCAAACTTCAATTTGTTAAATGCTAAATTTAAGTCCCTTCTGTATTATAAACTACCTTTTTTCCCAGTATAAGCTAATCAGTCTGCATGCAGCGAGTGTACCCAAATATTTCATGGATAATTGGAGAATGAGACCCAGGGTGGGGTGTGTGTGATCAATTAGGAATGCATTTTTGGGGGCCTTAGTCATCCTCCATTGGGGGGGGATGATTATTAATTTGGTGTCTTATTCAGGGTCATTTGTTTTGGGGCAGGAATGATCAGTTGGGATCAAATTTCAGGAGTAAATTGCAGAAATGGGGCATTATCTGCACCTTTTTACAATTAAGATCATGACATGTAGCTTTTAGTATCCCATTGCATTGTTGTTTCTTTTTATTCTTTTGTTTTTGATCCACTTGAAAATTCCAGTGTTGCTTCATGGTTGGAATCATTATTGGACTAGCTCAATACTGTCTGTACTTAAATTCTTTAACTGGATTCATTTTAATCCTCAGAAAACAAATTGGGGTGCGATGTTATCTTGGGGTCATTGTGTTTTTTACACTGCTGCATACTGTACATTTCCTGTTTTTGTGCCCCCACTCCTACCCCAATTTGCTAGTAATTGGAAAATAAAATGGTATAATCTTGTTTGCTCTGGCAGTGTTGACACCTATCTTTTGTCATAAAGTTTTAGTAAATGTTCAAGTAACTTGCAACAAACATGTTTGAATTTCTGATTCATCTGACGAGAACTGCAATATGGAACTTTCCATTCTGGATCTTGCTTACATTTAGATTTAGTTTTCACACATTATCTACCAGTGTTTTATATAATTATTCCTATTTTTGTTGTCATTAATTTCTTTTTAAACCAATAACCCTCAATAAGCTCATAAATGTAGAACCTTTTTGTCCTGGGATTTTTCTTGTAATGGTTCTCATGCTAACATGGTCTTAAACTGTTTAAATTAGTTGGGATTATATAAATATTTTTGATGAATTTACTCCTTTTTTTATCTTTCTTATGTATACTCTTTTGGGTAACCAAAATCTGCACTTATAGCTAATATGACATTAAATCCAATACATTTATAGATTTTCAAACTAAAAGTCAATAATTAATTTGTATTACTAAATTATTTCTGTAAGTTTCTTTCCTTCAGAAATAGTCCCTTTTGTCATAAATTCACCATGAAAATGTTATACAAGCAGACATCTGTGACTTTGTACTGCGTCTCGTGGACAATTGAACAAATCTTGGAATGTTTCATATGTAAGAAATGTTTGAAGTAGATATTGCCACCTGAAAGATAATGGTACTAGTGTGGCAATTGTGTCTGCCACAGTGAATTATCCACATAGGTTTTCACTGAAGTCAATGGTGTTTTTGTTTGACCTTAATGGAACTTCAGCTGATAAGTTGCATCTAATATGGCTGCCGTAGTGACTGATTTTAAAATCTTGTCGTTCAAGAAGGATGCTTTTTTTTTTTATTTCAACACTTTCCAGTTTAAAAGACTTCATGACATTGTCTACAATTCCTGGAATTTTTTTTGGGACAGTAGAATATTAGTCGATTCAAAGCAATCAACTTTAAGGACTGGCTGTTAGGACAGAAACCTTGTTTAAACAATAAGCCAAAAACGACAAAATCGTGAGAATTGAAATTTTGTGAACTGCTGTGGATGACCTGATGAAACTTTCATGCCATTGAAAATGTTTTAAAAATTGTTCTAATTTTTATGAAGATTTTGGACTTGGACTGGACTGTTTGGGCTCCACTGGAGGGGGGGGGGGGTATAAGATTTACAAACACAGATTTAGTTGCATTTTATCTTGGTTGTTGTAGCTGGTTTTAAAATAAATTTTGGATGCCAGATTCAAAGTGAGCAGCCTAGATCCTGATCTGCCTTAATATGTGCAGGCACGTCAGGGTTTATATTGTTTGTTCTACAGATTATTCCTTGCAAATTGCACAGAAGATCTGCTGGCATATCATGTTAGAGTTGATATGGTTCTAGCTGGACTGAACTGGTGAGCAAGTTTTAATGGTAGGCATCAAATGAAAACTTGCACTAGTGTAATAGGTCTATTACACATTTTTTTCTTTTAAAAAGGTGAGGCGAGTGATGATCTCTCGTATGGCAAAGCCTGAAGAAGTTCTTGTCATAGAGAATGAGCAAGGAGAAGTTGTCCGTGAATTTATGAAGGACACAGACTCGATCAACCTCTACAAAAATATGAGAGAAACACTTGGTAAGAAGCCGAAACTTGTATGTATAAATGGTCTTGGTAAACAAGTATGTTTTAATAAGTCATTTCCCCATAATTGCAGTAACCTTAGCAGAGAGATGGATTTTGACAATCTGTAATTACTTAAAATAATTGACATCAGTTCGGGTTAGTCTTTTTTAAAATAACGCATTACCTGATGTATATCACAAATAACAGCAAAGTGCAGTGATATACTATTGGCATAAATAAAATGAATATTCAGAGACGTTTCACATTTTTATTCATATAACAAAAGACAAAAAAGAAAAGACATTTTGCTCAAGAACATAACACATCTTCAGACATGATTTTTCTCCGCTTTAAAACGGAATTCCACTTTTCTCCTGACTTGAATCCGATTTTTTTTTATATAGTATGTTTTTTTTTAAAATAATGTCCCATCCGTTTTTTCCCCCAGTTTTAAATCGTTCTTTTCAGTCCCATTCCGCAACAACCCTTGAACGTATTCACTCCATATATTAGCCCACTACTCTCATAAAGAGTATTCTGATTGGTCAAAAGTTTAAATTCATCCAATGAATCTTCGTGTAAAGGACACTGATGGTAATAGAGAGAAGAAGCGTGCTCGCAAAAAAAAATGCCATCCTTAGTTGTTGAGAGAGACGATGACACAAAATATTTAATAAAGGTTTTAAAAAAAACGGAAGGGAATGGCTGGAACGAATTGTCGACAGAAATTTAGTTGGTCAGTTTATAAGAAAACTGAACGCTCGAGGACTGGCATTTTATGCCTACTGCAATATATAAATTACAGAAGTCGTGGTTGAAAGAGTCTGGAACCGCAGCTACAAATGAAGTTGCAAATGGAAAAAATGAAGCCCTCTGTCGGATTATATGCACTGCATGTTGCCAATACAAGCTAGAGCTGGAAATGGAAAAGACTGTCGTTGAGAAGGAAAAGAAACGAATGCACATTGAGCCAGCATAATCATTAGTGATGAAAAGGAAGACTAAAGAAATCTTTCTTAAACCCACAAAAAGAGCTTAACTGGCATATCAACAGGTTGTGTTCAGTGGACAAAAAGACAAGTGAATATATGAGATTATTTGTATATATAGATGATGTATTTGGGTGTTTATTTTACATATTTGTTATGAAAAGAGAAAAGTATATGTTGGCAGCAAAAATGCCTAATTATTGACTTAATTACGATGTGAACACTGACATTCACATGAAATAACTTAAGTAATAATAGTATTGGAGAACAAATTCATGTGACAATAAATATTGAAAAATTATTCAGATTTTTTGGTAAGTTTTTTAGTTTTTCAAATGATTATTTTTGTTACATATTATGGTCACAAGTTGCACCAGGAGCAGATTTGTATGCGTTTTATGCATCCCCCTGATAAGGGGCGCTGCCCCTCAACACCCCATTAGGGGAGTACCCCCAAACCCCCCTTTCAGATTTTCAGTTTTTTTTTTTTAAAGGTCAAAGTCATGTCTGCATCTTGCAAATTATTAAATAATGCTATTTTTGCACAGAACTGCAGTACTTAAAAAAGGTGGTGAAATTATTGCAATTTTATGGAAGCCATTCAAGAATCATGGTAAATCTGAATTTGTGTAAAGAGTATATTAGTATGTTATTAACTGATGCAAATTTGTAACTTTTCCATTTGATGGTAGTACGATTGAAAATATCTGGAAGTACTTGGAATTCAAATTAATTTTTTTTCAGTATATTTGACGCATCTTGATTATGGTGACACAGAAGCCATAATGACCGAAAAGCTTCATAATCAAGTTAATGGCACAGAGTGGTCTTGGAAAAACCTCAACACTGTAAGTACAAGTAGGAGTTTTCTTTGATTTAAATTACATCCAAGTCCATCAGTTTGTAAAGACAACAAAAATCTGTAGTCAGCAAGCAATGCAGAATGGATGGGCAGGTGAGAATTGCATAATTAAAATTTATTTTACTCTCTAAAAGGTCCATCTGAGTGAAAATTTATCATCATTTGGCAGTAATGCAAGGGAGACGTTTTGTTCTTTGTCATTTCCATTTTATTTTATTGTGAGAAACTATTGATCTTTTAAAAATATTTAGCTCTATTCTAAATTCAAGACCAGACCATTTTGTTTCTGACACATACTCCAAGGTCTACAAAAGCCTAACATTGGTCCAGTAACCAAGTCTGAATTTAAAGATATTACTAAAGGGAATGGTACATAAACAGAACACTGGAAATACAAATAAAATTAATGCAGACTTAAAATTTAGACAGTTACATTATTGCTGTTCGACTTGAAATTATTTCTTTTTATTTATTCAGGTGTAACAAGTATCAGAAAATTATATAATTATGCTTACTGGGATGTGTGCTTTTCATAACTCTGCTAAGCCTTTGATATTTTATAAAGAAAATCGGAACCATTGCAGCAAGATGTTTTTTTGAGAATAGGTTTTCGTTAGATTTTTCCTAAAATTTATAAAAGTCATTGATCAGGTAGGATTAGGATCAGCACTCATCTTCTGTCTCTTCACTGGAAGACATGTTTATACTATTCTCAGGTACTTTTTCTTATAGTTTGCATCCTTTATGAACCAGGCATATTTTCCATCATCTAGTTCAGTAGTGCTACACTAGTTACTACAGATCAATGCCATTGCTCAATTTTGTCTTGCTGCTGAATAAACCTTTGGCACATTCATAATCCCATAAAGTAGTTGCATGGTTTTAGCTGAGGTTGAGAAAAGACTAGCATTTGATTGACAAAGATCAATACTAGCATTTGATTGACAAAGATCAAGTATATGACTTGTTCTGCATATCAGTTGCTAAATCTGCCAGTTGCTGGTAATGTTACAATATCGGTTGCTAAATCTGCCAATTGCTGGTAATGCTATATCAGTTGCTAAATCTGCCAATTGCTGGTAATGTTACAATATCAGTTGCTAAATCTGCCAGTTGCTGGTAATGTTACAATATCGGTTGCTAAATCTGTCAATTGCTGGTAATGTTATTATATCAGTTGCTAAATCTGCCAATTACTGGTAATGTTACAATATCAGTTTATAAATCTGCTAATTGCTGGTAATTGTATATCAGTTGTTAAATCTGCCAATTGCTGGTGATGTTACAATATCAGTTGCTAAATCTGTCAATTGCTGGTAATGTTATTATATCAGTTGCTAAATCTGTCAATTGCTGGTAATGTTACAATAAATCTGCCAATTGCTGGTAATGTTACAATATCAGTTGATCAACTTATGCTTGCCTTGTTCCACTTCCACATATTAAAAAGACTCTACCACATTTTGAATTAAATTATTATGAACAATTAAGCAATAATAAAGGTCTGCAGGAAAAGAATCTTGTCTTGAACATTAAAAGACTAATTTCACATCCGTAAATTGTCTAAAATTTGTCTTGAAAATGTTTTTAATTTTCTTATTTTTTATTTCAGCTATGCTGGGCTATTGGTTCAATTAGTGGCGCTATGCATGAAGATGATGAGAAACGTTTCCTAGTTACCGTCATTAAGGTAGGTTCCTTAAAGTAGATGACTGAGGCATAAGGCAAATGTATCGCACAATAAATATAGACTGCACTCTTAAAAATTCATTTGTTGAGTTTAATGCATGCTAACTTAAAATGCTATTGTTACAGGGAATCCTTTAAAGAGAAAACATTCAGCAAACAATGACTTCAGTGTTGGGAAAGGTTGAGAGATAGGGAATTTTCCATGTAAGCAATCAACTGAACGAGAGGTAAAAATAAATTCTAACACACTGCAAATGTAATGCACTATTTGTTTGGTGAATTTTACAAATTTGCAGTAAATTTTGTTGGAATGATGCTATGAAAACTCAGTGATTAATACGCAGGATTAGTGAAGAAAAGGGCGCATGTTTGAAAAGTCCTCCTTATAGGCCTACACAGCTGTGGTGTGTTTCTGAGCAATTTGCTGCAGTTGCCACGAAATTTTAGATAATCCATATGTTTTGCTGTACTGTAAAACTCATTGCCACAGGTCAGTACATTTTCTGCTTTATCTATTGCAACAATATTTCCTGAAGTGTTTTAGAATGGGAATAATGATTATATGTTGGAGTATTTTGGGACATTATTGTTGTTTTGCCGTTGCAATTGCCCATTTTACTGGACTTTACACCCTACCAATAAAACTTGATCTGTGGCAGTAAAACAACCATTAACATCCTCAAATTGTCACAACTAAATAATCCTAAATCTCGCAAATAAACTTTACAAGGTTGGGTAGGCTGTTTCTTTGCTGCATATCATGAAATTGTCTGAATAATGTCCTCTGTAACAGTGTTCAGATGCCGAGACAAGAAATATACAAGGAAAATGTTTAAAGACCTTGCCGACAGAAATGCCTAACACTTTAATATTTTTTCAGTGGCTTTCCAAGAGCTGTCATAAATAGGTAATGTCCTTAGCAATATATCGATCTGATAGTATTGATTTGTAAGCATGTGATTTAACAGTTATATATAATATCTCGCTGGATTAAATATTCAGAATTTCAACCATTGTCTAATCATGTGAGCCATTTTTTCACTACTCACGTAGGCTCATATAAAGATAAAACGTGAAACTTGAGTGCAAGGATATTTTACTTCTTTAGAAGACACCATGGTAGCAAGATATTGAAGGTGCAATTTCTGTATGTTCCATCAGTGTTGTAAAATCAGATATTGCATTATTCTTACATTTTTTGGTAGGATGAGGTTTTTGGCAATGTGGTGGGTCATTTGTGTCCATGAACAGGCATCTAGTTGGAATTATAATTTAAAATTGTATTTACGTAGCTCTAATTGCTTTGCATTCTATGTTTAGGACCTTCTGGGACTTTGTGAACAGAAAAGAGGCAAGGACAACAAAGCTATAATTGCATCCAACATCATGTATGTGGTCGGACAGTATCCTCGTTTTTTGAGAGCTCACTGGAAGTTCCTCAAGACTGTGGTCAACAAGCTCTTCGAATTTATGCATGGTTAGTACAGATTACTTACTTCAGCAGCTTTTTAAACCTTAAAAGACATGTACTATCATAAAACTCTTATTTGAGTGAAAACGTTTTAAAGAATAATTCATGTAAACATCTCATCTGGGCTGTCACTGTTTAACCCCTACAGATATTTAGATGAACATCATCCATAATTGCTGCCGGAGTTCATCTGGGAAGACTTTGCTTTCAGCTGCTCATCTGTGTTACAATTCTCTACAAGTTGAAATGTAAATTTGTTACATTTTTTATTTTCACTTTTTTTCAATAAAGCTTGTAGCCACAAAAAGGTAGGCATTGCTAAAAAGTAAAACTATTTTCTGTTGCATTGATAAAGTGCTCACTTAATGCAGCCCAACACATCTACATGACCTTGTGCCATGGCAGTCACTAATTGTTTGTTGGCTGTGTTGTTCAGCTGGGTTTTACCATAGTCGTGCTTTACATTGTCTTTGTAACCGTAGAGCAATATAGCAAGTCATTATTGTCTGGGAAAGTATTTCAGAAGTTTAATTACTGGAAAGTGAGAACAAATTGTTGCCAAATATATTTATCACTGAATTGGTTTTATAAAGGTAAGCTAATCCTAACTTGTAAATTACATGCACGTGAAAGATTGCGAACTTGTTCATGCAGCTTTACGTCATTCAGTTTCTTGTTAAAGTAGTAGAGCCAATGATGTGTGACAGGGGCCCCCGAGTAGCTGAATGGTTTAAAGCGCTGTCCGTTATGGATCACTGCCAACTCACCTCTGTCTGCGTGTGTTCGAGTCTAAGATTTGGCTAATGTAGTTATGTGAGAAAGCTTGCCAGTAGCTTCTCGTGGTTCGGTGGTTCTTTCCGGGGGTTTTCTGGGTTCTTCCTCCACCATTAATACTGGCAACCATGTATAGCCTATATTATGCTGAAAAATGGTGTTAAACCATAAAAAAAACAAAAAACAATGATGTGTAACACAATTTTTTGCACATTAGTAGGATTTACTATTGGCTAATTCATATTTAAATGTAACATTAGAGTATTCATTGGGTATGAATGTATTGTACTCATGTATGTAGAGTTTAATATACAAAGGTTTATATTTGTGACAATTTTAAAATCTTATTTACCATTACTTTATTTTACAGAAACTCATGATGGAGTACAGGACATGGCATGTGACACATTTATCAAGATCGCACAAAAGTGTCGAAAACATTTTGTGCAGGTTCAGGTTGGAGAGGTCATGCCCTTCATTGAAGAAATTTTGAATGGTATCAATACTATAATATGTGACCTTCAACCACAACAGGTTTGTATCTTTGTTTTTATCCTCGTGTATTATGTACAACTGCATACCTTGAGCATCATTGTTCCCATGGAATGTTTGTTATTAGCATAGACTTCACTATGAACCTTTTGCAGTTAATTCTATTTTGCTAAAACTGTTGCATAAACAGTAATCAACCATAATGTTTTATTTAAACAATATGATTTTTCTTGTTACCCTGCAAAAGTCGATAATAGTGATCTCTAGCACTCCAGGAAGTGAATTTTGGTTTGCCAGACCCTAATAATTTGGCAGCATCAATGTGGGTAATTAATGATAAATGGCAAAAGGCAGAGATTCTAGTGAAAAACAGATTAGAATTGTTATAACAATGCATAATGATACTTTAAAAAGGCACGATGATGCTTTTCATAGGATACCTAGATATGTCTGAGAGAACTGTCGGCATTCATAATGTTCATCTTCTGGCCAGCCATTAGCATGCAGTATCAGGTTTCTGAACTATCTCTTCAAATTGTCTGACCTCAAATAAACAGGGGGATTATGTTTTTAAATAAATTTTCATCATGTTATGTGGTATATAGATGTTGTCTTTTTCTAATTGCTGTATTAGGCTTGCATTCAACAATTCAAAATGTTTAGTTGCAAATGCAGACATTTTAGTCACAATGTGGAGTACTGCTATTTCCAGTAAGGTTATGATGTGAACTTTTGTTATAGAGAAGAGATCATCATGCAGCAATGGAGAAGGCAAGAGATAGCATACTCTGAATTGTTACAAAATAAATTCATGTTTTGTAATATTAATAAAACATCAGCATGTATTAGCATAGTGGATGTTGTCATATCTTTTATTCATCCATCAGTCTCTTACTGCATCTAACGTTCTCGCTTGAATTTCACATATCTTTGTATTTATTTTGATCATGTGGTAACCATGCACATAAAGAGTTTTGTTCGGGGGGGGGGGGGATGTTAATAGCAGACAGATTTACCCAGAAAAAATTTAATTACTTTGACATGGTTTAAATATTTTTGACTAGATTTAACCAGTTGAATTAGGAAATCACTAATGTATGTGACGGTATTGGGTTCCTGACCCTGGGTCTTTGTGGGTAATCAATTATAAAATGTGAGGGAATTTGCCAGGGTAAGCCTAGGAAGTTTTCTAAGTTTTCAGTGTAGTATGTCGTATTAAATTTAATCATTATATTGGTGAACCATTCATCTGAAGTAAAAGCAACTAGATAACTTGAATTATAAGGTGCCTCTTGTTTTCATATAACACAACCATAATAAATCATGAAATATTCTTTTTGATTATATGAGTATCCATGTAAAATCTAAGAACATGCTTATAACAAATTATTCATGGGTATTTTTCAATATACATTCAGGTTCACACATTCTATGAGGCTGTGGGGATGATGATAAGTGCCCAGACAGATCAGGTTGCACAAGAACATCTGATAGAACGGTACATGTTGTTACCCAATCAGGTCTGGGATGGAATAATTAATCAAGCCACACAGAATGTTGAGGTGCTTAAAGATCCTGATGCTGTCAAACAGCTGGGGAATATCCTCAAAACAAACGTTAGAGCATGCAAAGCTCTTGGTCATCCTTATGTTGTACAGGTAAGCTGGATCAAATAAACAGACAAGCTTAGACCAACTTTGGTTTTTCATTTCTTTATTATGTTTGAATGCATTTCAGTTCATTTGTACTATCCCTTATCACATGTTTACTGTAATTTTTAACTTTCATTGATATAAGACAAAGTGCTCATGGTATCGTCTATCAGTATTTATTTGCAATCCTACCAAAGGATTGACTGCATCTGGCATGGTGTGTTTCTGGGCAAGTACTTTACTAGAATTGCCTGGCATGATTTAACCTTCATGTGTTGCTTTGCCTTGAAACATCCAACCATTCTACATACACTGTAGTGGTGGGGGTGGAAGGTAGGGTACGAATTGCATTCATTTTCATTTGTTTGATTTTACCTTTCACTATTAAATGTTTTTCTCTGAAGAAATTAATTTCACTGGCATTTTTTTACTCTGACAAATGATAAAGCCTTAAAACCGTTATTGAATTGATATTTTTAACTCTTCATCCATGAGATCTGTGTATGCTGAGTTCATATAGGTCTTGAAAATCTTTAATGTGGTTGAATTCTATGATGACAAAATCGGGGCTTGCAGAGTACTTGAAAATTGACATGTCATCAAAAAAGTTGATGTCTTCGCATTTTTGAAGGAAAGTTAAAATGTTACATGCATGATCTGAAATAGTGGCAGTCATGTTGCTTATTTGCATTAATTGAAACATAAATGACACAAATTCTTATTACAACCCCACATCTACACAAAGGAGTCCTATGGTATTCATAGTTCATTTGCACTTTTGTAATCACTACAACTCCAATCCGTTCCATGAATTTTGTACTTTAAAACTGTTCCTGGAACTAAAATATCATGTGTATTTGCTTATATGTTGAATTGCAAATTGCATAGATTCAGATGTCATGGCATGAAAGGCAAGCAGATCTGGGTACGTGCAGTTTGTTAGCAGTAATCACTAAACAACAGATACCCTGATCTGCTAGTACATTATGCAATGGCAGATTAAGTTCGCGGTTGTTTAGAGTTGGAGTTGATTTATTTGATTTGTAAGAAAATATATATGGTAAAATTAATATTCTTCTTTTGCAGTTGGGTCGTATCTACCTAGACATGTTAAATGTTTACAAAGTGATGAGCGAGAATATCAGTAGTGCGATTGCAACAAATGGAGAAAGCGTGACAAAACAGCCTCTCATTCGGAGTATGAGGACGGTGAAAAAAGAGACTTTAAAACTAATTTCAGGTTGGGTCAGTAGGTCGAATGACCCACAAATGGTAGCTGAAAACTTTATCCCTCCATTGTTAGATGCTGTGCTACTGGATTACCAAAGAAATGTTCCTGCAGCTAGAGAACCAGAAGTATTAAGTACAATGGCCACCATTGTTAACAGGCTAGAGGTAAGTAGACTACTTGTAAGACAGTGTTGTAACAATCAGCTTATACATTGATATATTTATCATTCATAATTTATTATAATGTGAAACAAATTACTCATTTATTTATGCATTCAATGAATACATTTTTCAATTACATTAACATTAGGAAATAAGATTCACTGCCATTTTAATCTGACCCAGCCAGAAGGATCACAACTATAATCAGTCACATCTAATTGTCAGAGACAAAGGGATGAAAAACTCCTACTCATTACACCCTAAAATTTTATGCCTACAAACTTGCAGAATGCGGGTTGAGAATGGGCTTTTGTAACTAATACAGCAAATTATAATTAAAACTTTTGAAGTACACAAGTTAAACAAAATCTCTTAATTCCTATACAAATGTAAAATGAATCTTGTTTTCGCATTGACATCTCAAAACTTCTTTGACAGATGCCTGGCAGGAAAGGCTTTCAGGTTTGTGCAAATGGTGTTGATGTTAAATCAAATATTTCTGCCTTAACTAAATAAATATGAAAAAAATTTGGAAATGACCTTTTGCACACAAAAAATGCTAAACAGAATGTTATCAACTTTAACAGAAAGAAGACATTTGAAGTTCATTCAAAAGATGCCAATCTTATATCAGATAATCAAAATAATGAATCTAAATTCAACCAAGTTTGATAAAAAGCATCATGGAATGAGCTGCTTTCAACATTTAATTTAACTTCAGGTATGGTCTCGATTACTAAAAATAACAAGTTCTTCAAGCTTCTCAAAACCAGTTCACAGAAATTAGGTTATATTGAAGAGTGCATACTATAATTAAGTTTGCACAAATGATACTGTTGTGCAATCAAAAAAGGCTGCTATTATTAAAAATAGAACGGCATCACCACTCTAAAATTGCAGAACATGATTTAATCAAATGTAACAAAGCATGCTAGCTTGAAGGGTTTTAAGATTTACATCAATGAGGCTGATTTGTCACCAAAATGCTCATTGCTAAGAATAAGAAAAAAGGTTAAACAACTTTGTCAGAGGGCGAAAAAATCGCATGACAAAATTTGATTATTTTTTTTTTTTTATAGAAAGCATACTGTGCATCAAAGCTGATAGATGATGGATATGCATGTACCATCAAGTATGGAAAAAGATACAGAACAAGATAAAATTAAAACAATTGTTTTCTTGATATGAAATCAACAGTACTAGAACTTCCTGTTGAAAGCATCATAATGACCAAGATACATTTTCTGTCTGTTTTTGAATTTGACTGTAAAGCAAATGTCAGCCATGCGAGTGATCTCCATCCTGCTTGTTGGGTTTTTAAATTTGTGTTTTGCAGCAAAGCAAGATTTTGGCATTGTTTGGTTCTTAAATAGTAAAATCCCATTTTCTATGCGTTTTGTCCATGGTATTTTCTATATCTTGGATGTACCTTTACAAAGTATGATACTTGATAGAGCATCAGATTTGTAATGCAGGGTTCACTAGTTCAATACCTGCACAGGTCAACCTGGTTTAGCTTCTTCTACACGTTCGTGGGGAAAGGCACTTAACTCCCCAGAAAATGATATAGCCAGTAATTTGTTGAAAGTGCTGTTATGACGAGCAAAACATGAAGAAGAAGCAGAGAGAATTTTTGATGTAATTTGTTTTCAAGATTTTAATAACTTGCAGTTTGTTTCCATGTGCAAAAAAGCATTCTATCTCTATGAAATAATTTAACCATCAGTACTATTGTTGGGGTGCATCATTTGATTTCTTGTGTTTGTTTTCAGGGACATATCACCAAGGATATCCCAAAGATCTTTGATGCTGTGTTTGAGTGCACATTAGAAATGATCAACAAAGACTTCGAAGAATTCCCTGAGCATAGAACAAACTTCTTCCTTTTGCTCCAGGCAGTCAACATCCACTGTTTCCAAGGTAATAAGCATTCTTAAGATTGAAACTTTTTTTTGTGTGAACTTGGATAAGCAGTTTTTATTCCAGAAATTGGAAAAACTGGGAACACTGGCTCCTACATATATATTGCAGAAATTTACTAAATTTCTGTCCTAGGTGTTCAAGTTCATTCTTGTCATCCTCACCATCATTTTTCCATACAGGGAAGTGAAATCCTCCTTCTTGAATAACGAGAATTTTTTGAGACATTGGAGTCTAAAATTTTGTCACCCAGTACACAGCTTTGGGAAATCGATGTAGCAGTATTGTCACTGAAAATTACCTATTCTTTTTCTTTTCTATCAAGAATCCTTGGCATGTGCTCTCAGTCAATGCCAAAGCTAATCAAAATCAGTAATCAATAAGATAATGAGTGCATTTTTTTGTAGTAAGCTTGGAATATGCTCAGTATTAAAAAAATCAACCTTAAACATATTTTTTTATTTATTGGCTTCGATCCTTTTTTTTTTTTTTTACATGACATATTCACACTATTGCCAGAGTTTGAAAAATGAGTCAATGGTGCAAGGCTAGAGTAAACATAGGGTCCTCGTAATCTTGACATTAAAGTATGACATACATTTTTGCCACAGATAGCATTGTTAACATGTATTGTCTTTTGGTATTGTGGTCTATGTCGGTTTCAGGTTTCATCCACGATGCAGCCTTGAAGAATTTGCACAAAATATATACCAACTCTTGCAAAAACAGATAAAAGATTTAAAAGAGATAAAGAAAGTGAACCTGGCACATTTTTTTAAACCATCAATTGGACTGAGAAGCACCATTAAATCATTCAGTGTCAAATGTTGTTTTTTTAATTTATGAATGGGAACAAATCCATTAAGTTTTTTTGTGCATTTATATCAGTATAGATGTTGTAAAGCACTTAGAGCTTCTAAAGATTAGGCACTATACAAAGCCCTCATTATAATTATATTATTATTATTTTTATTATTATTATTATTATTATTATTATAAGTAATGTTCGCATTCCTTTTATTTCACTCAAGAAAATTGTCTGTATTTTGCAAACATTGTACTGGATTTCACATTTCATTGCTCACTGTATTGGTAAATGCTGCAAGTTCAGTCTGCTCTGTGCATAAATTATTAAATGGAAAAGAGAGAACATGTTGATTTTGAAGAATTGGGACATTGGAATAAACCAGTAAAGTAAATCATGTGCAAAAATTGAAGCATGGCACAAATTGGATTTCAAACTAAGCATGGCAGTGCCCCCTCTCTTGCTGTCAAGCTGGGATACTGTTGTAGAATGTAAACTTGGGACTTTATTATTGAGGGCATTTATCCAGAAATTGCTTTTAAATACTATTAGTGTATTAAGCAGTTTTTACATTCATGTTTCATTGGCTATTACTCTATGGATATTATGGCTGAGAAATTTTGTTTGTTATTTATCAGCTTTCTGCAGATATGTTGGTCATAGTCAAAGAAGGTGAGCGAGTCAAGTTTCAGTTTGGATTAGATGTGTGTGTTTACTTGCAGGTGGTAAACACTTAATTCGACCAAATTGTTATGATATTGAGATGAGTGGTTTAAGATTTATATTTATCATTTAGAATTGAATAAGAAGTCTTTTCATAGCAACCCATTGCAAGGAAATATAACACAATTTTAAGATTTTTCATGGCATTCCATTATCTTTTCTGAAATTTTCCCTCGCCATTACATGATGTTACAGAAAGTTTCCCTTGCCTTTTCAGTTACAGAATGTTTTCATCACTTTTACACAATGTTACAGAATGTTTTCATCACTTATACACAATGTTACAGAATGTTTTCATCACTTTTACACAATGTTACAGAATGTTTTCATCACTTTTACACAATGTTACAGAATGTTTTCATCATTTTTACACAATGTTACAGAATGTTTTCATCATTTTTACACAATGTTACAGTAAGATTCTATTGCCTTCACACAATGTTTGAGAAGTTCTATTTTATTTCAGCTTTTTTGAACATACCCCCAGCACAGTTTAAATTGGTGTTAGATTCCATCATCTGGGCATTCAAGCACACAATGAGAAATGTTGCAGACACTGGACTAGATATTTTGTATGCCTTGTTACAAAATGTGGCAGCTGAGGAGGCGGCAGCACAAAGTTTCTATCAGACTTATTTCACAGACATACTGCAGCATATTTTCTCGGTGGTTACAGACAGCTCACACACAGCAGGTAAAAAAAGAGATATTTTGTTTTCCATGTGTTGTTCAGACCACTCCAGTGGCCTAAATTATTTAGAGCATTTGCCTGGGGTGCTGGAGGATGCATGTCCGAACATTAGCTGAGTTATTCCAATGACTTATAAAAATGGTACTAATAGCTGCCTCCCTTTGCTCTCAGCATTATGAGGTTAGTGCAATGACTGGTCGATCTGGTGTCAGGATAATGTGACTGGGTGGGACAAATCACAACATGCACACCCCATGTGTTATTCATAATTTTAAACCCTCCATACTATATTAGATGATACAAAAAGAACCTCCACCAAATGCGGACCATAAAAGCATTATATATAAATAAAGCGTCCAAGTATGCAAAAAAACCCATTGTTTATATACTTCATTCATAGAGACCCATAATAAGTTTATCATTTATTTCTTTAAGATTTTTGCTATATTTCATATAGAGTATCTTTGTGTATTAAAGAGATGTAGTTTGCATAAGTAAATTTATTGGATTGGTCAGTGCATCCAAGAAATTAGAGCCAAGTCTTGAGAAAAGAACAAACATATTTTCAGTAGTTCTCATCAACTTTTGTGCAATCAGAAACTATTGTAAATCTGATGATTATTTCAGAAATGAAGATTTCATATTTGATATTGGCTGCAGTGTTTTCTCTTCGTGTTTTGGTGGCCCACGTGTCAAATTCACTAGGCACTTTCACTTCAAGGGTGCTATGCCAATTTTATCAAATTTATGCAAGATCACAACCTGGAGTGAATACTATTTATGTAAAAGGCTGTTAAATTACCAAAGAAAAATGGAATGATGTCTGCAACAGTCCTTTTTTTTATATAGCTCATATGGTAGTAAGTCATTATTATGGCCCTGTGTGTGTGTGTGTTGTGTGAAATAATTACTTGTTACCATTCTGGAGACTGTATTCCTGATCCAGTTTTAAATGTGGAATATGGACTTTTACCATCAAAATCTAAGAGGAAATTGGAAGCGAGCAAAAGATCCATTCGTAATAATGATTGGCTGACCTTGTTTCTGATACATTTTGATGAAATCTTGAATCTGTGTGGCTCTTCGATTTTGTGGCACTCATGACATTTTTTTAATTAGCTTTTGATATAATTTGAGAAGGAGCTTGTATCAAGAGGATATTGGTTTAGTTGAAAATTAGGATAAACGTGATTGGCATGACATCATGGGGCAGAATGTTTGACATTCTGTAATGAGGTTGCACTCTGCACTTTTAATGGGGTTGAAATTTTAAAGAAAATACTTTTCCTCATTTGTTATACTGGTTTTTTAAAAATTTGACTTTGTTTATCCTAGGTATTGTTAAAATATATTTTAAATTGTCTTTATTTTTGGTGTATGAATAGTGGCTGTATTTTGGGTTGTAGAGTATAGTTTGGCCTTAAGATGTGCACCTGTCCACATTTTCTTTTCTTTTCCTTGACTGAGGATAAATTGGAAGAAAAACAATCAAGCCAGTAACTTTTTTTTTTACTTTTGATATAATTTTTGTTGTTGTTGCACCTTTTGACTCTTTCAACATTGGTATCTCCTCATTCCAGTGCAGTACCACGCTCTCTTCTTCACAAACTCCTTTATAATGAGGGAACACTATTTTAAAAATATTGGATTTTTAAAAAGTCAACTTTAATATCTGTTTCAGGATTGACAATGCAAGCTACAATCCTGGCTTACATGTTCAGTTTGCTGGAAAATGGGAAAGCAGCAGTGCCACTTGGGCCAAACACAAGTGGAGGAGCCCAAAATGTGACATACATTCAACAGTTTCTTCTTAACCTACTGAAGGCAGCATTCCCACACCTTAATGAGTAAGATTTTACATGTTGCATTTTGCACTAGAGTCTGGTAATAGTTGTAGTAAATAGGGTTTGATGGATGTGTATTTAAGAATGTGCTTTTGTGTAAAAGAGAAGCAAAATGTCTTTGCAAATGTAGAACATGGACGCTTAGCCATAGGGTAATAGAGTCCTACTACTAAGAAAATGGATTATTTTGAACCATTGGAAATGGCTGGCAAGAACATTTATGTTGTTTCCTTCAAAATGGAAATGGCTGGCAAGAACATTTATGTTGTTTCCTTCAAAATGGAAAAGGCTGGCAAGAACATTTATGTTGTTTCCTTCAAATATTCTTGACACCCCTGCAGAGATGCTGCCATGACATGCAAATTACACAAAATTTGGTTTGCAGATTTTGCATGAGAATTAGCTTAAAGTAGCACATACAGGTATACTTTATACAGTTTACAGATTTTATTTAATGGAAGCGCTCATCTCTGCACAAGTTACACTGCATTAAAAGTCGCAAGAAGTGACTGCTTACACAACTGGATATTTCAGCTTGACACATATGGTGTTATGCTAAATTTTATTGACACATTGCACTAAGGAACAAGCATTCCATTGTGATTTAATCTTGCATTCATTAAAGAAGTTTTACAAATGCATGCTTAAGCCATGTGCTACCTAGAATACCCAAAATGGCTGCCAGTCCACATGGTTCATCTTCAGACGTTGATTTCATTTGGCAAATACTGGCAGATAATAGCAATGATGATAATGATTGTTAAAAGTATATGACAGTAATGAAGCTGGATTAAGTCTGCTAGAAATGTGGGTAATTTTGAACATGGAAATGATGTTATTTTAATGAGTCTGGGGGGGAATTCCCCACATGTGATAAGTCCTGGCAGCATCTCCGTCCCATTACTAACAGCTGTCTCGCTAGGTGCTCAGCATTAGGAGGTTAATGTTAGGACTGGGTGGGACATCATGCAATGTCAGCAGCATGGTGCCCCAGTGCTGGACATGGCTATAAAAAGAAATGTGCACAACAAAGAAAACATGGTTTTGAGGATGGATACTTATTATTTTACTATGGTTACCTTGGCAACCTTTTTTTGGAGTAAAAAATGGATTTACTACTATTTTATTGGCAGAAATAGATGTTAGACTTTAGGTCCAATCACGCTTAAAAATGCTTGATCATATTGTCAAAAGACTTGATTAAGAAATACTTTATAGAAATAAAGCACATTCTGGGAAATTTGTAGAATGTGTTGTTTTTCTACAAATTATGTAATAATTTGTTTCCATACTGTGTGATACATTTTGTTTCAAATGTAAGCTTTAATTTTGCTGTCTCAAAGCAATTGACATATTGGCTAAATGAATGAAAGTCCTGATAAAACCTTTTGGAGGAGTACAAAAGTGGCAAAAATTAAAGTATAGTACAGGATTAATCTTCTGAGAAATCTTTTTTTATGTCAGTATTGGGAATTATTTTCCTTTTGGTCGATCTGTCAGCAATTCAGAATTGTGAAGTGCATCTAGTCAAAGGTCTGTACTATAGAAGTTTGGTAAATGGAAATATCAAGTCAAAGGTCTGTACTGTAGAAGTTTGGTAAATGGAAATATTTAGAATTTTGTTGATGGAATAAGACATATATTGGGATAAAATATTGCAACACATTTTTGATACCTGTGATCCAGTTGTTTTGTTGATGTGTAAATATATATCTGCATCAAGTGGAATAAAGCTAGATATACATGCATTTTTTTTTTTTTTAGAACTTGTGTTATTACAGCAGTAAAATGCAAATATGAAAATCAAGGATGTAAAGGGTAATTTTAATATAATACAATCAAGTCTGCCTCAAAAGTCGCCTCTGTAAGGCAAGAACCTGCAGATTTAAAACATTCATTTGCCCAGTAACAGGTGAAAATTTAAAAAGCACGACACCCATGAGAAAGTTGAAGCCCAACTAGAAAACCAGTTTTTGGTGACGAGGTTTTAAGAATACTTTTTTTGCCACAATGCAGAATAATAATATGGGCTGTCAGCATAAAATGAAATATATATGAATACGTATTTTTTGCACTGATTTTTACATAATACTGCACAAATTTTAAATATTAATAATTTTTATTTTAATAAAAAGAAAACTTTAAAGAATACTAGATGTAATTAATTGCTGGCTAGTCAATATTTTTGTTTGGTTTTGGGGTAGGCAAATGTTTCTGAAATTTATTGTACCCCTGATATGCAGCTTCTTTTTATATGTCCCTTAAAGAATTTTTGTAGAAATAATCTTGTTATAATTTTCTGTTACTTGCTGTTTTTATGTGGCATGTTTGACTTGTGATTTTTTACAGAAATTTATGAGGCTTTATGAATTTGTTTTTCAGGCCACAGATTAAAATTTTCATTGAGGGACTTTTTAGTTTCAATCAAGATATTTCTGCCTTCAAGGAGCATCTGAGGGATTTCCTTGTGCAAATCCGAGTAAGTACTAATGAGAAGGATGAACAGATTTTTTTTCTTCTAAAAATTAAGCTGGACATGCCTGAACATCTGGTTTTTGTCCAGCCAACAATGTGTTGTACTATTTAGGACTTATGTTTAAACATGCATGGTACCCAGGAAGGCAGTTTAAAAAAAAAACAACAACAAGAATATTAGGATTTTTTGAATACTACAAGAGTTTGTATGAAAATGTTGTAAAAATCTGATTGACATCTATGATACACAATTACATGTTAAAAGTGCTTTCCACATGTCCCCAATATATTTGACTGGAACAACCCTCAAGATTGAAAAAAGGTAATGTTGAATGTACTCTTGTGTTAATAATCATCAAATATTCTTCAACTTTGCTTCCTGTAGTAGTGACAGAAGAATTTAGAGAAGGGACTGGATTCACATTACAGTAGCTACATTAGGTTTATTTTGCTATGATATATAGTTTCTAAAGTTGTATCAATTATTTGCCTTTTATATAACATGAACTCTTACTTTTTTTGTTTTTTCTCATATTCATACAAGTTTCTTTGTCAAATACATAACCCAATCACATTATCATTAGGAAATTACTGTCTACTATCTTGGAATCAAACCCTCCTTGAAAGACCTCTTACTGATATATATATATATATATATATATATATATATATATATATATATATATATATATATATATATATATAAAATAGGCAAAGGTAAGTATCTCTTGTGGAGTTATTTATCTTGTTTTACTAGGTGGTCATCATCCCAGATGTAATCAGTTACACTTGCAAGTGTAAAAAAAATGCCTTTGAAGAATCCATGATGTTTATATTTATTTTCGACCTTACAGTGATTCAAAAGGTTCAGATAGAACATTTGCATTTTGCCACTATATATATTCTTATGTTTGCTTTTTGGGACCTTTATTACCACATGTTATTGTCCACGTGATACTGATTGGTAACACTCAAATTTTCACCAGGGTGATTGTGCTGTGTATTTGTTGTATGCATTGTTTCCTGTTTATATCTCCTTTTAATTAGAGATGCTAGTCACGTGCAAGAAGTACCAACATTTTAAAGTCATGCAGGACTGGCAAGAAATGTAATTGGCCTGCACAAATTATTCTTCCTCGCACAGGTGTAGTATGGGCAGATGTTTGGTCTGATGTGTTAAGAAAGACAGTAAAAATGGCATACTCTAAATAATTGAAACGAGAATATTTAAGCATTTGTTGGGATTAAAAACCAGTTTTATAGCGGACATCAAGATATAACTCCCCATCTTCCATGAAGATGCTATAAATGGTGCGTTCGATGACTATAACTTTAATTTGAAGCCATGCGAGTCCATTTGAGGTACACAGGAATTGCATATGATGCACATACTACAGCAAGCTCAGTCATGTATAATGTTGATGAATGAGTTGGAAAAAAACTATACATAAAAAAAAAAAAAAAAAATTGACAACCAAATGGGCACACGTCCCTATCCCTGCCAAGTATGGACTTTGGAAGAGTGAAGCTGGAAGTGTGGGAATACCTTCAGCAAGGCGGGCTTGGCCAGCAAGCAAATTTTATATCACACACCACTCACCATCCTGGCTGCCAACCAACCAGCCCATTTATCTGGAAACCATTGTACAGTTTTGTGGTCAAGGGTTAAATCTGTCATCTGAGTGTGGTAAACAGAATGTCACTTGACCCTACATTAACAGTTGCAAGCTGACCATATCTATGATATCAGGGCATGGTGAATTAACTTTGCATTTGGTGACATATCCCCATTTTCAGCCCAGTACAGTGCACTTGACTGGCATATCTCCTCTGCGCTGCCACCCCCACCCACCCACCCACCTTCCCCACCCCGGGGACCATTTTCCATGAAGGATATAACTCAGCCAGCCCTACTCTAGCATCTATGACATGTTGAATCTTTCATTTTTATGTATGGTGATGATTTGGCATCATCATTGCCATATGGAATGCAATACACCTAGATGAAGATTGTACAGAATAAGTACAATATCTTGGTGGGTGGAGTGGGGTGCAAAGTCTTGCAAAAATTGCAAGCATATTGAAACTATTCATACAAGACTATGATGGGCCTACAAGACTATCTGACAGGTAGAAACGATTCTTACACGTGGTGACCTTAGTGAACCACTCTTCAAACAAGTGTGGACAAAATGTCACACCACTCTCAGCTTTGCCAGATTTCTTTTTCTTTTTCAATACAAGAAGCTAGCTACTACTATAATTAAGGAATACTGTTCCATGATAATTTGACATATTCAGACATGGAAGAGATAATGGTGTCTGCAACAAGAACAATTTCAACATATCCAGGCCAAACTGAAACTTCTTTGTCTTGCCAAAGCAGTTGTCATGCTCGACTTCTTAATAGCACCTTTGAAGCTGAGTGATAATGCATTTTTGTGGATCCACACTGCATGCAAATTGTGTTCCAAGGGCTCAGTTCATCTATTGATACGACCTGATTTTGATTCATTTCTTAAAATGTTTACAATCAATTTACAACAGACATGTATCTGCTTTTTCTATCAATTGATCCATTGTGAGGGGCAAAGTTTGAGAACCTTGCCAGCCCATGTTCATGCAAGTTGTTGAAGGCTCTTCCTGCCAATTAAAGCAAGAAAGGATGACATGACTCCACCAGTGCTAGCTGCTTAGCCAAAGGGTGTTATTAGATTGGCTCAAGAAATATTAGTGATTTCCACAACCCTGGCCTTTAAACATGGCTCAGATCGAGATGTTGTGGAATAAATTGACTGGCATACCCTGATTTACTTTCTCTAGCTTCTATTTGGGTGACATGGAGAGAACTGAATCTTGTCTGGCAACTGGTAGCTAGCTAGCTGTCCAGACAGTTTCCATTCTCAGGGCATTGTATCACAACCAGGCATGATATTACAACTTTCACTGGATTCACCACTAACACATTTGGATGTAAAGCAGTAGTCTGGTCTGGAATACCTCCTGCGATCTCGCTTATATGTTTTCCTTTACATGTGTATAAACACATCATCTTCTGTTGTGCTAACTTCATGTTAGGATTTATCCTTTCTGTATAGCAACCATGTTCCTGCTGGTGACATATATAGATGAATGCTCACACATTTCCCAAGTTCTTCCTTACCTATTGTGTGCTTAAAAAAAGATGAGAAAAGAACGTAAAGCCCACAAAATGCTAACTTGACAGTAGCTTCCACTGGGTCAGTGTTTCTGACCCTTTTTTTCTTCCCCAGTATAATTTTTGCCTTTTATAGTCTATCATGTGCTGAAAAATAGCATTAAATTGCACAAAACCAATGAAACTGGTTACATCCGGGGTGTGTGTAGCCACATAGAACAACAATCACAATTAAAGAGTTACTTTCCTTCTCTCTTGCAGTCAAAGAGTTTTGTCTACAGGCCCACGGTTCATTTTTTGTGGCTTGCCTTCATTCAAAACGTCAATTCAATAATTAGAGTCTAATTACTATACTATATATCGTGTGTTGCAGACAAGCGTTTTGGTCCATTTGACACATAGTTTTGACAATGTTTGACCAGCCTGGCTTATATGATAGCAATGGCAGGAGGTCAAGATACCAATTACTACAGCATCATTGTATATCCACACGTACATAAGTCTGTCCACACCCTAGAATTGCTCAATGATATTTCGATTCGGTCAGTGATATTTAAATGACAGAATAATAATTATTTTCTTTCCTTGTGTATTTCTTATTTAGCTGAATGAATGGCTTGAACTACTTTCTAGGGATACATTCACTTTTTCCATTTTTATTTATCACTTTAATGTTAAAACATACACTGATTTATTCATGGAGGTGCAAGATATATTCTTTTTTTTTTTTTTTCATAACAGGAGTTTGCTGGGGAAGATAATAGCGATTTGTTCTTGGAGGAACGAGAAAATACAATAAAGCAGGCTCAAGATGAGAAGAGAAAAGTTCAGTTGTCCATACCTGGAATGATTGGACCACACGAAATCCCTGAGGAAATGCAGGATTAAGTTAGATGAGGACACTTTTTACCATCAGTTTGTGGCAACTCGGGACTTTACATTATAAACAAGGCTGGGACATATAAGTTCATTGATGTCATTCTGAACTCGTTTATTCCTGTATCAGGAAGAAGAATGGTGTTCATAATATGCATTGTGAATTGTGTAATGCAAAATCATTAATGTTTTTTGGTCTTCAGCTATACAATAGTGTCCTTAAATTTATTTGTTCAAAATGTAAAGAACTTGTTTTCTCTGGTCATACAACAATGGTAAAGTCCAAAAGTTAAAAATGAATAAATCTGCTTTGTGCATTCAGCATTGAGTCGATCCAGACAGGAGTTAACATTTTTTTCACATAACTTGAAAAGGAACCAGAATCCCACGAATTATGAAACCAAAAGGTATGGACACCAACTTCTGTCAAGTGTTAGGAATGAGATAACAATTTGTGAATGAATATCAGCTTTTACAAATCTATTGATAATCAAGTAATGATCAGTTAAATTTTCCTTGTGATGTCTTGCAAAACTAAACTTTTTCTTCAACTGGATTCAAGTCCAAAACAGCTTTGAGTTCGTTTTAAACAAGTTTTATTGTCATTAATTATTTTCATTGCAAATTATTAAACATGTTCATTAAGAAATAGAGGAGAAATGAATTTGAATTAAAAATAGATGACTTTTACATTGATATCTCTCTAGGTTACTTTTCACAAGACAATATGAAAATCTTGCTGAGGAAAATGATTGAAAAACTCTTTCATCCAAAAGAAATCTGTATGGTGAATAATAGATGGAAGTAATAGAGATTAGGTAGGAAAAGATTAGACCTAAGACTCGATGAAAGAAGGAACCAATGAAAATTAATGTATTAAAAACGTGACAAAATAGGATAATTAAAAAAATACATGAATTTATACACACATCAAGAGTATAAATGAACAACCATAACAAGTCAGATAACTTGCTTCATTCACAAAATGGCACTACCTTTCTCAAATGTACCTTTTAATTTTATTAAAACCCAGAAAAGAAGTGAAGCTGCAAGGTACACATTTTCAGAATGAACAGGTGTTCTTTTCAGATATGGGTCAGTGTGATTTTATTGGACTGAGCAATCTGATGGTTTTCATTTTAATTGTTGCTCTTTGGTACACACAGTATAAATGTTTAATCTTGCATGTTCTTTGGACAGTGTGTTATCAGAGGGAGATAATTCAGTTAGATCTTTGCCAATTCACAGGTTACATAATAGACATCTTGTTTTAAATGCCTTAGGTAAATTAAAACTTGTTTATCTATGATGGATACTTGTTGTAGGAAGTACAAAGTTTAAGACGTTGAATAGTAGTGTCATTCATTTTTAGACGACCCATCGAGAAGTTGATAGCATTGACCCCTCTAGTGAAACTTTGCAGGTTCTGTCTTTTGAAGGACCGTGAGCATTTGCACAATGTGAAAGTCCACAGTTGATCATAAAAATCATACTTGATTAATTGTTTTGCTGAAAGAGACAGATTCTTGACCTAATCAAATAATTAGAATGGCACTAACATGAAATGCATAACATAATAAATAATCCCATTTGTACTGTTGCCTATTTGATTGTTATATTACATTTTTTTTTAAAAAAACTCTTAAAAACCAAGCAAGCATCTAGAAGGAACTTGACTCTTAAAACAGAATTCTGGGACTGGTTTTCTTTTTTAATTGCAAAAAAAAAAAAATTGGCACATTCATAAAATACTCATCTGATAGACCTTTGACCTTGCCATTGTTGTAAACTAGTAATATACAAGGATCATTGACCTTGATGGGGTTCAATCAGGTCTTTGAAAATGTTTAAGAGCTTGGAAATTAACATGCTTGGTAAACAGTGCTTCAAAGTTGTTGAATATTTAGAGGAAAATAGAATGTCACTTGTATAATGTTTTGAAACAGTTGTTGAAGTTGTGTTGCTTATTTGCATTGATTGAAACAGAAATGGTCCGTTTTCCGAGTTAAATATTGTTCTTGTGGTGAATTAATGGAGATTAGGTAAATACTTGATCAATAATATGTTTTAGAAATATATGAAGAGAAAAACATACCTGTCTCATGATCTGTAACGAATAGGGTCCGTCAGAGTGTTATATATTATTTTATGAGTAGGTCAGCTTTTTATACTTCCTGTTTGGTGTTTTATTTTCAGTTTTGTTGCAAACAGTATTTGTTTTTCTCTCACAATTCTTCATTATTGGAAAACAAAGTATCTTATTGCTGCTGTTGTAAGTTATACTAGTTGCAGCAACAGTAAATCATATGACTTGATATAGTATTATAAATTGCTAGTGTATTCACCTTGGCAACTTTTGTGTTGTGCTTATTACTCTTAAAATTGTTCCTTAATAACCTACAGCCATCTTAACATTGTTCATATCATTTATCTAAACAATATTTATAGTATAAATAGCAAATAGGTACAAAATAACTAAATATATTTATCACATCTGCCTTCCATATCAGTGTTTGAATGTCTTGTGCTTAATAGATTAAGTCTGGTCTGATTGTGAAATTAGACAGAAACTGATTATAATACTGTATCACAATTTGATTGTCGTTACAGATTATTTTTTTGATACACATTGCTCACCATGTGATAATCTCTTTGCGTTTCATTGCTCGTGCATATGACTTCATTAATGTAAACCAAGTAATTTTAATTTTATTATCTTACAAAAGCCTCCTTTGTGTGAATGAGTAATATTCATATATTTAATCCTTTATACTGTGCACAATACTGGGAATAGTGTAGACCCAGGCCTCTCCTTGTTCCAATTCTTTTCTGAATGCGTCTGACTAATCGAAAGGATGGTTTTGTCTATTTCAAGTAAAAATTTATAAGTTGGGAGTGTCATTTCTCACTTGAAATGGTAAGTAAAGTTTTATGAAAGAGCAGTCAGATCTGCTGGTGGTCTGTGTAGTGCAAATTGGGGTCCATGCTTTGTGGTTTAATGTTATGATACAACAAACTGAACTCTGATCCCATGATTTGGTAACTCTGGCATTGTGCTCAAGAAAAGGTATTGATTTAGATTCTAATGTTATTAGTGTTTGCATAGAGAGCTTGTGCAGCAGTTCACTTTTGTATATTAGGTCCAATTTAAATATAAGACTTGACATGTATATAATTCATTATTGATATAAGAAAATCATTGTTCAACACACATCTTGAAATCTGAATAAACATGAGTTGAAAAAATTATAAAATGGAGTTTTTACATTTTTTAATATATAAAAAAAAAACCACTTACAGATACAGTGGAACCCCACTATAATGTGATAATTGGAGTTCACAAAATTGGAATTTGTTAATGTGGGGTTTTACAGTATTTTCACTTTTTTCATAAAACATATTGGCATATATACTTCTATTAATATCTAATGGAAAAAATCGGGGTATTATTGGGCGAATATTAAATGGAATAAGACTTATTCAGAATAATGGATGGATAATTAATTTATTGGTTATTACTTTTGTGTTAAATAGTTTAACTGATTTTTTATTAGTTTTTTTTTCTTCTCGTAAATACACATTGATTGATAATACACCAACTGACATGAATAGGGTATCAACATCGTTTACTGTCATGCTGTCGTGGCATGCAATTCATCCATAATGCATGTAATTCCATTGAAAAATTGCACAGATTTAAAATATTCAATAATTTTGCCCATGATCATTGTGTCTGAATTCAATGTCCAACATATAGCATGAACAGAGTATTAACACTGTTTACTTACCATCGTGGCATGCAGCTAATCCATAATACCTGTAATTTCATTACAAAGATTGCAAACGTATTTAAACTATTCAATATTTTTGCAACATTTTTATGTCTAAATTCGATGGGAAAAATTAGCAGAAAATTAGGTTAAGAAAGATGAAGCACATGTACGTTTCATTAGATTCCAGGGTCTATGAATGGTGTCTATGCAATTTTAAACTTTATTTTCCATAACGGTAAAATATTTTTTATATAAAAAAAATAGGAGATTGATGACGACTTCATAAGCAAACTCCATACACATAAACTATGAGAACTAAATGCAGTGAGTCTCAAATGGTCAAGAGCCACTGATATAAAACATTTTTTAAGCTGTACGCATGTACAATTTCATATCATTACAATTTCCAGCTAATAAAGCCAACATTATTTACTGGTCAAATGACTCCGTCTAATAATACTTCCAAGCCCAAAAAACATGTTGGCAGCTTTCGTTTTTTTTTAATGTTTATTAAATTGTGAGAATCTTGTATAAACCACCACATTGTCTGCTTCTTGGATGTGCATGCAGTTAAAGAAGAAACACAGGTCGGCTATTAATTGAAGGCAATCACAAAGATGATTTACTGTATTTACTCATGGATCAATAATAAGTAACATTTCTGATAATGTTTATTTAGGCATAACAATTCAAGAACCTGGTGAAATTGATACATTTCAGAAGCCAAGCGTTTTACACACTATTTCTCGTACTTCAATGTATTATTTATATTAGAATTCATACACGATCTCTTCCCCAAAATTATAATAAACTTTTTTGGTGCAAATTGAAGACCACATAATATTTATTTTCGCATAACACTTCAGGAACATGGTGAAATTTTTAAATTTCAGAAGCTACACCACGATCGTAATGTTAAAATTCTTATGCGAACTCTTCCCCAAAATGATAGTAAACTATTTCTTGTACTTTAATTTTAAAAAAATCTCCTGTTACAAGAAAAATACATGTGCATATATCAAACTTTTCAAGAACCACACCATAATAGTATTATATTCGAATTCAAAGGAGATCTCTTCTCCATAAACGATCTCTTCCCCAAAAGGATAATAAATTCCTAACACCTATTTCACGTACTTTGAAGAGGAAAAAAAAAAATTTATGGGACATTAGATATTGGTCACTGGGGTGTTCTAATTATAAGACAGAAAGAATAATTTGTATATATTGGTCAGAAAATGGACAGTCCAGGTTAGAGGTTGCGAAGTTTATTTTTTTTAAAAATTAATTGTCCAGTTTTAAGCTTAACTAGGTGTAAGGCATTGGTTTCCTTCCTCATGTGAAGTGTGTCATGCCTACATACTGCTTCATCAAAAACTGTACATAGCCCATTTTGATGAAACTTGGTAAGAATGTCCTAAAATAAAAAATTGGTTAGCTGAATTAGCAGTGGTATGGCTTCAATAGCAACCAATGTGGAAAGCCTTTTTAGAACTTCTTGGCAGAATACTTGGTAGGACGATACGGTTCCCTTAAATTTTAAAAAGCTTTTTTCCTTAAAAAGACAGTACATTTGCCAACAATGTTAAATTTATCTGATGGTATGCAAAATATTGAAGGTCATGAAATATACAACTTTGAAAATCATTAAACGCTTTTTAAATGTTTTCCCAAAATAATAAATGCAGTTGCAGGTATCAAAGAAAACAGTTCAACACGGGTAGTTACCAGATACAGTAGAATGTCTTTTGCTGTATTGGCCACAGTTACGTGTTTCTTTGGGGTGTTTTCTTTTAAATTTTTGTACCGTACTTATTTATGTAAACTGTGTAGGGACCATAATACTTGGCCTGAAGAGGATTTGCCATTGACAACATTATACTTAAAATTGGAAACAGGGAGATTAATTTCAGTATCTTCATTAGAAAGAAGTTTCTCTTTCAACAACTTTAATGGTTCACTCACAGTATGTCCAAAAACCAGTTCATAGGGACTGAAGTCTAGAGATTCTTGAACTGATTCCCTAACAGCAAGCAATAGTAAATGAATGCATTCATTCTAATCCCATATCAGAACAATATAAGTAAATCAAATATTTTCAAAGTCTGATGAATCGTATACACAAATAGGCAAATTCCTATTAACTAATGTTGCACACTGCAATCATTACACACAGTTTATAATTCATTTCAACTTTTGCAAATCTATAATATCAAATGAATAAATGTATGTGGTGACTTCGAATAAACCCAACAGCGAATTACAAGATTAATTCTTTACATAAACATTACTCGTATCTCAAAATATGCATGTATATCATACACTACAAACGAAGCAGACCCTACAAATGGTAATTCTACGTACTAAAGAATACATACTCAATACTTAAAGTACACTTACTTTGCTGTAATATTACAACGATCGAACAAATAGTCACTGACCTGTACTGAAGCTCCTTGTAATTTCCAGATTATCAAGTATCCCGCCAATTTCGAATGACGTCGGAGTAGCTTATCTTCTCTTATTTCTGCAAACTGGGGTTAGCGACTACGGATGTTTAGTTTTCAAGATAATAGATTTAAGCTTGTGATTCTAATGTTGGCCACGCCTTGCTCAATTCCGAGTGGATGTTGATTTATATAATTATCAGACACTGCTCCCTCCCAACAGTCTGTGATGGGTGGTTTTACGAACCCCACTTGTTTCTTTGATCCGAACACAAAATTCCACCACTTGTGAAACATATGATCGCAATTATTATGTAACTGGATGCCCAAAATACGGCCAGTTATGAATTTTATGGTCATGTCAATTAACTGGCTTGACAGCTTATTTTTCGCCGAGTTGACCTTTATACATATTTACAGCGAGAAATTATTAGCCTCGGGGTCTAACATATACATGTTGAAATCTGGTTAATCCTTACAACGTGACAACCTGTTAGAAATAGGAGCATTTGGAATAGGTCTATCTTGATTCTTATGCCTATTTTTCAATTGGTAGCAATCAGAAATAACTTTTCCTTTTTCTTGCAATAGGTACACGTAGAAAGAGACAAGGATCTAGAATCAAGCTTATCGAAGCTTGATCTTTAGAAGTCAAAAGATTGTTGAGTAGAAGTCTTATTTAGAAAATGAACTTTATGTGTTAAAGAGTACTTTTCAGGTGCATTAGCAGCATTTTCCAATGTTTCACTCTTTCGCTCATCAAGTCTAAATGTTACTATAGACAAAATCTTTGAACTCTTTAAGTAATACACGTTGTTTGAAACTTTCATAATCATTTTCAACTTTCTTGGCTATCAAATAATTGCTCTTTTTCTCAAAAAAGAATCCGCAATAATTTAATCCAGGATTTTTTTAAATAGTTTCTGAATATTTGCCAAGATTCTTCAGGGACTAACTCATAACCCCTTTAGATGCATTCCTTAACCGCATCATAGTCACCACTTTGGTGAACTGAAAGGGAATTGAAAACATCACTTGCATTGCCAGTGAGTTCACATTGTAGTAATTGAGTCCAATGCTTCCTTAGCCATTTATAAATTTTCAGCAACTTTTTCAAAACGAGTAAAATATTTGTCTACTTTTCTTTCTCTGAAAGGGGACACTAACCTGATATTATTTGCAAGATCAAAGCTTAAATTTGGATTTGAAATGGTATGACTTTATTTACAGATTTTAGCATCATAAGATGTTTTGCAATTTTTCTCGTTATATTTGAGATGTATACTTTAATTTGGCACTATGTACCAAAATTGTACTGACATATTAAAACCTATACATGTATACATGTAATCATCCGTAGGAATCATATGGTAAACCTATTTGCAACGTCCTTAACACAATAACTCTGGCGCCGCGGTTGTTTTTTGTTTACGGGGCAGGAGGTGGTAGCCTTCTTCCAAGCTCTGTAGCGTTAAGGTCATGTATGATATACTAATGTGGGTGGTATTCTAGAAAGGTAGACAGATTTAGCTTTACAATGCCAAATAACCTGGACGTTTTAGTTGCACTACAAAATACAGAGGGAAAAATCTACTTTTTTGGAACTATTTTTTTCTCCACAAAATTCGCCCGTGGTCAGAATCCGATTTTGTGTCAAAATGTTAGACTTTTTGGTCTCAGATCTAAGGCAGACTGGTATAAACTGCACAAAAACCAGTAAACCTGTGCAAAAAAATAGGATAAAGTGGGCATTTGGAAAAAAAGTGGTCTCGATACAAAAATGATGGGTCCTTTGAGCAACAACAACAACAACAAAAAAAAACCCACAACAAAGCCTCCAACTTTTCCCTTTCTGCTCATGAGCTAGCAAAATAACCAATGGAAAACAATGTTTCTAACACAATTAGGCAATAGACTAATGGAAAAACGTTTGGAAGTCAATGTATTATTCAGAAATATTAAAATTATTCCAAAATGTGTTCCCTACTGGCATATCTTGCGAAAACAACAAAAACCACTAGGGGTTAATGTGTTAAAACAGCCTTGCCAACCTGGTACCGGTGTTATTAAGGACATGCTCCTTGATAGTTATGTTGGGGGTTGCTACCAATAGTGTGGGTCTCAAGTCAGGTGGGTGGAAAGATTACAAATGCTACTCGTGGGCCATCGTGTTTGACTTGCTGTTATAAGTGTATTTAAAAAATGACATGGAATGACTTTCTAAAACTGCCATACCATATCATATCAGATGTGATTGAGTCCCAACATGAACAACATTCACATTCATACATAAGATGCCAATGCACTATGGTATCTGTTTTGTTATACAACATGTAAGATACAATTTCTGATAAATAGATGGATATTACTTCAACTCGAGGTACTTGAACAGCAGGAAGGGTGAACAAACCACTTTTATTTGTGAAAATACAGCTTCCTACGAAAATGAAAACACAAGGTCAATAACGCCAAACCGAGACCTTTAACCGACCTTTTGACGCTTGTGTTTTTGCGTGTTCGTTTACCTACCCAGACACTCGCTATGTGAGTGGTTTAATTAAAATTAAAAACTGGGTATTTTACTCAGAAAGGTTAGATAGAAGGTATGGCTGATCCTGTTAAGGTTGATACGACGATATATCAGCTGCAGAATACGTTTCTGAAGCCAAAATTGCATAGCACTCCAGAACATGAGTGGGTTGTTAGGGTATTTCGTGAGTATACGGATATTTCACAAATCAGTATAAAAATAAATATATAAAGAGTATGATAGTTTTATTGATGAAGTTTATGAAATGAAAAAAGTGATGGAATGCCAGTTATATCAACAGAAAATCAGCGATCTCAACGAAGGTGACAAACATAACGTAACCCCGGTGTAACTGGAAAAGGTATTGCTACTCGAGGAAGTTGTTTTATTACTCCATATCCCAATAACGTCATTGCTGATGCTGAGAGACTGGAAATTCTAATTGGCGGAAGACGAGCCGGCAATAATTCCCCAGAAATCATTAATGAATCAGCTGCTATTTGTCAGAGATCATTTAAAGGCGGCATCATTTACAATAATGTTTATCGATCCTAGCAGCAAAGAGGGTGGAAATACCGAAACTATTTCAAGCAAACCGAAACTATTTCAAACAAAATTCTAAAGGATTTCAACCGAAACTATTTCAAACCGAAACCATTTCAAACAGACAAAACAAAAACAAAAACAGAAATCCTTTAGGATTTTACGCTACAGACCAGGCGCCAATTGTGCTGCGGAGATGAAATTTTAACCGAATATTTGATAAAGTCCGATACGATATCTTGATCTCGGGTCGTGCAAATTTATCGTTACAAATTCATGTGGAATTGACTGAGCGTGACTAAAAATAAATTTCTAAAGAGATTATAATCCATATCACCGCCGCACCAAGTTTGCCAAATATTTCGTGGCGTATGTGTGTCAACTCCATTAAATACAGCAAGAATATTGCAGTTATCTCTGATAACGTTTGGTATTTGTGTGTATCGTTGAGTGACATATATCACATCGGTATTTTTATGCCTACCTCTGGAAAATATCCTAGCGGGATTCTTTTGATTGTCTAGCATGACATCAGCATATACAACTAAATTGCTAATATTTTCATCAATAACATCAATGCTCGGTGCTTCATCGATATCGGTTATAAACTCAATAATATCCTCATCGATTTCTGATTTTGCTTTCTCGTTAAAATCCTTTAACACCTCGTAACATCGCTAATCGTCTACACTCGGAGCTACTAGATACAACTTATCCCATTTCATCCATCTCGTTATTAAATTAAGTAACAACTGCATCTTGCCGCTTCCAGATGGTCCGATTATAATCATACGAATAGAATTCGGTAGCGCTGCATGAGGTTTAACTGGTTCTCGTGTTTTTGTCGCCGAAAAATCAATTACATTCATGTTATTATAAATAAATTATGGATCTATATTGTGTGAAATGTAAGAAGCGTACTAGCACAAATGACTTGACCACGATTACAAGTAAAAATAACAGATCAGCACTTGAGATTTGTTTCCCTTGATAAAATCACGGATTTAAAAAAAAAAAACGCGGAGGTGATATTGCAGCCAAGTTAGTAAAATTACCAGGAACACCATGGGCAAAATATCCGCGAGAGAAACACCTTCCAGGGTATAGTTATTGTGGACCCGGGACCAGACTCGATATCCTACTGGATGATCAAAACCAACCCAAACCCGGTTAATATCCAATAAACGCTATTGATAAGGCATGTCATGCTCATGATGTTACTTATAAAAGCAGCAATCTGCAACATAGACATATCGCAGATATGAAATTGATTCATGCGTTGAATTCTATCACTGATAAATCCTTCAAAGAAAAGTTGGCTTCATGGTTGATAAAATCGGCGATGAAAAGTAAATTAATGTTGGGTGCTGGTAATTAATAACATCATGGAATCTATTTATTATTCCCCAAGAGGATAATGGAGGGGTAAATCAGCAATCGGTAAACTCGCTAGCGCCGCAAAGGTAAAAAAATACTACATCAGCGGATTGGTTATCCAAACAGGCGATATTGCAAATTTATCTACCACCGCCTAAACAAATTAATTTCTCGCATTTTTATGTCAGCGTCCCTAATGAGGTTCATCAAGCTGATATATTATTTCTTCCGCATGATGGTGTTTACAAGTACGCGCTAACCGTAGTTGATGTTGCGAGTCGATACAAACAAGCAGAACCTCTAAAAACAAAATCATCAACTGAAGTTGCTTCTGAGTTTGAAAGGATTTATCGTATTGACCAAATCTATTACAAGTTGATCCTGGCAAGGAATTTCAGGGTGCAGTGTTATCAACAATGAAGAATCAAATGTCACTATAAGACGAGGACATACTGCACTACATCGCAATCAGGCACTTGTTGAACGTTTTTAATCGGATACTTGCTGAGCGGTTATTTGGATATCAATACGCGAAGGAATTTTTCAGGATAAACGATCTCGTGAATGGGTCAAGAGATTACCAGGCGTAATTACCGCGCTAAATAACGAGATTACTCGAACAATCAACATGAAACCTAACAACGCGATTAATAAAAAGTATATACCCGTAAAACCGCAAAATGATTTTTCAAAACAGCGTATACTCGGCAATGTCACTGTGTGTAACAGAATTGTTACCGAGTGGATGGTGGATTAAATGAACAACACAAACACAATATGTGAAAGATAATGTAAATTTATGAAATAAATTATTAATGAAAAATAATGATGTTTCAACACAATAACTCATGCGTTCAACCCACGATCATACGCCATAACCATTCACAATTCAAAACTAAATTAAATATTAATACAAAATAAACACAGATCCAAGGAATCTCCTGGACTAAACACAGATCCAAGGAACTTCCTGGACTACACAAATGTTTCAAATAAAATGGAGCCTTTACAAAAGTTGTATTAACGCAAGCATAAATTGCGATAACAAATACAAACATCAAACTATACTATCGCACGTATGGATTGCGACAACAAGTACAAACATCTACATGTATTTTATCAAGCTGCTAACTATTATTGAGATTCATATAATCCCTTGAAATACTACTGTGATTCAAAGTATCTATGTGTAAATATAACAATGTATTCAATTGTAACTACAATTGCAACACACACATGTGTCTCGACCCTGTACAACCGTACGATTCACCAACTGTTGAATCGCCGCCCAGCTTCTCCGAATACCTAGGGTTGACCCAATACTTTTATCGGTCACTTGCCCTTCACGGATCCACTACAGTTATACGTACAGACAGCATACATCATCTACTAGAACCATCGGTCCCAAACACTTAGATACTACCCCGGACGTTTACACCTCTAGACAGCTCCGACACTCGGACATTTAGACTTCTAGATTTCCGGATATTTACACATCACGACAGACGTAGACGGACAGACAATCCGACAGACAGACAGTCAGATACCTCAATTTGATCTCACAATCAAATGGCATAATTAAACAGCATAATCACGGCACAATCAATCACATTCAGCTACAATTCAGAGACATTCAGAGACGTTCAGAGACGTTCAGCTACAATTCAGAGACATTCAGAGACGTTCCGCTACAAATCAGAGTCGTTCAGCTACAAATCAGAGACGTTCAGCTACAAATCAGAGACGTTCAGCTACAAATCAGAGACGTTCTGCTACAAATCAGCTACAATAAAGAAACCAAACTAATAATAGTTGTTTCTAAAACAATCTAAAACTTAGATTACGCTATTGCATTTAAAGTCTAATAGTGACTAGTAATTCCAAATATTCCACGTTTTAAATCTGCATTGTAATAAAGGCATCATTACATGCAATGATAAACTGAATAAAATTCACAATAAAACGAAATATAAATTTAACACTCACCCCCTTTGGCTGGAGAAAGAATGACGAGCTATCTCTCCTTTGATAAGATACTTTTGGACTCGTAATCTTATCAGAATTATTCTGCCTTATATATCCTCAAATAGGTGAGCAGAATGCACGGCAAAATTCCCGTATACCCGTGATTCTAATGTTCCTGACTTCAAGTGATTCGTAGTCAGGCACATGCAAATCGTTACACGTCGCTTACCTTGAAAAAAACACTTATTCACCCCAGGTAATGCATGTACGACGAAACAAAAAAAAAATGGTGAAATTAGTTTATAATTCAAGAAGAATAAAATTCAATTTTCGCCTAATTCTGTGACACTGTGAGGTATTTATATGAACCAGGAGAGCTTGAAGGCGGTAAAAAAAGAACCACTGATCCTATTTGGAGTATCACCTCACATAAAATATCTAGTATAACACGATCCACGGGTAGACCGCCAGTCTATAGGTTGGATTTAACTGCTCCTCAGCGAGGTTTTACTCGGGAACGATTACAAGTGATACCCGAGGATACTCAATTACCGCCGCGTGGTCTTAACTAGCACCTCTGCGTCTGTTACACTCAAGACAAGTCAGCATCACGTTATCTCTGGTATGACCAACACTGCTATTTTTTCTGTCGTCGGTAAATTGGCTGGGGTCTTTATCCGACCAACACCAACGCATTACAAGATTATAACTCGCGCAGTGATTTTTCTGTTGTTGTTTTAGTGTACTTATAAATTCGGCATCAATATCAAATTTTCTGTTATATTTTTTGTCTTGTTGTTTATAACCAGCGAGTTTTTTTTCTGATTATATCATCGATGACAATATCACTGATTGTGGTGTCATCAGCATCTAAAACAGCTCTTCGAAATTGATTTATTCTTCGTACTCTGGACACTGCGAGATAAACTAAATTCGACCACTCGATGCGATTATCTATGATCCAAACAATTGTATCGGATATAGTCAATCCCTGCGAAGAATGTATCGTCGCTGCGTATCCTAGCTTCCATGGGGATTTATCATCATGCAATGCATCTTCGACAACACTGATATCAACCAACACAATATCATTTAACACTAGACTCTGCTTTTCACTTTGTCCTGGAATATCAACTTCGATATTTTGTCTTCGTGTATCCTTGGGTCTAAAACACAGCGGCACTGGAAGTGTTGCAAATTTTTCTTTATGCGTGTTAAATAACTTCATCTGAAGTATGTCTCTGACTATCTTTCTACTTGCCACTATCAAATCGTTTGGTCTCCACGCTTCCCAGAAATCATTTAATGGGGTTTCTGAAATTATTTCACGCGCTATTTCACATTGGATTCTATCCGGTTGTAATCTGATTAATTTCTTAAACTCGCGTAATTCATTATTAAGTGCTCTATGATCAGTACTAATTTCTTCATAATAGTCTACAAACTTCTTAGCCAATTATGTGGAGATAAACCGACAAATGGTGGTGGTTGACCATGATCGCCAGACATTATCACTTTTGTATTCGCTAGCAATAACCAATGGAGAAACCTTTGTAATACATCTAACGACACTGAGCATATCTCATCCCAAATAATGATTTCAGGAATATATTTTTCGCCCATTCGATCAGGAGTCCATTCGTCACCTTTCCATCGAAAGAAACTGTGATAAGTGCAAGCATTAATTCCTCGCTGTTTCATCTCTCTTGCAAGTCTGTGTGTTGGTGTTAGCACAGTCATGTTTGATTTCCCTCGAAATAATTCAATCGCAAAAGTCGTCTTCCCTGACCCACCACAGCCGTTTAAGTAACTGGTTTTATAACTGCATATTGGATCGGATATTTAAGGTGCATTAGATAGTTCTTATATCTGATTATTTTTCAAGTAATTGTTTTCAATCGTAACATCTGCTGATTTAGAATAATCACGCAGTATTTCCTTTTTAATTCTCCATGATCCCCAACTCTCGTCGGAATTTGTGAATTCGGCCACTGCTTCTTTATGTTTTATATCTATATAAAATTAATCAGTGGCTACCCTAACTGCAGATTCAGGAAATCTATTTTTCATCGAAAGTAAATTAATAGAAGCATAAGCCAGCACAGACGCCCTTAAGTAAGTATATTGAGGATTTTGTCCGTCGTTATAAGTAACAATTGTACCGAATTTGGTTCCATCTGACATCAAAGCGTCTTTACGATTGACGTATATACCCCTAGATGTTACATCTGCGATTATAAAATCATATTCAGCATCATCTATAATCAACCGCGAAGAATATCGTTTATGGTCGTATTTTCCATTATGTGTGAATTTACCAATTATTCTTCTACCGAGATCTTTTGCGTGTTTATTTCTAACTTCAAAGATTTCCTTGGACCACCTTACGATATATTCTTCGTCTAAATTAGGAAATTGTTTTTTGTTTTCGGTGATTATACTATCTAGACTATTGGGTTGTGGTAACCTGACGAGTTTGTTTCCGATATGATATAATTGCTTCACTGACAATCAGCGATATCAACATTTTAGAATCAATCATATACCGTAATAACACTATTGGCATCCAGTGTTTTTCAGAGATGTGTCTACCAAACCAAACATAACACACGGATGAAGTCCTTTAGCCAATTCAAATGATATCACACGAGTGAATCCGGTTAAATCAAAATCGGGCAGTGGTCCATTAATCGCAACACGGGTCATCTCATGTGTGGGATGCCCAAATCGTTTAAAATACTCAGAGCATTCTCCGTACCCGAGAAAACTCCCTGGATAACACGCAATCATATCAACCGAAATAATACTTTTGGGGTCATATTTTGTATTCCATAATCCACCATGGCCATAATCAACACAACTATCTTGGATATCTGAGATAAATTCTGTGCGTCTTGGTTTCCATAGATTTCTCTGTCTCGTGAAATGAGCTGCAATTGACGGTATTGTAAAACGTTTGTTAGTAATTGTTCATCGTATTCCGTTGAAAAACCACTAGCTAGTTTTCTCGTCTCATCATGGAGGGCTTCAGTACGATATAATTCGCCATTGGGTTTTACAAATTGATCGAATTTACCCTCTTCGTTTTCAAAACTCTGAAATAACCACACTGACACAGGATCGTTTTTACGTAACTAGTAAATAAAATCAAATAAATTTCCCGTGTAATATTTCATTGTTCTATCCCGATGAAATATTATTACCGCGGATGTTCAGGCGTGTGCATTATGGTCAATAATTTTGAGTGGAGATTCTCTCGATTTATATTTCGGTTCATATAATATCTCGCCTGTTACTGTCGCTATGGTAATTGGAAATTTTAGTATCCGTTCTAACACGGCCACATTTTGAATTGTTACCATATTCTCCTTTCTTTCTCATTCGTTTATTTTTTTGCGTCTTAGATACGTCAATTTGTTTCCACGCAACGCATTTGTAAAATGCTCTATTATTCGTTCTGCTACACAATTCAACGACGAATATTTCATGGGTTTAAATTTTTCAATACTCGGTTTATCATTTTTCGGATAGATCCCATAAACAACCACGGTTACAGGATAAGCTCTCTCGTAATACGGTTTGTCAATCCCAGTCAGAATTCCTGGTCTGGAATCCTGACTCACAGTGACAGTTCTCTTATTTTTCAGGATGGGTTCAAATTTGTCGCGTATAATCTAATTCCCCGTTTCTGAACAAATAATGAACTTCACTCTTAAAAAAATACTTTTTCTTGTCAAGATGCAAGATTATCACTGCTGCTCTTTCGTCGTTCATGGTAGCATCAACACTACCATCAATTCGTAATGTTGACCAATAGTGAGATGCTTCATCGCGCTTGAATTCATTAAAACCATCACGGATTCTACCTATCATGCTTCTATCACTTATTAGACTCTTTTTTTTACATCAGTGGAGACTCTATCGAGATTGAATTCAACATTTTTCCAAGACTTAATTTTCGATAATCTCTCGAAAACTCCTCCATATTATAATTAAAACAAGTATTTAAATAAAGAATTTATTATATAATAAATCATTGCAAATGGCTTATGATAGGATCAGCAACCGCTTGTAACAAATCATGCTGAAATGAATTCTGTGGATATCATTTACAAAGCGTACGTCGTGGAAGTTTTGGGCCAGAACCCTGCATACGATGTGGGGTATGTGTGCGTGGTAAATCGCAGTTATGTCTCAATTGCGGTGGTAAGCGATACAGAGAGCTAAAGCGCTTTTATGAAAATAGAGTTAAAAACTCCATCAACTCCATAAAAGATTCCGACTCTGACTCTGTCAAGGATAAAATCATAAGAACACCTCAAGACTACATTGAAAGATTCTCAAGTAATAATTAAACCAAATAATTAATTAGACAAATAATATATAGTATATAAATGAACCAAGAATTTCAATCACATCCTACGATCATCGATTATGAAGCATCTCGTGAAGGTATTGTCAGACACCGCAGGCTGAAGAAACCAGTTGGTGTTGTTAATAATCTTGGATATCTTATATTTGGTGCTGAAAAGAAAATATATCTTAATCATAGATTTGTCTACGAGGTATTTAACGGAGAAATCCCGGATGAGTTTGTGATTGATCACATAAACGGTATAAGAAATGATAATTCTTTAACGAATTTATGAACTATCACACAGAGTAAAAATACTGCATTTGGGAAAACTGGTACTTGTAAATCAATTGGAAAAAGACCTATAAAATATAAAAATACATCAAATAACGAAAGAGTCAATCAATGAATGAAGCTGGAAAGTATTTCGATATTTGCGAGTCCGGAGTACGATATGTTGTAGAGAATATCACTAAATCCGCTTTTTCTAAAAAAAATTAAAAATAGAATTCAATTCGTATATACCTGAATTATTATATGTAGCATTAAGGGAAATAACTTGTGTGGGCTTGTATGTGTAGTTTTGAAACAGAGATAATTGTAACCGGATCTCAATGGGATTTTTTGATGACCCATGGTCTAACTGAATGGCTTTTTTGTGTTGGTTTATACACAATCCGTTAAACCCTTCACGTGATACACTTATATTATATTTAAAATTATATACCCGTAGATTACGAACACTAGTGTATTCCATACACGGTTGGGATCTCGTCCTGGGGCCCAGCGTTCGAATCTCGTAGCAGGCATTATTGTCGACGGTACCTATCGGAAGGTTTTTCAATATATAATCGGGGCTTTAAGCCATTCGAAATTCAAACCGTGAAACCACCATGTCACACACCGTTACACGGTTTGAATGTGTTTTTGCATTCAACCCGGGGTGATTTTGTTGGGGATATGGTGGTTTCAGTTTGAATGTAGAACAGCCCCTTATGCGTATGTGCCGTCCTATTTCATATATCATCATTGTAAATACCATATATCATTGTAAATACTTGTAAATACTTGTAAATATGTAAATATGTAAATTGTATATATCTATATATTTATATGTAAATGTGACGTCCATTCACCAAGCATACCTTCTTGGGGTTCTAAACCGTTATTTGACGAGTTTGGTCCCCTCTCGGAGACTATGCTTCGTGGTACATCTGGGCCTCTCAGATGTGAATAACACCTGAGGGGTTCCAAATGGGGTTCATATCATATATAACTTACATGTATATATCATATATAACTTGCATATATATCTCTAGGCGCAATAAGATGTAAATAACACCTTAGAGCGAATGGGGTTCAAATCATATATAACTTATATATATATATATATATATATATATATATATATATATATATATATATATATATATATATATATATATATATATCTAGGTGCAATAAGATGTGAATAACACCTTAGAGCGAATGGAGTTCATATCATATCATAACTTGCATATATATCTCTAGGTGCAATAAGATGTGAATAACACCTTAGAGCGAATGGAGTTCATATCATATCATAACTTACATATATATCTCCAGGCGCAATAAGATGTGAATAACATCTTAGAGCGAATGGAGTTCATCATATCATATCATATCATATCATATCATATCATATCATATCATATATAATCATATCATAACTTGCATAATATCTCTAGGCGCAATAAGACGTGAATAACACCTTAGAGCGAATGGAGTTCATATCGTACGAAAACGGGTCAAAATTGACCCCCAATCTTTTTAATTAGATATATAATATATCATATAATGAATTTCGAAAATATGAATGGAATTATAGTTGAGATTTCAAATTTGAAAAATCAAAGAATACAATTATCAGATAAATTAGATTTTATTCAGATTCTCTCTGAATTTCATGATCTTGATAAAAGCGCTCAGAATAATAGATATGTCCTTCCAAGGCAGTATGGGTTTATCAAACGAATTCAGCGCGCGGTAAATGACTCGCTTGTATTCTGTAACGACATCAACAAATTTATCCCGCTATTCACTGCGGTCGAAAAAGTCAGAGGTGAATTGGGCAAACAATATGAAATCAAACGCACAATAAACTCGAAAATCAAAACAATAAGAGAAATCATCAGACAGAGTGAATATCACATCCCCGTTTTGGTTGCCTCAACACAGTGAAAAATCTCTCCATGGATTAATTGACACTCTAAACACAAACATGTACAATACCCATACCTGTTTGCAAGTATGAGTAATCCACAATTCTATATGCCCAGTGATTAAATCACCGAGATAAATAATTCTATAGACAGGTATGCTTACTCACACAGAACAGAAACTCTATAATACCTTTCCATGGTGTGTATTTACGCGGAAGTAATGAAACACTGTAGTGAAATTCAAAAGAATTTCGGAGTGGGTGAGCATATATGGATTTTATTTTTATTTCTTAACTGATAAAATATTTTCAGGGATTTTTTTTTTTTTATTGATTTTTGGTCATTTCTGGTCGTTTTTGTAGTGTTTTTATGCAATCCGTCGACATAATTTCATGAAAATCGAGAGCAAAACCCCCAGGAATTCATTTAGAGAAAATCGATTTTGATGAAACTTCTATCCTTGTGAGGCAAATTTTGTGGCGTTTTTCATATTGATCGTCGAATTTTCGATGCTTTCTTCATTGATTTTGTACTGTTTTTGGCTAATACGTCGACAAGATTTCATTAAAATCGATTTTCTCTAAATTAATTCCTGGGGTTTTCACCCTAAAAAAACTTCGATTTTCACATGAATAAAATGAAACGCGTAGCTATATGTGGATTTGCGTTTACAATTAGAAAATCCTATGGATTTTTACATAATGGTAGGTGAAGCCCTAACAACTAAATTAGCACGCGAACGATTGTCTGCGATTAAGAGATTTATTCCGGTTCGTGTTTCCGTTCGAAATAAGCTAAAAGCAAGACAAAAATTTCAAATCGTTTACAACGGGCACTGAACAGTTATTCAAACCAGTAACCACTACTACTGAGAGAGTTATATTGGGAGAGACTGTTGACGAAGAGGATAGATAAAAGGGTATTTTCCCGTTGTTAAAACAGATAGCTGGAGATAAACAACAACCACATGATGAAGAAGAACAACAACAGGGTGATATTGGAAAAAACAAAGGGTGTTTCTTTAGTGGAAAAAATTACCGATGAGGAAAAAACACTAATAAAACAAATTCAAGTATTAAAACCCAGCGATTATCACGCTTTTGGTGATTTTGCTGTTAAAAGCTATTATTAAAAAATGATTTTTTAAAAGACGATTATAAAGGAAATATAATATCACGCGATAACTGAGTTGATAGGTTGTATAAAATAAACAAGAGGATTGATGGTTTAAATAGAAAAGAATTGGGGTATATAGAATTAAAAAAAGGAGTTGATAATTATGATATACAAAAACAACAAGAAATACGACAACAAGAGAGGAAACGTCAAACACCAACACAGAGACAAAAAAAAAGACAACAAAAAAACAAGAAGAACCTCAATGGGATATACCACTTGAAGATGATTTAGAGAGGAAACGTCAAACACCAACACGGATACAAAAAAAACCCCAAGAAGAACCTCAATGGGATACACCACTTGAAGATGATGACATTTTTAGATACTTACAAGATCAGGAAAAGTACAAACATGGTGCAACTGATACAACTGAAAAAAAAATGGAGATGGATATCCAAGGGGGTTTTCAGGTAGTGGTCTAGTTCGTTGTCCTAATAGTATTCTCGGGGATATATCACGATTAGAAATTCTCGTAGGAGGGAAACGTGCTGGAAATAACTCACCAGAAATAATTAATGAGGCCGCTGATATCTGCAGACGACTATTTGAGGGTGGTATCATGGATATTAATGTATACCGAGAGTTTACTGATGAGCTAGTGGACGGTTACCACAGTGACTAATTTGATGACTTTGTCTGTGACATTTTATTGAAAATCGAATAATTTCGCGATTAGATAAATAGCAAGCGAGATGGCGATTTAGATCAAGAAAATATATAATAATATGTTCAAATCGTCTCCTGATACAGCGTTTGATATGGACGCCCCAGTACCCAAGTATGATTCTGTACGCGATTATCAATTATATTCCTATCATGCAGTACAACCGGATCTTCGATCAAGAATCGAACTTCAGGTCCATGATACCAGCAAATACTTTCTACCCGCTGAAGCATTGATCGAAGTAGAAGGAGAACTCGTAACAAATGTTGTAGCTGATACACCATATGCAAATGATCCAAATGTCCGAGTTGGTTTTGTCAATAATGGTATCATGGCGTTATTCGAGAGTGCTAGATATATGATTGATTGAAGAGAAATTGAATCTATAGAGCGTGAGGTTGATGTTGCGACAGCAATAGTGGGGTTAGCAAGATATTCTGATGATTATATAAGATCGGCAGGTCCATCTATGATGTTCTCTAAGGATATTACTAATCACGCTGAACACATTCAGTATACTAAATTGCTGACACCGCAAGTTACTGCAGTTAATCCACAACCCGATTCTCTTGAACACGAGGATAGACCAGCTGGTCTCTTTGATATTATAAAAAATACTAATCCTAATTACAACCTAGTGTTTGCAACACGCGTAGCAATGTTGCAAGGACAGCGTCAACAATTTTCATGTGCGATTCCCAAACATACAAGTTTAGCCACCCAACTGAAGTTGATGCTAACATCCATGGAGTAGAGAGATGCATTTCTGATGTGAAATCATAGATGACATTTAACAAACTGCAAATGAATGATGATAAAACTAAGTCCATTCTGATCACAACACAAAGATTCTCATTCGCATCCTTTACCTCAAACAATAAATATAAGCAACATCAACATTAAATTCACACAGTCAGTACGAAACCTAGGTGTTACTCTAAACAGTACTCTCACATTGCACCAACATGTCATGAACATATGCAAGGCTGCCTCTCTAGAGCTAAGACGCATCAGATCCATTCACAAATATCTTTCAGTTGATGCCACTAAAACACTTGTGTGTTCATTAGTACTATTATAACTTAATTATTTTTGGTTCATCTCAATATATACTCCAGAATCTTCAAAAAGTTAAAAACACAGCTTTTCCGATCACCCTTAGAGTACCAGAGCACACCTCCCCACTGCTCTGTACCCTACACTGGCTATCCATTCGATCCAGAATCAATCACAAAAGTTGTTCTCTGTGCTACATTTCACTGGCGGACTCCAGTCCAACATACTTATCTGGCCTCACCCATGTGGCCCAGCAACGTGGAACAAATTGTCCATTGAAATTAGACACAAAGACAGTGATCCCTTCAAGAGTGCTCTTAAAACTCACATTTTTTGACTGCAAGAACAAACATAAAGATTAATAATGTTTCCTACCTTAATATTTTTAGCATTTTGTTATGTTTGCTAATTTTATGGCGTTTGTTTTTGTATTTTGTAGTCATATAATTATTGATGATGTTTTGCGCTTAGAGCTTATAAAGATTATGTGCTATAAAAAGTCCTCATTATTATTTATATTATTATTACTGTTATTATTGTACTATAGAAAAGACATTTATGTTGCTGTATAGTTCAGTGATTTGAATTTTATAGGCAATAAATTAGCCTTTTATACAAGGTATAATTTATAACAATTAATATTTTAGCAGCAACTTTATAAGTTTTAATAGATGCCCTAATACTCCACATGTACTGGCTACACACTCCCTTTTACAGGTATTTGTGATAGTGTGTTACTGTTTGTGTAGCTCTCTGCCGTGCTGCACTTGTATATATTGTCTGCTATATTTTGTCTTATATACTGAGACCATGTGTTAGACCAACAGCCACTCTACATGTGTAGCTTACTACGGTTGCCAATCAACAAATACATATCAGATTTGACTGCTCTGATAGCCTAGTGGTCAGAGCACCAACCTTGGATGCGGAAGGTTGCGGGTTCGAACCCTGGCTGAGTCATACCAAAGACTTATAAAAATGGTATAAACAGCTACTATGTTAGGCACTCAGCATTAAGAGATTAGTGTTAGGACTTTTGGCCTGGTGTCAGGATAATGTAACTGGGTGGGACATGATGATACGTTTGCTGCATGATTCCCAAGTGCTAGAGATCACTATAAATTGCCATACTGCATACATCATAGAGATATGACTGAATTTTCAAACCTGCCTTTAAAATACAAAATTGCACACACATATATCAGATTTGTAAATTATGACTGAAGTCAATAGCCACAATACTGTAGGTACTAATGGGAAAGGCGTAGAAGTGCATCTTGAGGGACAAGGATGTCATATGTTCGAACATAAAGTTTCTCTACTCTATTGCTTGCTGGAGGCGGGGTGAGAGAGAGAGAGAGAGGGGGGAGGAAAAAGAGAGAGAATATGAGGGTCTGTAATACATTATAAAACACTAATTGTGATTATCAATCTCTTTTAATGAAACTTTATGTACACTTTCTTTATGAATACATTATCTTAAATCAGTGGTATATACAAACATTTGTGAAATATCAACAGAAATAACAATACCACTAATTCCTTTTTATGTTAATGTGATCCAGTGATAACAAATACCTATATTATATATGCTTAATGATAAATATATTGACAAAATAATTGTAAGTACCGACTCTAAACAAAAAGGTGAACATAAAATTAAGTGAATAACCAAAAGTCATGACAGTGTGGTTAGAATAAGAGTGAAATTCTTCATGAATTAAAACAAAAATCAATTACAAAGTATAAACTATAAAACAAAACAACAAAAAAATCAATTAACTTTCTTTTACTGTTTTGGGTAACTGTTTAGCTATGCTTTGCACAGTTCTTTGAATTGCATATAAAATCTGGGTAAATCTTTGCAAATGTACAACCATATGTAAAACATTTTATTTTAACATTTAAAAAAGCTAAAAATTGTTTGCAGCTTCATTTGGCCAGTGCAAACCACTTTCATTACAAACATTTGTCTTATCTTCAGGTAATCCAACTTAAACTTATTGCTATATTGTACCTACATTTTAAATTTATTTACATTAATTTCCATGGTTCACTGAAACTCATTTAAATATATATGAATGAAGAAAATGAATTAACTGAACATTCATTTCCATGGGAAATATGTAAATGTATAAAGAGTGAAGAATGCTGGCTACATATATAAACTGCCTACATTTAGCTACTTCACACACAAATATCTCATCTGTGGAATACAAAAATCATGCTATAATTCTACAATTGGTAAGTATCGTACATCTTTCAGCTAATTATAGGAATGTAATTGTTGTTTCACTGGCAATTGCTCTGGAATAAAGCCAGGAGGTGCATTTTAAATGTAACCCTGCATACATCCATTGTAGCCATATTAGATGTTTGAGGGGGGCACCATATTATACTTCAGACCAAAAAGATGCCAGGATGAAACTACAAAATATACTTGCTCATAAGTAGAATCCAACTACAAACTGAACAAAACCAGATCTGCCATTGCATAATGCACTGGCTGATCTGAGTCTGCTGTGCAGTTTATGAGGAGAAATCAGTTAAACTAACAACACAGACCCTGGTTTGCTGGTACATTATGCTACGTCAGATTAATATCTTTGTCGTTTGCAGTTTTGACTAAACTTATAAATGAATATATATATGTACCAAGTTTCACGATTTTCCCTAAAATATAAGGATTTGTAATATATAAATGTTAGTGGACATGGTAAGATGACTACAGAATGATGGCTCATCACAAAAGCGTTTTTGGTCTTTAACCAGTAGAGTAGAGCTAAATTCCAAAACAAAAAATCGGAATATATTATATTCATGTATATGATCTGGAGAAAGTGATTATTGTTTTAAAATATTTACGCCAATGAATGTAATGAATATTGGTTTGTCTACAACACTGGGGTTTCTGAAAATAGGGAACATAGGTTGATAGTGAATCAAAATCAGCCCTGGTAAACATTTTTCTTCATAATGCTTTTGGAAAGGAATGAAGCTTTAAATGCCAAGACTCACCTCCAACTGGTAGCCCAAAAGTGAACGGACGGGCAAGACTTGCCTCCATCTGGTAGCCCAAAAGTGAAAGGATGGACAAGGCTCAACTCCATCTGGTAGTACTACATTTTACTTGGGTATGATCAGCTGCACTGATGTCATTTTTTAATCATGTCAATAAAATTAGTGTGAAAAATCAATTGTTAGTTAGTTAATCAGATTATATTGGGCAACATATGCTAACTGATATATCAACAACTCTGAATCAATTACCATTTATTTGTGATCATGTGTACTGTCAACAAATCATACTGCAAGCAATCTATGAACTGCAGTGACATTTTTAAAGTTTTCTTTTTTATATACAGGAAATGAAGTAATTCAGGTAGCAAAAAGCATTTTTAACTTGAAAGCAGACCATGTGAGAATGAGACTAGATGCTATCATCTAGCTTTCATACTATGGTC